>CAWUFW010003676.1:600000-992500 GCA_963921515.1 Calotriton arnoldi
CTTGCGCCACTTTTGCGCCGCCGTTGCGTCACGCAAGTGACGCAGCGGCGACGCAAACCATGCGCTGCGTTGCGCTATATTTACAACGTGACGCATCTAGGAGATGCGTCACGTAGTAAACCCCTGCGCCACATGAAACCTGCGTCAGGTTTCATGTGGGCGTACCGGCGCAGGGGGCGTTCCGGCGCAGGTACGCCTCGGAAAAGTGACGTAGTGAAATCTACAAGATTTCACGCAGTCACTTTTCCGGCGCTGGTGCGCCAAATCCTTACGCCTGATTCAAGCAGGCGTAAGGATTGACGCACCATGTTAGGGATAGGGAAGGTTGGAACAGTGCTGGAGTTGCGTCGCGCTTGCGACACGACTTCAGCACTGCGCCAACCTTCCGCCGGCAGATGCGTCACGCATCTGCTTATCCTTGCGCCACAATGCGCCGCATTGTAAATGCGGCGCATCGGACGTGGCGCAAGGGTAAACTTGCGTGTCGCATTTTCCCTGGCGCATCCCTGCTGATATGCAGGGATGCGCCAGGGAACGTAAATATGCCCCCAAGTGTAGCACCGAAGGCACACATAGGGGAGGGGAGGGGAGCTGGAGAGGGCACACCACTACAAACCATGGTCTGTCCCTTGTCCCTCAGAATTACACTGTGCAGAAGGAAACAGAATGAACGTGCATTTACAATGACATTTCTGTATCTCAATGGAGGAACTGACCTCTCATTAAAATAAAAAAATCATATCACATGCCATTTCACTTTTGCTACACACACCTGCTTTCTGCTTATATTCACCAAAGACCGGCTGACGGCCAGTGCTCCCCACAAACACACTGCACTGATTATTCACTGGCTCTGTCATGGACTCATTCACTCTCCATGGTTTGGAAGTGCTCTGTGCTATTGCTAATATGGAAAAAGTTGATGCTGATATGAAAAACAATACATTCATTTATGTGAACTAGATTGCGTCTTTATTAACGAATTCACCCATTGTGAAATCCACATCAACCCCGACTCGCAAATACGTAGTCAGGCCAGCACTGAGACGTAGGCCCGAGGTTATTGATTGACAGGTCACAGGTGGGGTGGCACGTAGCCGGCAGACAAACACACAGACAGGAAACCTTAGATCAATCCCACAGATATGCGCAGCGACACTACAGTGGTCAATGAACATTGGCCCCAATAAATCGCACATGGCCGAAGGGGTACGCATGCTCCTCAAACACCATAAAGTCAGATGCCACACAAGTTAGGAACATATAGCCAATCAGAACACAGCACACGCAGTGATCATGAGCTCCAGAAGCCGGACATCTGGACACGTTACCCACTGACCGCATTGTGTTCATGCATGGTCGAGACCCACCTGTATTACCCCCACGCCGCCGGCCACACGCTAGACTCCATCTTTTCCGCAAGCCCACACGTCTCCTTCAACCACACCTCCGAACCCCACTGGACTGACCACCACTGCATCCACTTCACCTACAGGAAGCCCACCACGCACCACCGCACCGAACAAATGCCTCGCCGCTGCTGGAGCAGAGTCTCGGAAGACCAGCTAACCACAACCCTGAGCCCACCCGCCGAACCCTCCGACCCCGACACCGCCGCCCGCAACCTCAGACAGTGGATCGACGACTGCGCCAACACCCTCGCCCCGCTCAAGAATCCGCCCAACAGCCACACCAGCAAGAAAGCCACCTGGTTCACCGAAGACCTCCAGGCCTCCAAACGAACATGCCGAAAACTGGAGAAGATCTGGCTCCACGAACGGACAGCGGACAGCTACGCCGCCCACAAGAGCGCCACCCGCAGTCACCATCACCTCATCAGATCCGCCAAAGGGCCTCACTCAAAGACCGCCTAGACAGCAACGCACACAGCAGCAAAGAGCTCTTCAACATCGTGAAGGAACTCTCCAACCCCAGCTCCAACACCAACGACATCCAGCCGTCGCGAGACCTGTGCGACTCACTGGCCACCTTCTTCCACCGCAAAATCGCCGACATCCACGACAGCTTCAACACCACGACCGCCCCGGCAACCACCGAGACCACTGCCCCCACAACCACCAACCGCCTGCTCTCCTGGACCAACATCAACGACGAGGACACCAGCGAGATCATGAACACCATCCACTCCGGTTCACCGCTAGACCCGTGCCCTCACCACATCTTCAACAAAGCCAGTACAGCCATCGCGCCCCATCTCCGGAAAATAATCAACATCTCCTTCGAGACAGCAACCTTCCCGGAAAGCTGGAAGCACGCCGAGATCACCGCCTTACTCAAGAAACCCAAGGCAGACCCCAAGGACCTCAAGAACTTCCGACCCATCTCTCTGCTCCCGTTCCCCGCGAAGGTCACAGAGAAAATCGTCAACAAACAACTGACCCGCTACCTCGAGGAGAACAACATCCTGGACCCTTCCCAGTCCGGCTTCCGCAGCAACCACAGCACCGAAACCGCCGTCATCGCCGCCACCGATGACATCAGGACCCTGCTAGACAATGGAGAAACAGCAGCCCTCATCCTCCTGGACCTATCAGCCGCCTTCGACACGGTCTGCCACCACACACTACGAACACGCCTTCACGACGCCGGGATCCAAGAGAAGGCCCTGGACTGGACCACATCCTTCCTTTCCGGCAGAACACAAAGCGTCCGCCTCGCCCCCTTCCGATCCAAGGCCACCAAGATCATCTGCGGCGTACCCCAAGGCTCCTCCCTCAGCCCAACGCTGTTCAACATCTACATGGCACCCCTCGCCCACGTCGCCCGACAGCACAACCTCAACATCATCTCCTACGCCGACGACACCCAGCTGATCCTCTCCCTCACCAAAGACCCTCACACCGCCAAAGCCCACCTCCACGAAGGAATGAAGGCCGTCGCCGAATGGATGAGGACCAGCCGCCTGAAGCTGAACTCGGACAAGACGGAGGTCCTCATCCTTGGTTCCAACCCTTCAGCCTGGGACGACTCCTGGTGGCCAACATCACTGGGAACAGCCCCGCCACCCACCGACCACGTACGCAACCTAGGGGTCATCCTCGACCCCACCCTCTCCATGACTAAGCAGGTCAACGCCGTTTCCTCATCCTGCTTCAACATCCTCCGAATGCTCCGCAGGATCTTCAAGTGGATCCCCACCGAAACAAGAAAAACAGTCACCCAGGCCCTCGTCACCAGCAGGCTGGACTACGGAAACGGCCTCTACGCAGGAACGACGGCTAAGCTCCTGAGACGGCTGCAACGCATCCAGAACGCCTCTGCACGTCTTATCCTCGACATCCCCCGACGCAGCCACATCACACCCCACCTGAGAGACCTGCACTGGCTCCCTGTCAACAAGAGGATAACCTTCAAGCTCCTCACCCACGCACACAAAGCACTCCACAACTCCGGACCAGCCTACCTCAACAGACGACTCAGCTTCTACACCCCCACCCGCCAGCTCTGCTCGACCAGCCTCGCCCTCGCCACAGTCCCCCGCATCTGGAAAACGACCACCGGCGGCAGATCCTTCTCCCACCTCGCCGCCAAGACCTGGAACACCCTCCCCACCAACCTCCGACAGACCCAAGACCTACTGGCCTTCAGAAGACTCCTCAAGACCTGGCTCTTCGATCAGTAGCAGCAGCACCCCCCTCTTCCCCCAGCGCCTTGAGACCCTCGCGGGTATGTAGTGCGCTTTATAAGTGACATGATTGATTGATTGATTGATTGATTGATATTATTAATTAGACAATTATTTATGACTCCAAAAGCAGCGACTCACATTCCTCAACATACAGGTACCGCAGGAAACATTTTATTGCCTACGATAAACTATATTCAAGAGAGCCACAGATCGATTGTAAATTGAGACAGTCTTCAGACCCTATGCCTGTAACTGATCTCCCGGCCGCAATGTTTAATTAAATGAAATGTTCCTGTTTTGTCAAACGCCTCTTGTCTCTTGTTTTTTCAAGGTATTTCATGTTCAAGCAAAACTCACTCATACAGCTCTCTGCTGTAGTGTAGTGTCCCTCTCCCTACTGTCCATCCACAGAAAAGGTGCACTAATTCAGTGCGTCACTCATGCAATGCTTGCAACCCTACATCCTGAAATCCCAGAACAAAATGGCCTGGGTTTGTGCTCCCAAATCCTTCCACCTACCGAAATGCAAGCTCAACCCCTTGCCAGCCCGTGAGCTTAGGGCTTCACTACAGCATCTAGACAACGTAGGGAGAGGTCCTACAATCTGGTAATCTATCCCAGGCCAGGTTAGGTATGAATGTCAACCGTCTGAGGAGCATTTCTCCTTGAACACTCCACAGCGCCTAGGGAAGTGAAGGGTCAATACCGATTAGCTGCCAAAGCCCTCTTCCGCTTGTGAACCCTGCCACCAGGAAGAGGCAGATGGTCTCCCTCTTGTTCCTCTAAATTTCTTCTGGGCCTAGTGTTTCTCCAAAAGGCTGCCATAATTTGTAATCTCTCAAACAGGCCTGGTTTCACCACAAGTCAGACCGATACACACATGCATGCACGAACACACCCTGATTCTGTGTCTTTCTACCAGTTTACCTGGACTCTCTGCAAGGCCTTGATTTCATTCACAGGCCCTGTCCCCATCACGTCATTTCCATCTCTAAACTTGTCCTGCTCCGTTCTCCATGTCACAGCTACCCGGCTGACAGAGACTTTCATTAGATGACCTCTGTGCAAAAATCCTTTCTTTATTCTTGGATTTCGAATACTTCAGCTTTATGGAATCTGCACGTTATTTGGTTCTTTCAGCCTTGTTTTGTTTTTCTTTTCATCCCTTTATTGCACCGCCTACACAAATTATGGAGCACTGTGTGTTCACACTACACTGAGCACTCACTTCACTTGTGTTAATGAATGTGTATGCTGCATTCACATGCACATGATTGAAATAATTTTGTATAGAGTTAATCATTTGGTCATATCCTCCCTGTTGAATTATTGTGTCATAGAATACATTGTTGTTGGTGTTGCATAAATCATGAATTATGGGGGCATATTAGCAAGACCCACGTTAAAATTATCGCCGTTTTAGCGGCAGGAAACTGCCGCTAAAGCGGCATAATCTAACCTGGGCTTCTATTGGAATTCCATAACGCATATTAGCAAGCCCATTATCGCCGTTTTAGCGGCAGTTTCCTGCCGCTAAAACGGCGATAATTTTAACGTGGGTCTTGCTAATATGCCCCATGATTTTTAATGATACCTACTAGGACACTGTGGCACGTTAATGTATGGATCCACGGGTTGCTCCTGTGGTTTACACTGGATGAATGTCAGCACTTTCTGCTCAGACATCTGTAGCACAGTGTTCACTGTCACATGCTCCTCTCGGACCTCACAGGAAGGGCTAAAGTTGCCTGTATTGGGTGCAATCATAAGGCGAAACGGTGAAACCTCACGTATTTTATTTATTTATCTTTTTGATTTTATATAGCATAGACTTGGCCCGTGGGCATCAGAGTGCTTTCCACGAGAACTGCTACCAAACAAGCACATCAAGAAAACCTTAGGGAAGCAATCTAGGAATAACGAAAAACCCAACATCAAAAGTAATTGGGAGATAAGCTGTATACATGTAAGGTTCCCTGATAGAAGGTGCATGGTTAACCTTGAGAACGAACATCAGAGAAATTAAAGCATACATTGGAGAGCGAGTGTAGGCAGGAGGAATTTAGCCCAAGTGTCTTTCAAAGAGAAGAGCTTTCAGATCTTTTTTTGAAGGTAGCATAGCATGTCGGGGAGGGGGGAGTTCCAAATTCCTGTGGAGCTACCGTAGAATGATTGTATTTTATGTATTGTATTGTAATTGAATTTATATAGTGCTTACTACCCCTGATGAGGCGTCAAATCGCTTTGTTGGTGAGTAGCACGCTACTTGGAACCCATAAAAGATTTGTGATAAATTAGTATAGTGAAATATGAAAGTAATTTGAGTGATGGATATGTTAGTCAGTTATTTGGATTGAGAAGGATAGTGGAGGGATAGAAGAGGGGAAAAGTTTGCATTTATATTGCGCTTGCTACCCCTCATGGGGTGTTGAAGTGCTTTTTCGACGAGTAGCGCACTACTCTGGAACCCATAAAGTATTAGTGGTGAATTAGTATAGTGAAATATGAAAGTATTATGAGTGGATATGTTAGTCAGTTATTTGGATTGAGAAAGATAGCGAAGGGATAGAAGAGGGAAAAAGGTTTGCATTTATATTGCGCTTGCTACCCCTCATGGGGTGTTGAAGTGCTTTTCGACGAGTAGCGCACTACTCTGGAACCCATAAAGTATTAGTGGTGAATTAGTATAGTGAAATATGAAAGTATTATGAGTGGATATGTTAGTCAGTTATTTGGATTGAGAAAGATAGCGAAGGGATAGAAGAGGGAAAAAGGTTTGCATTTATCTAGCGCTTGCTACCCTGATAAGGTGTTGAAGTGCTTTTTCGGCGAGTAGCACGCTTCTCTGGAACCCATAAAGGATTAGTGGTGAATTAGTATAGTGAAATACGAAATTAATTTAAGTGGTGGACATGTTAGTCTGCTATTTGGATTGAAAAGGATAGTGGAGGATAGAAGAGGGAAGGATTTAGAAATATGTATATATATATATTTTCTTTTTTGTTTGTTTTGGAGCTCATAGCAGTAGGAGGAGTTCACAGACTGAAGTTTGGATGTGGTTTAAATACCAGCCACTCCCAAGATGGACGTCACGATTGGCTGAGATCTTGCGAGATCTCTGCAAATCCTGGTGAAGGCAATTGAGACCGCAGAAAACAATTCCACAAAGGGCACACAATGGAAAGTGCTCAGGGGCTGAAATCTTAATTGAACATTACATTCCAAAAGGAGTATTGAATAGAAAGTGCTGTGGCTGAAGTATATTAGGCAACAGTACATTATTGCTTACCACCTCTGAGACACATTAGCACACATAACCACATCACAGCCTACCTGCTCACTTCCTGGATACTAACAGTGACATAGTTCCTCCTCACAAGTGCTCCTAACAAAAGTATCAGCCAGTGAAGTGGTAGGTGGTGGGGTGAATCAGGGCAATGTGGCAACCATGACAGAGAGGGAATCAGAGGAGGTTTGGGGCAGCTCAGGGGAGGTTTGGACCGGCAAAAATAAAGGGTCCAGCAAAAGGCGAAAAATCTGGGGTGACCTCACAGAAAAGGCCGATTTTCTACAGAAGAGAACCGTGGGTATTATAATGTCAAACAACTTTGCTTGACACATTTGCTTGATGTCACTTTTCCTTAGATTGCTGTGCATCTCCCTAGGAACATAACTCATCTTTCATGAAGGCGCCCCCATGTACTGCTCGACAAATCTTCTCCAAAGATATGGAATATCTTCAATATTGTATCATCCCCTCCTTCTTTCTCGACAGAGCAGATCGAAGGAAGATTCTTGTGTCCATCATCTGCTGACAATGGAGAATGTTAAGCAGGTTTTCCTGATACACCATGTGCATGCCAGCAGATGAAAAACAAGGATGAGAGCTACTCTTCTCACACTGGCAATCAGAAGCTTTGGCTGAACATTATATATATATAGACAGCTCAGATTTTTTGAGACGCATACATGACATCCAATGGGAACCCACCTATCTCATGATATCATTGGATGTGTGCTCCTTGTACACCTGTATTAATCAAAGGCAAGGAGTAGAGGCCTGCATGCAATATCTACAAAGCAGACATATCACTGAAAGAGCATAACAAAAAGTTAGAAAAAATGATGATCTATTGTCTTGAACAGAACATTTTTTTATTTGAAAGGACTCTCCATCGTCAAATATCGGGTACGGCAATGGGCACGTGCTTTGCCCCCAGCCTAGCTAATTTATTTCTAGGCTGGTTGGAAGAACAGGTAGTATGGGTAGGCACCAATGACCAGTACACAGAACACATCCCAATTTGGATCAGGTACATTGATGACCTGTTCCTGATCTGGGATGGGTCATCGGAGCTGGCCGAGGAATTCATTCAAAAACTGGGAAATAATAATCTTAATCTCAGTTTCACACATAAAATCAGTAAGGACTATTGTGAATTCCTCGATGTAGCGGTACCAGTTGTGGATAATAAAATCACTACACGACTTTTCAGAAAAGAAAGCGCAGGTAACACCATTTTACACGCTGCCAGCAATCATCCCACACCTCTAATACGTAGTATACCCCACGGCGAACTCTTACGAGCTCGCCGTAATTGCAGTACCCACAACAGTTACCTGAAGGAACAGACTGTGATGATGGATCGTTTCAAACAAAGAGGGTACAGTAGTAAGGTGTTGGAAACAGCTAAAAGTAGGATTATAAGCAAAACACAGAATGAATTGCTCTTTAAAACGAATCCTAATGATAGAAAGAACATTACTGACGTTTCTAGGATGATCACTACCTTCAGTGGGGGCTCACAAAGACTTAGGAAAATAATGAAAGCCCATTGGAGCCTATTACAATCTGATCCCATCATTGGTAAGCATATAGGTCCGGCGCCCAGAGTAACCTATAAAAGACCACGGTCACTGAAGGACCAATTGGTCCACAGTTACCAACAAGAAGAACAGCCAGGAAATTGGTTGAGCTCTAGTAAAGGGTTCACGACCTGCAATAATTGTAAGGCCTGCAGGAACAGCAAAAGTCGCAAGTCCTACAAGACTGTTCTAGGCAGGGAGAAGAAAATCAATAAGTTCATTACATGCACCAGTGACTATGTGATCTATGTTTTAGAATGTCCCTGCGGAAACAAATATGTGGGAAGTACAAAGTTACAACTGAAAGTCCGCATTTTACAACATTTGCGGGCCATTGTGAACAGAAATCATAACTATCCCACAGCTCGACATTTTACTGAGAAACACAGTAGCAACAGCAATCTCCTAACATTCTATGGGATAGACAGGGCAATGCCACATCCCAGGGGTGGTGATCGGGAGAAACAACTCCGTATTTTGGAGTCAAGACTTATTATTGAGCTCAACACAAAAAACCCGAATGGGTTAAACAGTGGGGAGGAGCTAGCCACCCACATAGGAATATAAATTGAGGACCGAACTGAGGCTATCTTCCAGTAAATTTTAACTCACTATCACAGGTTTTAAAGTGGGAATCTTGCACACATATGGCCATGTTGGAATGCAATCAGAGATACAACAGGGCTCTGTTGAGACGTATCTTGTATATTATTTTGGGAATTAGGTGATACACTTCCTTTACAATAAATATTTACTGATTGCATCACGGCACATTGGTTCATGTTCCCTCTTACACATAGGTTTCATTATTTTTATTATTTTTACACATTAACCATTCACTTTCTTATCTCAATTTGAGATTATGAGCACCAATATATGCCATTCCATGTAGGAAAATAGAACTACACCCGGTACAATACCTGTAATGCGATTGAGGCGTTATAAAAAAATGCCAAACACAGACACGCTATGATTACGGTACATTACCTATGATCAAGCGGCACGCTGAGAAATTGAGCGGAGTTGAGGAGTTTGATCATCAGTACGACATATTATCCATGATTAAATGGGATGTGGATAAACTGAATAAGAGGTGAAAAGTGAATTCACAATGAGATTTTGAAACTCTGCAACTTTATTGATACTCGGCAATCGGCCTGTTCAGTATTCATGCATGCTTTATGTTAAAATGTTACGTGTCTATGAATCTGCACTAAGGAAAATGTAGGAGTATCTCCTCATCCATCAGCGGCTCAAATGTGTATGCTATCCAAATTTTTTTTATTGACAATGCCAGTTATAATTGCCATTTGTGGATATATGTCACTTGATGTATGAAACTTTATGTGAAAATATACGGCGAAAATTTGTTGCCGTGAGTATGCAAGTAATCAATTAATGCGCAAGGTCTTACATCAAATATGGGTATATTTTATCTGGTTTATTTGAATTTATTGAGTTTATTGCAGTGTCTTTAAATTGAATTTAACTTAATTTCACATATGAGCGGCAAATGAAGTATGTTGTCACTTTCCATGAACAAAGAGGTGTATTTCTAAGGGAATTGGCAGTAACAACTTACTCGAAAAAGGCTAACGTCGAAACGCGTCGTCTTGGTGCACATTAAAAATTGTGCAAAATTTCCTGGTGTGCCGCTTGTCTTTTTCTCTGGAGTTCTGGAGGAGAGGTTTGGAGAATACGTAAATAACGGCGGCTGCAGCCGTAGCAGGCACCGACACCGTTGGAGGGAGAACTGCGATAGCAGCAACTTGGGCAATATATATATATATATATATATATATATATATATATATATATATATATATATATATATATTTACTGAAAAAACCATAGGTTTCAGGCACGTTATAGTTAGAAATTAGCATTTAAAAAACCTTAGAAATTCACTGAAAAAAACCATAGGTTTTAGGGAAAGTTATAGTTAGTTGGACATTTCACTTGTACAAAACCATAGAAATTCCCCCGTTATAGTTAGTTCAGCTAACTATAACTCGCGCCCCCGCAATGCACTGCTGATGACGTCACATATTACATCACTCATGACATGGTCAGTGACATCACTGATGACATCACTGATGACATCTGAAATTACATTACTGATGACATCATCCAGTGACTGTGTGTTTCTGTAAAGTTTAAATATGTTTAATATATATAGGAAAAGGCATATTGAAGAACGAGTGGGTGTATAAGTGTCTGAATGGATGATTTAGTAGGTGCGTGACTGAGTCTATAAGTGAGTGATTAAACGTATCTTACTGAATGCATGGGTTAGTGACTAAACTGTGTGAATGTCTGTATCCGTCTGTCTGTTGTTGTGTAAGCAGCTGCATGGGGTTTGTGACTAGCTACATGGGTGTCTATATGGGTTATGGATTGGTTGTCTGAGTATCTGTATGGGTGCCTGAGTGTTTGTGTGGGTGGGGTGTGTGTGACTCTGTGCATAGATGTGTGAGTGGGTGATTCACTGGGTGCATGGTTTCAAGAGTGCGTCTGTGATGGACTGTATGGGTGGGTGAGTGTGTGTATGGGTGTGTTAGTGATTGAATGTATATCTCAGTGGTACATGTGTGAGTAACTACATATGTGAAAGGCAGTATATATGTGTGTTGGAGTATATAAATGGCTATAAGTGAGAGTGTGTGATTGTGAGAGTGGCTATATGGATGTGTGTGTGCTTGCATCAGTGATTGCATAGGAGCGTAAGAATGTGCTAGTATTTGTATGAGTAAGTGAGCTGGTGTGTATAAGTGTATAGGTGAGTAAATGGGAGTGTGATTAATTATTTGCATGACTGACTAGGTGTATGAGTACCTCTATGGATGAGTGGCGGTGTGTGAGTGTCTATCTAATAGTATGAGTGCATATGATAGTCCTGTACTGAGTGACCATAAGTATGAGTGACTGTACGGGTGAGTGGATGTGTGTGTAAACCTAAGAATCAGTGAGTGGGTATGTAGTTATTGGTGTTGGAGTGTCTATGGTTTTGAGAATGGCAATCTGTAATTTAGAGTGGGTGTATCAAAGGTTATATTATGGTGTGAGAAGATGCATCAAATTATCACATGGATGATGTCATCAGTGATGTCATTTGAGATGTCATCAGTGATGTCACTGACCATGTCATGAGTGATGTAATATGTGACGTCATCAGCAGTGCATTGCGGGGGCGCGAGTTATAGTTAGCTGAACTAACTATAACGGGGGAATTTCTATGGTTTTGTACGAGTGAAATGTCCAACTAACTATAACTTTCCCTAAAACCTATGGTTTTTTCAGCGAATTTCCAAGGTTTTTTAAATGCTAATTTCTAACTATAACGTGCCTGAAACCTATGGTTTTTTCAGTGAATTTCAAAGGTTTTTAAATGCTAATTTCTAACTATAACGTGCCTGAAACCTATGGTTTTTTCAGGGGATTTCAAAGGTTTTTTAAATGCTAATTTCTAACTATGCCTACAGAGGTAGGACATGTGAAGAAAGAAGAAAAAACGCACAGAAAGAAGCAAAAGAAATGCACAAACAAGCAACAGAAGTCCACAAAGACGAAGAAAAAGTGCAGGAAGAAGCAAGACGTGCAGAAAGAACCAACAGAGGAGCAGAAAGAGGCCTTGTTGCAAAATCATCCTGTGCCCACAACTTTTTCAGACGGGTACTGGTGTTAACTGGCTCTGACTAACCAGGCCTAGAGCCAGTGCTACGCTAAAAGACACTTAGAATACAGTGAAAACACCTACATACACTAGGGAACACTATGGGGCCGATTCCGATTCGGGTCGGAAATCTCTCCGACCGAGCCGGACCCGGAGAGATTTCCGACCGAATCGGACCCTAGGAGCCTGACCGAACGAGTACGATGCGCACGTATGCCATCGGACTCGAGTCGGTCGGACTCCCAGTGAAGTCAATGGGAGCCCGTCGTACAACGCGTGCGCGGGCTCCCATTGACTCAATGGGTGCGGGCGGACAAGGGCGCCCCCTACAGCGTGTACGCGGCGAAGCGACTCGCGCCGTACACGCACAGGTAGGGGGGACCCATGGGTCCCCCTTGTGTGCGACTTGCGCGGCTACGCGTACATGGGGGTCCGACACGGACCCCCAAAGTACGGCTCCGACTGCTTCTTGGAGCCGGACGGCGCGAGTCGGTCGGACTGCTCGCGGCGCGCATCGTACTTGCCCGGCCGGGGAACGTCTCCATTGCGAGGTGCGCAGCGCATCCGTGCGAGTCGGTCGGTGCGGTTGGGACGGGCGTACGAGTCGGTCGGCGAATTTGCACGCGCTCGCATCGTACTCGTTCGCCCGGACGCACGTACGATTCGGTCGGGAATAAGGGCTCCGAATCGGATCCGGTTCAGCCGAATCCGATTCGGTGCCCTA
Organism: Calotriton arnoldi; assembly: GCA_963921515.1. Lineage (NCBI taxonomy): Eukaryota > Metazoa > Chordata > Amphibia > Caudata > Salamandridae > Calotriton > Calotriton arnoldi. The sequence goes on from CAWUFW010003676.1 coordinate 612,913, forward strand.
CCGGCCGAGATCGGAATCGGCCCCTATGCGTTGGGGTACCCCTGTGATTAGCATGACCTCCTCTGTAAGTCCCTAGTACATAATAGGGCAGGGGGATTAAAACTAACTAACTAACTTGTCACATCAGGCCCCGTCCCCTCTCTTCACCACTGTGCAAACACGCCACGTGGAGCGTTTTAAGTTGGGGGATTAAGTCCCCTTGAATCATGAGGGTCCCTGGGGTCCAACTAGCCCACCCTGTACCTCCAGTATGCACCAGGGAGCTGCGTTGCAGAGAGGTGTTCAGAGGCCATGCCCCTTTTTACACCTCTCTGCAACGCAGCTCTGTGGCGCTTTCTGGACGTACCTGGTGGGCTAGTTGGCCCCAGGGACCCTCAGGAGTGAAGGGATTAATTCCCCATCTTAAAACGCGCCACGGAGCCTGTTTACACACGTCACCTGAAGCCCCGCCCCTCCCTTCACCACTGTGCAAACGCGCCCCGTTGCGCGTTTTAAGTTGGGGGATTAACTCCCCTTGAATCCTGAGGGTCCCTGGAGTCCAACTAGCCCACCATGTACCTCCAAAAAGCGCCACAGAGCTGCGTTGTAGAGAGGTGTAAAAAGGGGCGTGGCCTCTGAACACCTCTCTGCAACGCAGCACCCTGCCGCATACTGGAGGTTCCTGGTGGGCTAGTTGGCCCCCAGGGACCCTCAGTATTCAAGGGGAATTACTTCCCCTTCTTACAACGCGCCAGGGGGCGCGTTTGCAGACTGCTGCAGGGAGGGGGCGGGGCCTCCGGCACAATGCCGGTCTTTTTTTCTCCTTTTTTTATGGGAGGGGGGCTGCGTGGCCCCCCTTCCCTCGGCCACTTTTGGCCCCGGGGACCCCATCCCCCGGGGCCTGAGGATTTTCTTTTTGTAAAAAAAAAAAAAAATGGGAAGGGGGCCGCGTGGCCCCCCTTCCCTGGGCCTCTATTGGCCCCGGGGACCCCATCCCCCAGGGCATGCCCTCTTTTAAAAAATATATATATATTTGGAGGGGGGCTGCGTGGCCCCCCTCAGGCCATTTAAGGCCCCGGAGACCCCATCCCCCGGGGCCGGCCTTTACGTTTTTTTTATTTTTTTTATTTTCTTTTTGGGGAGGGGGGCTGCGTGGACCCCCTCCTGGGCCACTAATGGCCCAGGGGACCCCATCCCCCGGGGCCTGGCCACTTGTTGGGGACCGTGGGGGGGTCCCCAATCCCCGCACGGTCCCGCCGGCTGCCCGCGTCCTGTGGGAGCCGGCATTGCTTTTCCATAAGGGGAGCTGCTGACATGCAACTCCCCTTATGGAAAAGCAATCTGCTTTGCTTCATTGAAGCGAGAGCAGGTTTCCTGCTCTCGCTTCAATGAGCTAAGCTGGTTTGCAATGACAGGACGGGAGCCGCGCGGCTCCGTCCTGCCATTGCAAACAGCAGTGTACCGGGGGTAGGCACCCTGGGACACTGCAGGAGCCGGCCCTGGGGGGTGGCGGTCCCCAGGGCCACCACAGGCTCCAGGAGGGGGGCCGCATGGCCCCCCTCCCAACAATTGCACCACCCCGGGGAGGTGGTGATCCCGGGGGCGTGTGGGGGGGCTGGAGCCCCCCTCACAGGTTATTTATTTTCTTTTTAAAAATAGCCCCGGGGGTGGCGGTCCCCGGGGCTGCGGGGGGGCCGTGTGCCCCCTTGCCAGCATTATTTATATGAAGCCCCGGGGGGTGGCGGTCCCCGGGGCTTGGGGGGCCTTAGAGGCCCCCCCTAAAATATAAACCCACCCCCCGCATGCCCCCGGGACTTGGCCCACCCGGGGGCAAAATACCCTCGAACGCGGGAGACTGCGCTTCGATTTTTTTTTAATCACGGCGGGATCCGCGTATCTGGCGCGCATCCCGCCGTGATTTAAAAAAATGCTTTCTGCCCAGGGGTCCTTGTGGGACCCCCTGAGCAGGCCTAGAGAGTCAGGGTGTTTCTACCCTGCCCCCTTCGCTTCTTTTGCACATTTTTTTCCCCTGTTTTCTTGTGAATCGGTTCTACCGAGTCACAAGATGACTGACAACACTTCCTGGTTTGGAGTGTTGTCAGCCAATTAGCATGAAGCTCGTGGTCGGGAGGGTGCGCTCAGAGTGCGCGGATCCACCGCGGCCATAGATATATATGTGATTTTACTTTTGATTTTCTCAGGAACTACTGAACGGATTTACACCATTTAACCAAAAGGCACGACACTGAACCAAGGGCTACCTTTTTGCCAAATTTGGTGTAATTCCGTTCAGCAGTTCGAGCTGTAGCTGCGACTAAAGGTTCCTATGGAAAATTGCATGGGGAAAACACGTTTTGGGACCCCCTTTTTTCTCGGCCCCCACTTGACGAATCACCCCGAGACTTTCAGGATAGGAGCGGACCGGAGCGCCCCACGAGTTTTGAAAATTTCGTGAAGATTCGTCAACCGGCGCCAAAGTTATTGGGAATAGAATGTTGCGGATTTCCTATGGAAAATAGGTCCTAACTATAACTATCTACTGGCGACCGCCAGTAGATTATATATATATATATATATATATATATATATATATATATATATATATATATATATATTCTTGGCAACTCCGTTCGCCCTCTGGCGTACCTCTCGTCCCACAGAAACGGAGCACGGACCCAAAATAATAGCAAAAGTTATTTGTTTATTGCTCCTCCAACACCTCTACAGCCATGACGCGTTTCAGCCCCACCTCGGGCCTTGATCACATGACACGCTCTGTCAGGTATGTGGCTTTTTTTATATTCAGTTTATCAGCTGTGCAATATTTAAAGTGATCAGTGCGTCAGATAAACGTCACATTAATAAAAAGTACAAACAAGTTACTGACTGAATGCTGTTAGTGTCATCATTGCAATCTCAGTTGTAATGGTTAATCCCAAAATAAAATATGCAATTAATAACTTTAAATTTGATCATACCATTGTAGATAAAACAATTAATACAATTAATAGTTCATAAAAAACAGGGTAAGTAGTTAATAAAAAATGGCGAAAACAATTTCGGCTTGAATGCTTTTGGCCATACCCTCATATCAAACTACTATTGATGTATTACAACGTCTTATAAACTGTTTTTTTTGTGAAGTACCGACTTGTCTGATTTAAAGTGCTTGTGCTGTGCAAAAGTGATATAAAACCAGTGATAAAAAGATTATGTGTTAAAAAACTACCTAACCCTGTGTATAAAATTGAAAATTACAAAAAATAAAATGTTAAGCGGCGGCAATTTTAACAAGGAAGATCTATTATCCTATATTAAAATAACGATAACGACTGTCGGTGGACAAATTACTTGATCATAATTCAGGTTTTAGCTCCCCTACTCTCCTTGATGTACTTTACTGCAGGCAGGTGTGCAACTCTTCAGTGGCGTTGAGGCCTCTAGGTTGTTTGGTGTCAAGATTGACTATGTATTGGGCCTCTAGTAGCCTGAGCTGTTTTTCCCGATCCCCTCCTCTTTTCTTGGGGGGAACAGCGTCGATTAAATAATATTTGAGGCCACTCGGATCTGCACTGTGAGCCTCACTAAAATGTCTGGCGACCGGGTAACTGTGGTCCTGATTTTTAATTGCCCTTATGTGCTGGAGCACCCTTTTGTGTCCCTGCAGAATTGTACTGCCAATGTATTATAACTTGCAAGGGCACTCCAGCACATAGACCACATAGTTAGATTTGCAGTTCAGAGGTAATTTAATGGTATATTCCTGGCTGCTAAAGGGAGTCTGATATGTTAATTTATTGGTGCCAAACTGACACGCTTTACAAGTTCTACATTTGCAAAATCCTTTTCTTTGAGAAAGCCAAGAGCTGGTACTCGGTCCACCGGGATCATTATGCACTAGAATATCTTTCATGGATCTTGCCCTACTATAAGTAATAGTTGGTTTTGTAGGAACCAAATTACCTATCAGAGGGTCACTTAATACCAACGGCCAATTTCTCATTATGAGTTTCCTCACCTGATTTTCTTGTTTATTAAATTTCAGAATAAATCTGAAGGTTTTGTCCTGTTCCTGCTTTTTATCATCAGTGATGTCATCAGTGATGTCACTGACCATGTCATGAGTGATGTAATATGTGATGTCATCAGCAGTGCATTGCGGGGGCGCGAGTTATAGTTACCTGAACTAACTATAACGGGGGAATTTCACGGGTTTTGTACGAGTGCAATGTCCAACTAACTATAACTGTCCCTAAAACCTATGGTTTTTTCAGTGAATTTGTAAGGTTTTTTAAATGCTAATTTCTAACTATAACGTGCCTGAAACCTATGGTTTTTTCAGTGAATTTCAAAGGTTTTTTAAATGCTAATTCCTAACTATAACATGTCTGAAACCTATGGTTTTTTTCAGTGAATTTGAAAGGTTTTGTAAATGACAATTGTTAAATGTATTAATTGTTATATTTATTTTTTGATACTGATTTACTACATTTTTTTAAACTATTTATTTTTAGATATTTTATTTTTTAAATACATTGTAATTACATTATACATTACATTACAAAATATACTTTCTCAGAATGAATTACTTTAGTTTAAATACTTTGCAAATAGGCAAAAAAACTTTTAAGTACAGTAGTTACAGTTGTTGCAATGGGCAACACAATTTCAAACACAATGCAACATTGAGCTCAATGTGAATTTCAAGTTAAATGCAATTAGTTACTTTATGGATTACTTTTCTAATCACAGGACTGGATCCTAGATTCAGTCCTGGGACATCTCCTGTAAACAGTTGAGTAAAAGAGTTTTGGTTACAGTAGTGATTTTTAAGGAATATTATTGTTTTTTCAAAGTTGACACTTAGAAACTTTTTCACATAGAATCACCAATGTTATCCTATGGGAGGAAATTCACTTAGCAGGTAAGTAGTGTTATCGTTACTTTTTCTTACTCAGTGGTGGATCCTGGATCCAGCACTGGTGCATCTCCTGTAAACAGTTGAAAGAATGCGTTTAAGTCATACAGGCGATTTTTAAGGAATATTTGTAGTTTGTGAAAATCGACACTTTGAAACTTTTCTGCTGAAAACCAGACAATGGATTCCTATGGAAGGAAATACAAGTTACTGGTAAATACGGTTAGAATTACTTTTCAGGGTCAGTGCTGGGCTAAAAGATGCAGCACTGGGTTCTCTCCTGATAACAGGTGAGTAAATCGGAATTCGTAGTTCGGCTGATTTTAGAGGAATATTATAAAGTTCCAAAACTCCACACACAGAAGAATTTCTAAGTGAAACCAGTCAATGTTAGCCTATGGAAGGAAATTCAAGTTACTGGTAAGTACGGTTAAAATTACTTTTGAGGATCAGTACTGGGCTCAAAGATGCAGCACTGAGGTCTCTCCTGATAACAGGTGAGTAAATCGGAATTCGTAGTTCGGCTGATTTTAGAGGAATATTTGTATGTTACAAAAATCGACACTTAGAAACTTTTTCAGCAAAAAGCAGGCAATGATATCCTATGGAAGGAAATTCAAGTTACTGGTAAGTAAGGTTAAAATTACTTTTCAGGATCAGTACTGGGCTCAAAGATGCAGCACTGTGGTCTCTCCTGATAACAGGTGAGTAAATCGGAATTCGTAGTTCGGCTGATTTTAGAGGAATATTATAAAGTTCCAAAACTCCACACTTAGAAGAATTTCCAAATGAAACCAGTCAATGTTAGCCTATGGAAGGAAATTCAAGTTACTGGTAAGTACGGTTAGAATTACTTTTCAGGATCAGTACTGGGCTCAAAGATGCAGCACTGAGGTCTCTCCTGATAACAGGTGAGTAAATCGAATTCGTAGTTCTGCTGATTTTAGAGGAATATTTGTATGTTTCAAAAATTGACACTTAGAAACTTTTTCAGCAAAAAGCAGGCAATGATATCCTATGGAAGGAAATTCAAATTACTGGTAAGTACGGTTAGAATTACTTTTCAGGATCAGTACTGGGCTCAAAGATGCAGCACTGAGGTCTCTCCTGATAACAGGTAAGTAAATCGGAATTCGTAGTTCGGCTGATTTTAGAGGAATATTTGCACAATGGTGAAGGAAGGGGTGGGGCCTGAGGTGACATGTCTGCAAACACGCCCTGTGGCGCGTTTTAAGTTGGAGAATTAATTCCTCCTCAATCCCGAGGGTCCCTAGGGGCCAAGTAGCCCACCAGATACCTCCAGTATGCGCCAGAGAGCTGCGTTGCAGAGAGGTGTTCAGAGGCCACGCCCCTTTTTGCACCTCTCTGCAACGCAGCTCTGTGGCGCTTTCTGGACGTACCTGGTGGGCTAGTTGGCCCCCAGGGACCCTCAGGATTCAAGGGGATTTAATTCCCCATCTTAAAACGCGCCACGGGGCCTGTTTGCACACATGTCACCTGAAGCCCCGCCCCCTCCCTTCACCACTATGCAAACGCGCCCCGTGGCGCGTTTTAAGTTGGGGGATCAAGTCCCCTTGAATCCTGAGGGTCCCTGGAGTCCAACTAGCCCACCATGTACCTCCAAAAAGCGCCACAGAGCTGCGTTGCAGAGAGGTGTAAAAAGGGGCGTTGCCTAGGTACACCTCTCTGCAACGCAGCCCCCTGGCACATACTGGAGGTTCCTGGTGGGCTAGTTGGCCCCCAGGGACCCCCAGTATTCAAGGGGAATTCGTTCCCCCTCTGCAAACGCGCCAGGGGGCGCGTTTGCAGAGTGGTAAAGGAAGGGGGCGGGGCCTGCGGCACGATCGTTTTTTTATTTTTATTATTATTATTTTTTTTTTCGAAGGGGGGCTGTGTGGCCCCCCTTCCTTTTTCCTTTTTTTGGGCCCTGGGGACCCCATCCCCCAGGGCCTTACCCCTTTTTTTTCTAAAAGGAAACGGGAAGGGGGCCGCGTGGCCCCCCTCCCGTGGCCGATTCCGGCCCCGGGGACCCCATCCCCCGGGGCATGGCCACACTTTTTTTGGTTTTTTTAAGGAGGGGGGCTGCGTGGCCCCCCTCCTCAGGCCTCCTTTTGCCCCGGGGACCCCATCCCCCGGGGCAGGCCTTTATTTTTTATTTTTTTTAAAATTATTTTATTTTTTTTGGTGGAGGGGGGCTGCGTGGCCCCCCTCCCGGGCCAATACTTGCCCCGGGGACCCCATCCCCCGGGGCTGGCCCCTCTGTTGGAGACTGTGGGGGGTCCCCAATCCCCCCACAGTCCCGCCGGCTCCCCGCGTCCCTCGGGAGCCGGCATTGCTTTCCACATGGGGAGCTGCTAAGATGCAGCTCCCCGTGTGGAAAAGCAATCTGCTTGGTTTTGGAAGAGAGAGCAGGTTTCCTGCTCTCTCTCCAAAATTCAAAGCATGTGCTATGACAGGACGGGAGCCGCGAGGCTCCCGTCCTGTCATAGCAAACTACAGTGTCCCGGGGGTAGGCACCCCGGGACACTGCAGGAGCCGGCCGAGGGACAAAATGGCTGCCAACACTTCCTGATTTGGAGTGTTGACAGCCACTTGACAGCCAATTAGCATGCAGCTCGTGTTCGGGAGGGTACGCGGACCCTACTCGGCCATAGATATATATGTGACTTTACTTTTGATTTTCTCAGGAACTACTGAACGGATTTACACCATTTAAGCAAAAGACATGACACTGAACCAAGGGCTACCTCTTTGCCAAATTTGGTGTAATTCCGTTCAGCAGTTCAGGCTGTAGCTGCGACTAAAGGTTCCTATGGAAAAATGAATGGGGAAAACGCGTTTTGGGACCCCCCTTTTTTCTCGGCCCCCGCTTGACGAATCACCCCGAGACTTTGAGGATAGGAGCGGACCGGAGCGCCCCAACAACTTGGAAGCTTTCGCGAAGATTCGTCAACCGGCGCCAACGTTATTTCAAATAGAATGTTGCGGATTACCTATGGAAAATAGGTCCTAACTATAACTATCTACTGGCGACCGCCAGTAGATAATATATACATACATATATATATATTCAACCACTTTCTCCCCCTTTCCGGAAAAGACATGAGCCGCACTCGCAACACAGGCAATTAAAGCATTTATTGAGCAGCATACGGGCAGTCCTGACGCGTTTCGTTCATCCTTGAACTTTATCAAAGGTAAGCCCTGGCAGCAGAAACCGATTACAAACCAACGGACTTCGATTGCATTTTAAATAATTTTGGCCCTCTAGTGGACACCCTTATGGGTGTTTAATTAGTGCATGCTGGAATCCGTGGTTTCCTAATGCAGTCAAAATGAAAAACCCTCCAGTGGGCTGTGCCAAAGTACTTTTTGCTGTCTCACCGGAACGATTTAGTTTCCAGATCTGTGTTGCTCCATCCGCAGTCCTATTTTCGAGGCTGCCTGGATCCATGCCATATTCAGTATATGGCAGCGTCCGTTACCCACAATCGTTTTCACGAGGCTTCCAAATTGGTCCAAGGTTGGGTAATGATGGCGCACTTGCTGGTGGTGCGTTTGCTCTGCGGCGGGACCAAGCCGCTGAATATTCAACCACTTTCTCCCCCTTTCCGGAAAAGACATGAGCCGCACTCGCAACACAGGCAATTAAAGCATTTATTGAGCAGCATACGGGCAGTCCTGACGCGTTTCGTTCATCCTTGAACTTTATCAAAGGTAAGCCCTGGCAGCAGAAACCGATTACAAACCAACGGACTTCGATTGCATTTTAAATAATTTTGGCCCTCTAGTGGACACCCTTATGGGTGTTTAATTAGTGCATGCTGGAATCCGTGGTTTCCTAATGCGGTCAAAATGAAAAACCCTCCAGTGGGCTGTGCCAAAGTACTTTTTGCTGTCTCACCGGAACGATTTAGTTTCCAGATCTGTGTTGCTCCATCCGCAGTCCTATTTTCGAGGCTGCCTGGATCCATGCCATATTCAGTATATGGCAGCGTCCGTTACCCACAATCGTTTTCACGAGGCTTCCAAATTGGTCCAAGGTTGGGTAATGATGGCGCACTTGCTGGTGGTGCGTTTGCTCTGCGGCGGGACCAAGCCGCTGAATATTCAACCACTTTCTCCCCCTTTCCGGAAAAGACATGAGCCGCACTCACAACACAGGCAATTAAAGCATTTATTGAGCAGCATACGGGCAGTCCTGACACGTTTCGTTCATCCTTGAACTTTATCAAAGGTAAGCCCTAGCAGCAGAAACCAATTACAAACCAACGGACTTCGATTGCATTTTAAATAATTTTGGCCCTCTAGTGGACACCCTTATGGGTGTTTAATTAGTGCATGCTGGAATCCGTGGTTTCCTAATGCGGTCAAAATGAAAAACCCTCCAGTGGGCTGTGCCAAAGTACTTTTTGCTGTCTCCCCGGAACGATTTAGTTTCCAGATCTGTGTTGCTCCATCCGCAGTCCTATTTTCGAGGCTGCCTGGATCCATGCCATATTCAGTATATGGCAGCGTCCGTTACCCACAATCGTTTTCACGAGGCTTCCAAATTGGTCCAAGGTTGGGTAATGATGGCGCACTTGCTGGTGGTGCGTTTGCTCTGCGGCGGGACCAAGCCGCTGAATATTCAACCACTTTCTCCCCCTTTCCGGAAAAGACATGAGCCGCACTCGCAACACAGGCAATTAAAGCATTTATTGAGCAGCATACGGGCAGTCCTGACGCGTTTCGTTCATCCTTGAACTTTATCAAAGGTAAGCCCTGGCAGCAGAAACCGATTACAAACCAACGGACTTCGATTGCATTTTAAATAATTTTGGCCCTCTAGTGGACACCCTTATGGGTGTTTAATTAGTGCATGCTGGAATCCGTGGTTTCCTAATGCCGCACGGCCCCCCTCCTGGAGCCCTTGATGGCCCTGGGGACCACCACCCCCCAGGGCCGGCTCCTGCAGTGTCCCGGCCCGCGGCTCCCGTCCTGTCATAGCAAACTGCTTTGGTTTTTTAAAGAGAGAGCAGGAAACCTGCTCTCTCTTCCAAAAACCAAAGACAATTGCTTTTCCACACGGGGAGCTGCATCTTAGCAGCTCCCCATGTGGAAAAGCAATGCCGGCTCCCGCAGGACGCGGGGAGCCGGCGGGACCGTGGGGGCCCCCCCACGGTCCCCAACGGAGAGGGCCAGCCCCGGGGGATGGGGTCCCCGGGGCTAGTAGTGGCCCAGGAGGGGGGCCACGCGGCCCCCCTCACTACAAATCAAAATTTTTTTTTTTTTTTTTTTTTTAAACGTAAAGGCCGCCCCGGGGATGGGGTCCCCGGGGCCTTAAATGGCCTGAGGAGGAGGGCCATGCAGCCCCCTCCAAATATTTTAATTTAAAAAAAAGAGGGCATGCCCCGGGGGATGGGGTCCCCGGGGCCAATAGAGGCCCAGGGAAGGGGGGGCCACGCGGCCCCTTCCCGTTTTTTTTATTTAAAAAAAAATGAAAATGCTCAGGCCCCGGGGGATGGGGTCCCCGGGGCCAAAAGTGGCCAAGGGAAGGGGGCCACGCAGCCCCCCTCCCATACAAAAAAAAAAAAAAAAGACCGGCATCGTGCTGGAGGCCCCGTTCCCTCCCTCCAGCAGTCTGCAAACGCGCCCCCTGGCGCGTTTTAAGAAGGGGAAGTAATTCCCCTTGAATACTGGGGGTCCCTGGGGGCCAACTAGCCCAACAGGAACCTCCAGTATGCGCCAGGGGGCTGCATTGCAGAGAGGTGTACAGAGGCCACGCCCCTTTTTACACCTCTCTGCAACGCAGCCCTGTGGCGCTTTTTGGAGGTACATGGTGGGATAGTTGGACTCCAGGGACCCTCAGGATTCAAGGGGACTTCATCCCCCAACTTAAAACGCGCCACGGGGCGCGTTTGCACAGTGGTGAAGGGAGGGCGGGGCTTCAGGTGACATGTGTGCAAACAGGCCCCGTGGCGCGTTTTAAGATGGGGAATTAAATCCCCTTCAATCCTGAGGGTCCCTGGGGCCAACTAGCCCACCAGGTACGTCCAGAAAGCGCCACAGAGCTGCGTTGCGGAGAGGTGCAAAAGGGGCGTGGCCTCTCAAAACCTCTCTGCAACGCAGCTCCCTGGCGCATACTGGAGGTACAGGGTGGGCTAGTTGGACCCCAGGGACCCTCATGATTCAAGGGGACTTAATCCCCCAACTTAAAACGCGTCACGGGGCGCGTTTGCACAGTGGTGAAGGGAGGGGGCGGGGCTTGAGGTGACATGTGTGCAAACAGGCCCCGTGGCGTGTTTTAAGTTGGGGGATTAAGTCCCCTTCAATCCTGAGGGTCCCTGGAGTCCAAATAGCCCACCAGGTATCTTCAGTAAGCACAACAGAGTTGCGTTGCACAGAGGTGAAAAAAAGGTGCGTGGCGTTGGAACGCCTCTCTGCAACTCAGCTCTGTGGTCCTAACTGTAGGTACCTGGGGGGCTAGTTGGGCCCCAGGGACACTCAGAATTCAAGGGGACTTAATCCTGCAACTTAAAACGTGCCATGGGGCGCATTTGCACACGTCACCTCAGGCCCCCACTCCCTTCACCACTGTGCAAACGTGCCCTGTAGCGCATTTTAAGAGGTAGTTTTAATCCCCCTGCCCTATTATGTACTAGGGACTTACAGAGGAGGTCATGCTAATTACAGGGGTACCCCAACGCATAGTGTTCCCTAGTGTATGTAGGTGTTTTCACTGTATTCTAAGTGTGTTTTAGCATAGCACTGGCTCTGGTTAGTCAGAGTCAGTTACCACTAGTACACGTCGGAAAAAGTTGTGGGCACAGGATGATTTTGGAACAAGGCCTCTTTCTGCTCCTCTGTTGGTTCTTTCTGCACATCTTTTGCTTCTTCCTGCACTTTTCTTCATCTTTGTGGACTTCTGTTGCATCTTTCTGCATTTCTTTTGCTTCTTTCTGTGCGTTTTTTCTTCTTTCTTCACATGTCCTACCTCTGTAGGCATAGTTAGAAACTAGCATTTAAAAAACATTTGAAATTCACTGAAAAAACCATAGGTTTCAGGCACGTTATAGTTAGAAATTAGCATTTAAAAAACCTTAGAAATTCACTGAAAAAACCATAGGTTTTAGGGACAGTTATAGTTAGTTGGACATTTCACTCGTACAAAACCCGTGAAATTCCCCCGTTATAGTTAGTTCAGCTAACTATAACTCGCGCCCCCGCAATGCACTGCTGATGACGTCACATATTACATCACTCATGACATGGTCATTGACATCACTGATGACATCACTGATGACATCTCAAATGACATCACTGATGACGTCATCCATGTGATAATTTCATGCATCTTCTCACACCCTAATATAACTTTTGATACACCCACTGTAAATTACAGACTGCCATTGTCAAAACCATAGACACTCCAACACCAATAACTACATACCCACTCACTGATTCTTAGGTCTACACACACATCCACTCACTCACCTGTACAGTCACTCATACTTACGGTCACTCAGTACAGGACTATCATATGCACTCATACACCTACATAGACACTCACACACCGCCACTCATCCATAGAGGTACTCACACACCTAGTCAGTCATGCAAATAATTAATCACACTGCCATTTACTAACCTATACAGTTATACACACACCAGCTCACTTACTCATACAAATACTAGCACATTCTTACGCTCTTATACAATCACTGATACAAGTACACACTCATCCATACAGCCACTCTCACAATCACACACTCTCACTTATAGCCATTTATATACTCCAACACACATATATACTGCCTTTAACATATGTAGTTACTCACACATGTACCACTGAGATATACATTCACTCACTAACACACCCATACACACACTCACCCACCCATACAGTCCATCACAGATGCACTCTTGAAACCATGCACCCAGTGAATCACCCACTCACACATCTATGCACAGAGTCACACACACTCCACCCACACAAACAATCAGGCACCCATACAGATACTCAAACAGCCAATCAATAACTCATATACATACTCATGTAGCTATTCAGAAAGCCATGCAGCCACTTACACAGCAACAGACAGACAGATACAGACATTCACACAGTTTAGTCACTAACCCATGCATTCAGTAAGATACGTTTAATCACTCACTTATAGAGGCAGTCACGCACCTACTAAATCATCCATCCAGACACTTATACACCCACTCATTCTTCAATACACCTTGGCACATATATTAAACATATTTAAACTTTATAGAAACACACAGTCACTGGATGATGTCATCAGTGATGTCATTTGAGATGTCATCAGTGATGTCATGAGTGATGTAATATGTGACGTCATCAGCAGTGCATTGCGGGGCGCGAGTTATAGTTAGCTGAACTAACTATAACGGGGGAATTTCACGGGTTTTGTACGAGTGAAATGTCCAACTAACTATAACTGTCCCTAAAACCTATGGTTTTTTCAGTGAATATATATATATATATATATATATTCTCCACCGTTAATAATAAAGCGATCACTCAGAGGTATTGCAGTTCTATCAGAAGATAGTATTTATTCCAGGTAACGCGTTTCGCTTGGCCAGCAAGCTTGATCACACAGTTAGTCTGAGGTAGAAACATGCATTACATAGAGGTGATAGAAACAAACGAGGGGACATATGAGTTGAGTTATTCCCAACCAAAACGGCATCCATTTTGGAACATGCAAAAATAACTTGAAAGTTCAAACACTTTGTTGTACAAGTTGCATTTCACCTGATCAAACATAAAAATTATATTAATATCATACAAGTACATCTTTGTATTAACCTTGTGGTAATATTTCTTGGTGTTAATTATGTTTTTATCTGTTCAAACACCTAGGACATGTGTCATGTGTCCGTTCAAGGACATGCTCTATTAATGATGCCTCCCACTCCGCGAATGCCTCAATGCAGAATGTGGGTTGCATAGAGAACTAGTTATAACTGTATTAGATCCATACAATTCGAGCCGTGTCAGTGGCCAGGTTCAGTATAATTCCTGATTCAAGTGATGCCACATACAAAGATTATGGTACATACCTCCAATATATCAAAGTGGAGTACTAGGGTCTGTAATGATCGGGTAGAAAATCCCTCCTGTTCCTTACTGTATATGTAAGGCAAAAAATGTAATTGTATGATATTAATATAATTTTTACGTTTGAACAGGTGAAATGCAACTTGTACAACAAAGTGTTTGTTTCTATCACCTCTATGTAATGCATGTTTCTACCTCAGACTAACTGTGTGATCAAGCTTGCTGGCCAAGCGAAACGCGTTACCTGGAATAAATACTATCTTCTGATAGAACTGCAATACCTCTGAGTGATCGCTTTATTATTAACGGTGGAGAATATGATGTCCGGCGTGCTCCGCCGGCGGTGAGCGATCCACTGTGAAGGGCGAGGGAAGACGGAAGGAGCAGAAACTATAGGAACATTGTGATTGAGTCTTCCGGGGCCCGGCGTTTTGTTGTCTTTACATACGGAGAAACCAGTGAAGTAAAACGGAGTTTAGCGAGTTTGGCAAAGAACCGGATCCTGCCATACACACGTCAGCTATGTGCAGCCGGAAATCTCGTCTATGCGATCCAGATGCGACCGAAGGGAAAGATCGTGATATGACCGAAGAAGTGAAGGAGTAGTGCGAGAAACGAACTCTACGTTGGAAGCCGAAAGCCCGCACGACGCTGCAACCCAAAGGTAGGCACTCTAATCTGGGCTGCACGGGATTAGTGGGAGGGGGAGGGAGACAGGTCGAAGGACGCGTGTCCTTCTCGCCCCCCTGCCTGTTTGCGGTCCCGGGGAGGAGGCTACGTATGGGGAAGGCAGACAGGGGCAGGAACACACAAGAAACTTCCAAGACTGAAGTACGGGATACACGTACATTGTGCAAACACTTCTGAAATTCCCTCTGATACAAAAAACAGCATACGAAGACCAGACGTGAACTCCTGTTTGCTGGGTCTTGCATGGCAGTACATTTAAGTTTCACTATTTCGACTCGCTCATTGACATTGTAATATTAGACATTTCCATGCCTTACGCTTCTCCAGTATCCATTTTTAGGCTACTTGTTGACAACAAGGAAGAAAGGAAGTCACTGGGAATCCCGTAGTATTTTACTAACATTACAAAAGAGATTGTGCGCAGAAGACGAGCACGCTTCTATATTTTAGACACTACAGCAACAGGAACCTACACATCAGTGGAGGGGAGGTGCAGGTCTCAGACCCGATCCAGATGCTCCACGCAATCCACATCTATGTCCTATGGAGTGGCACATAAAGACTGAATCATAGCTCCTAATAACTAAAAAGTATGGATGAAGAATCGGAAAGGAGGGCGGCAGCCCTAAGCCTTTTTGCAAGAGCTCCTAACAAAAACATGCAGAAAATGGAAGCTAAAGCCAAGGATTCAACCCTACAAGATAAATTGAGAAGGCTAGAAAAACTAAAAAAATCAGAAACGTCTAAATGGTGGGATGCCATCTCACTACAAGACTATATTGACAAGGAAATGGTGCCCAGAGGATTACGGATCTACACCACTCCCTCCTACGAATCTCCAAATCCCAGAATGTTGGAGGAATGGGCTGATAATTCGGCCAGGAGCTCAAAACAGATGTTAACAATCCTCGTCAAATATGCCTGGGAGGACAGAGATGCCTTACTACAAGAACTCAAAATATTAGAAGAGGAACTAAAAAATCATAAAGAACAAGATATCATTAAAAAATTTGTGAATGATCTTAAGCTAAGACTTAAAACATACGAGGAAGATATAAAGGCCCGCAAACAACGCAAACTGCATCGCGACTGTGCTGATTATGAGAGCGGTAGAATTCTCACCTACTCACACAAATACGACCACCTGTACGTCAAATGGTCTTTAGGTGAACCACTGGAAAGTGAAACAGAAAATGCAAGTGGCACAGATTCTGTCTTGAGTAGTGATGTCGAAGTGGAACAATCCCCGACAAGAGACACAACAGAAAAAGGCTCTAAAAAACAACCAACTTTTTTAGACGAATTTCGTGTCCTACGGACAAGGAGGGAAATACCACAAACGGTGCAACCAATGAGAACACGTGGGAGAGGCCGAGGACGGGGCAGAGGACGAGGAAGAAACCGGGAAGAAATTGGAGAAGAAGGAAGCGACAGAGAGAACACAAGAGGCAAAGGACGAGGAAATCGGCTCATGGGAAACAGACAGATGGGCCAGAGGAAATACAAATAATGGATGACAACATGGTAAACAAAACCATTATTAATCTTTCATACAGTCCTCTATCTATGTGGGAGAAACGCACACTCTGCTTAGGCCTTTCATTCTGTCCAACCAACTCCTTTAATTACCCAGAGACCAGAATTGATATTTTCAAATTTGTAAGAAAAGTAAAATTTTAAAAATGGCACATTCTGAAAGGAACACCAGAACAAATTGATCCCGATCCAACCAAGACAACAGATCAGGACAGTTTCCTGAGCATCAAGGATAGGGATGCACTTCTGACCATGCAAGAATTGTATCAAGAGGCAGGCCTAGATCACAATGACCAACAAATATTTCCTAGAACTGACCTACCTGCCAAAAGTAGCTTTAAACCCAAATCGATCTTTCTTCCAGTCATGCCCCAAGACAACATCGATGCCTTTCATGAAACAGTCACCAAAGATCTCATTAAATTCCATGCAGGCAAAAACAAAATAAAAAGAATAATTTTACTAATTTTACCAAAAAACAATGGCAAACCATCAAAACTTTATCTGAAGACGAAAATATCATCATCCGTCCAGCAGACAAAGGGGGCAACATTGTACTTTGGGATAGATCTGCTTATATCAGCGAAGCCTTAAGACAATTGGAAGACACTAATTTCTATGTAGTCACCAGTGTACAAGAATACAATGAAAGTATAATTAACATTTGGAATATGCTCACTGAGTATAAAGACATGGGTATTCTGCTATGGGAAGAGTACTGTTATCTTAAATGCGACTACCCCAGAACCCCCATTTTCTATCTTCTTCCCAAAGTACATAAAGACCCCAAGATTCCACTGGGAAGACCTATAGTATCCTCAATAGGATGTGTCTCCAAACACATTTCTAAATATATAGACCATTTCCTTCGAGAATACGTTGAAAGCCTTCCCTCGTACATAAGAGACACAAAAGACTTCCTGGGCAAAATCAGGACCATCGACTGGGAAGAAGATTTCCTGATGATTACTATGGATGTTAATTCACTGTACTCTATTATTTATCACTCGCTGGGCATGCAATGTAGCCAATACTTTCTGAGTAATCGCAATATTTGCTATCTAGAACATACAAAAATGCTGCTAAATCTCATGAAATTTTGTCTACTTAATAACATGTTTCTATTTGACGGTACCATGTATAAGCAAGTGCTCGGAACAGCCATGGGCACTTGCTTTGCCCCCAGTTTCGCTAATCTGTTCCGGGGGGTATGGGAAGAAGAAGTCCTGAAGAAAATAGAATCTAACCCAGAGGGCAATAGGGTGGTCAGATGGTACAGATACATCGACGACATGTTTGTGGTATGGAAGAGCAGTGAGGAAAGTGCTATAAATACCATCACTGAACTCAATGCAAACACCTTTAACCTCAATCTCACATACAACATGAGCAGGAAACAGATCGAGTTCCTTGACGTCATAGTAGAGATAGAAAATAATTGCATTAATACCAAACTACATAGGAAAGTTACTGCAGGGAACAGCCTTCTGCATGCCTACAGTAGCCACCCTGAAACACTCAAATGGAGTATACCCTTTGGTGAGCTACTGAGGGCAAGGAGAAACTGCAGTACAGAAGAAAACTTTCTAGCTGAGCAAGCAATCATGATGACAAGATTCAAAGAGAGAGAATACCCTAACTGGGTGTTGTCTAAAGCAAAAGAAAAAGTCAAGAAAATCACTAGAGAAGATACATTGACTGACAAACCTACCACTGAGCCAGACAACAGTACCAGAGTCATACTGACGTACAATAAAGAATCGAAAAAAATATCCAAGATACTCAACCAGAATTGGAACATCCTTGCAAGTGACTCCATTATAGGTCATACACTACAGGAGAGACCACTCATAACATACAGAAAGGGCAGAAACCTTAAAGACTTTCTATTGAAAGGGGATATTACTAACATGCATCCCTGCTCTAGCATCGGACTACAGGGATTCTATCCCTGTGGTCACTGCAAAGCATGCAGAAACAGTACAATGAGGAAGACCTATACCACACCTACAGGAGAAAAGATGATTAAACAATTTCTAACATGCGGTACCTGTTTCACCATCTACATCCTCGAGTGCCCCTGCAAAAAGAGATATGTAGGCAGCACCACATTAGCTACGAAAAAAAGAGTATTGGAACATATGAGGGCTATTAGCAACAAAGATCCTCACTATCCAGTAGCCAGACACTTTGCTGAATTTCACCTCTCTAACAACTCACTACTCACTTTCTTTGCCATAGAACAAATAGTTCAATCCCACAGAGGAGGGAATAGAACTCTACAGCTACGCAAAAAAGAATCCTGGCACATAATTAATTTACAAACTAAGAGCCCGGATGGGCTTAACCAGGATGAGGAAATGAGTTTTCACCTTCAAGAATAAAGTGTAAATTTATCTTGATTTAGGGTTGCCTTTGGAAGTAGTTTCAATTTTAATTCTAATCTTATGCTATGCTATGTATGTGCCTCAGTATAGGAAGATTTGAGTATGTATGATCTTAACTTTTATAATGAGTTTCTCATTTTCTTTATTATTTTCTTTATTATTTCACAGGAGAAAAGGAAGGGGCTGACTGTGAGGATCAGCTTCAACGTACCCCCTACCCTTTTCTTCAGTCATCACTGAGGAGTGCCCATCTATGCAGATAAGAGATTTGTTTTCTTTGTGGAACTCTGTCTCTATATACTTAAGCCATAGTACTAATGTCACTGTTTGATTAATAGATATTGTTGTTGTTTTTGCACTGGGGAGTTTTTTGGTAGTTGGTTTTCTGTGATAAAGGTATTGACAGCATTTCTATGTAGAGGTTCTAGTTGGTCGTTTATGTAAGAATAAGACACAAAGTTGGTTATAACTTAGGAACTAGAGGCCGATATCTTGGTACATTGGCACTGCGCAGATACAGGTACATTAGTCACCAGGCACTAGACCGATAGAAGAGGACTTTACACCCCCATTTTTTGCCTTACATATACAGTAAGGAACGGGAGGGATTTTCTACCCGATCATTACAGACCCTAGTACTCCACTTTGATATATTGGAGGTATGTACCATAATCTTTGTATGTGGCATCACTTGAATCAGGAATTATACCGAACCTGGCCACTGACACGGCTCGAATTGTATGGATCTAATACAGTTATAACTAGTTCTCTATGCAACCCACATTCTGCATTGAGGCATTCGCGGAGTGGGAGGCATCATTAATAGAGCATGTCCTTGAACGGACACATGACACATGTCCTAGGTGTTTGAACACATAAAAACATAATTAACACCATGAAATATTACCACAAGGTTAATACAAAGATGCAATTGTATGATATTAATATAATTTTTATGTTTGAACAGGTGAAATGCAACTTGTACAACAAAGTGTTTGAACTTTCAAGTTATTTTTGCATGTTCCAAAATGGATGCCGTTTTGGTTGGGAATAACTCAACTCATATGTCCCCTCGTTTGTTTCTATCACCTCTATGTAATGCATGTTTCTACCTCAGACTAACTGTGTGATCAAGCTTGCTGGCCAAGCGAAACGCATTACCTGGAATAAATACTATCTTCTGATAGAACTGCAATACCTCTGAGTGATCGCTTTATTATTAACGGTGGAGAATATGATGTCCGGCGTGCTCCGCCGGCGGTGAGCGATCCACTGTGAAGGGCGAGGGAAGACGGAAGGAGCAGAAACTGTAGGAACATATATATATATATTGAGAGGAAAGGTTCTAGCATGCAATTATGTTGCGAGTAATTTTACTTAAAATCTCATTTTAGCAAATTGAGAAATTGCCTTTTTTTATCAATAGCACCCTGGACTTATATTATCACTACATGATGCACAGATGGCACTTGAAGGACGAAAAATCTAACAAGTATTTAATCAGAAGGTGCATATATCTTACCTCTGGCATGTCCTTGAACTGGCTCGCTGATGAAACTCCCCACATGCTGCAACACATCACTCTAATGCCATTCCGACACACAGACCAGCATTCCACACATAACCAACACAACATAATCATCCTCTTTGCAAATACATATGTCGAAAGCGTAAAAGAGCAACAAAATAACAGTACAGGACACGAGCCAGGCCGAAATTGGACAATATGTCCTACTTCACAGACTTCTTGACTTCTATTACGAAATCCTTACATTTTACTAGTCTCACTGTGGTCTTTCCCAGTTTGAAACACTTCTATTCAGCAATTGCATAATTGCTAATCCATGTTCCCACCTGGTTCTAATCCCAAAACCACAACCCCAGTCTGCAAGCCAATTCACATCAACCTCATCTTCAGTATGCCGATTGTGTTCTTTTTTCCAACATACACCTCAGAGTTGCACCTCGTTTACTTCCGATCATTCCACTTAAAATCTGCACAGACCGTAAGCTCTTGTTACGCTCAACCACAGAGGTAATGGATTACACCTTCTCCAACACCCCTTTACTGTACTCATGGACTTAGGGTTACCAATCCATATATTATCCTGTCTTCGTATACTCAGCCACACAGACACCCCCAATGCAACATGTTATGTATTACCTCTCACGAGAGGCGAAGCCACGAGTAGGACATGGTGCCCTTGCCCTCTCTGAAAAATGGCAGTGGATTGCACAGTACACTTTGAGCATCTATATAAAAGGTTTGCACAGGAGTGTAAAAAGGTATTTAACCAAAACCAGGATCCAAGCTTTCACATTTGCGCTGTAAATTAAAAGAACATTGAACAGGCCTAGTGACAATTAGGAGAGTTGTTAGGAGATTTGTTTCCATGTGTAAAGTAATTGTAACACGCACTCTGTTAGGCAGTACCAGAAAGGCTCCCCTACCTCTGCTGCTATAGTAAAGCTAATCCTGAGATTATAGGCCTTCTTTTATTGGTAGGCAACCAAAGGAAGTCCTGCTTTGATATCAGCTGAACCAAGATAGGTCCATATTTTATGGGTCAAAGACTTTCTCTATAAATGTTGAAGAGTTTATCTTGAGGCATAAGTCTTGCGTTAATAAGAGAAGAATTAAGAAAGTCCTTCTCTGGTTACAATGAAGTCAAGATGACTGCCTCCATAGTGAAAATTTCTAATGTGGGAAGGGAACAAGCAGAGCAGAAAACAGCCACAGTTGGCAACAGATTGTATTGCAGTAGGCCCTGGAACACCAAATTGAAGTACAAAGTCTCCACCTGCCCAGACCAGTTATTTCCGTCTATGTGTTTTTTCTGGGCTAGGAAACATCATTGGAAGTGAGTTGAGTTATGGCGGGTCACCCAAAAAGAGTTCAGATAATTGCAGGCTGTGCTACTGCACAGGCAGTCCAAGTGGCTACGGTGCCTGTTTCGCTATGTGCTTTGTGATGGGGTATAGTGGTGTCATGGCAGAGAGATTCCTTTAGCAGCCTCCCATTGGTGGCATAGGCTGGGGCGAGCATGTTGAAGATTCACATTTTGTAGAGGGTCCACCACAGAGTTCAAAAAACAAATAGTCGCAGGCTCACCAGGCTGCGCAAGGTGGGTCAAAGAAGCTGTATCCAGATCCACTACAATAGGAAAAACACACCCATGAGACGACATAGGCCCAAGAGAAGGGGAAGAACCAATCTCATTGTTGAAGGCGGCCGTGGCTCAGCCAGACCAGACTAAGCTCAAGTCAGTCATAGAAGGTCAAAGCCGAGGTGCAAGGATGCCTAGGATTGCAATGTTGTAGAGCATCAAGAGATCACTTTATTCACAGGAAAATGTCAAGGAAGGGGGGATTACTTGAGAGTACAATTCTGGGCTGAGGAGTTTAGGAGTGAGCAGCCATCTTGCTCTTCGCTGCACAACTTGGCAACAATGGGAACCATACAGTCATACAGCCATGTTCGGGAGGCCACACAGCAAACAGGGGCTACTGGGCTCCAACCGTGGTTGTTGAAGTCATTTGCCGGTGGTGTCCTGGGGTTCATCCTGCTGTGGCTCTGCAAACTGGACTAAGTACAACCTTTTTTGCACTTGACTCAGTGTTGTGAGGAGAGCAATCCAAGGCTTCTCACGCTGTTAGCATGGGAGGACAGGAGCTCAGAACTCATTAGTCAACCAGCAGACTCAGTGGTGTATTGTCTAGCTTAAGCATCTCTACATATTCTCCCTTCCAAATGGGCTCTTTGGTGACTGGCTTAAGATGTGCCCCCAAAGGTTTCGTCACCCCCATGTACGGAAGTTTCTTAAACTTCAATTCCTTACTCTCTGGGCTGTCTTTTTTATCCCCTTTCTTATTTCCTTCTCCTAACTCTTTTTCTGTATTGGCCCCACTATCTACTTTCGTAGCCCCTGAACCCCCTGCGCCACTGGTGCACACTCTCACGCCTGTGACCTGCTCATAGCCTACCCTCCCCTTCCTCTGGCATTTCCCCAGTACCTATCCCAATTGAGACCATGACAGGTTTACCTTTTGTGCTTTTAGCCTTACCTGGCTGCAAGGAGGGTGCCCGTAATGTTGCAGTCCGCCTCGCCAGTGGCCCTGTCCCTTCCGTTGGTCTTGCCGGCCTCGCCGCAGGCCACGACGTCCTTATTGCTGGCCTTTCTGCCGGCCCCTGTAACACACTATGCAAAACATTAGAGTGCCCCCCCCAATCCCTTTCCTCATCCTACCATAGCTCGCCTTCTTCAAGGCTCTCTTCATCAAAATCCACTACTTCATCTCCGTGACACAAATCCTGCGGCCATTCGTGGTTTTTATGCACCTCCACTGGCGGGGCCTTAGTGGCCCCTCCCAATCTGACCTCCTTCCGTTTATCAGGGGGGGCAGACTGTACTCTACAGTGCCCTTCCAGCCCCCCATGCGCCGACGACCCCCATCGTCCTTCACCTTTGCCCCAGAGGTCATGCTAAAACCTCCGGGTGTTGGGGCCAGCAAAGTCGTTCTGGGCTTACTTGTGCTGGCTGCGTCAGGCTCCCTCAGCCGTATCGGGCGTGCCTTTCTGGGCCCAGCCTTAACTTTGCCTCAGCACCAACGAGCCGCTCCCAGCTCTGCAGAGTCGGCTGCGCCACACCTCTCGTCGCCCTGTAAAACAAACGGCTGGACTGCTGTGCTGGTTCCCTGCCTCAAACCAACCTGCCCTACCCTCCTCTTATACCCCTGCCCTTTCGCGCCCTGC
Organism: Calotriton arnoldi; assembly: GCA_963921515.1. NCBI lineage: Eukaryota > Metazoa > Chordata > Amphibia > Caudata > Salamandridae > Calotriton > Calotriton arnoldi. The sequence continues at coordinate 636,249 of CAWUFW010003676.1, forward strand.
ATCTGTCTCTTCCCCTCCACCAGCTCCATTCCCTGCCCCTCTGCTTTTCCTTTTCTCCGCTCCATTCCAGCATCTCCGCGATAAGCGCCGACACCGGCCCCCGCCTGTCTTTCCTGCGCGGCTCCAGGTAGGCACGTCTTGTGCCCCGGGCTGCGCATGACTACAGCCCCGCTGGGGGGTGTGGCCTCGTCCCAGGCTGGCCATGCTCCTGCCTCACCCCCCGCATCACAGAACACCGCCGAGGCTGCATTCGGTGCTCCAGCTGCTGTCTGCCTCGTACCGCGGGGGCCGCTCTCCGTGCATACGAGCACCCCTTTTCACTTACCCTCGACGCCTGCTCCCTGCTGGACGTGCTCATTTTACGCAGTGGCCATGCCCGCCGATGCCCGGCGCACCAAGCGCGTCAGTTCTGCGGCCTCTGCAACCAGCAGGTCGAGCCGCCCTGCTTCCTTCAAGAGGCGCATCACCTTACGGACCTTCTCTTCTGCCATCGCCAGGTAAGCTTCTGCAAAGTTCTAACCTCGCCTACAACTTGCCCACTAATCCTGCAAAAATCCCAAAAATTCTGCTACGCTATTCCCTGCTCCCAGCCACCAGTTCACCAAACCTAAAATGGTGGCAGGGAGCCCAAATGCCCTAATATTTATACCCTTGGGCTACACATGTGAAGCCCAAGTCGGAACAAAATAGCAGTTCCCTGGACTGCCCCACCACCCTCCCAATCTTATCGGGGTGCAGACCTCCCGCCTGTCGGCTGCCCCCCAAACCCCGATTCCCAGAGCGTGAGTGCAGAGGATATAGTATGTGTGAAGAACCAGGTCATGAGGCACTTCCTGCCCAAGCTGCTGGTGGCATACCACTATACTGCTGTCATACGTGAAGGCAGCCTCGAGGACATGATCACCCCATGCCCTCCGTCCCAGTGTGCAGAGCGGGGCCCGTTCCATCGGATGTGACAGGTCACAGCGCACCAGCCCCAGCCGGCGCCGCTTGATGAGGATTCTGTCTGATTTGCATCCTCTGGTTTATTAATGACCTGCAGCCTCTTAAGCAGATGCATATTCATTAGGTGCTGGCTGTTAGGGGATCCCAGATGGGACACGACGTGCCTGTAAACGTGATTCATTCCTGATACGCCAGAAGTAATTCAGGCTTTGTACAAGCACGTGGTAATGACTGAACAGGCGTTACCGGGTCAGAGTCTGATAACGTTCTGGATTTCAAATATAAACCTGAAATTGTCAGTATGAAAGACAAGAACCAAAATATATTTGTTATAGGATTTATTCGGTCAGGTTGTATAAGGTACCATTCTACTACCAACGGGAAGACTGGAAGTGCTTATTGCTGGAGCCAGTTCAAGGATACAGGGTGAACATAAGGGCAAAGCTCACACGCACGCGCACAAGCGGAACGTCAGCTAATGTATAGAGAGGCTACTCCGCGCCTCGTGACGGAGTTTGCAAACATCGGAGCACTGGTCCCACGGGCTGTGTGCGCTGCCGGAGACTGAGAGAGAGTCAGTGGGAGGCAAGCAGCGTCGGATTGGTAACGCGGGCACTCGGGCAATGCCCGAGGGGCCGGTGTCCGAGTTCCAGCTGTGGCCTGCTTTTTTGAGCAGTCTGGGGGGCCGATTTGGGCGGTGTCGCTGTTGTTCGGATACAGCCAGCGGCCCAGTGGGTGTCTGAGTTGCCTTTCTGGAGGCAGATGGGCGTCCATTACCTCCCGTTTAGCAACAGGCAGAGGTGTCACTCCCTTTCTCTCGCTGGGCCGGCCCATTAATGTATGCATACTGAGGCGGGGCAGGGGGCCTGAGCAGAAGTGGCCTCACTTGTTTTCAGGTGTGTTTCACCAGTGTAAACTAATCCGTGCATTTTTTTTACCCCCTTTTTTAATAAAATTTCGCCAAAGCAGTGTTTTGAGGAAAGGCAATATGCAAATGTGGGCCACTTTTTTTTTTAGCGTGCCCGGGCCGATTTTGAATCCCAATCCAACCCTGGAGGCAAGCAGGGAGAGCTGCGTGCCTTCCAAGCGGGGAATGAATGAGAGAGGGAATCAGGTGCGCAACGCCCATAGGACTCAAAGGGCTTCATCCCCCTCCCCCGTCGTGTGTGTCAGCCCGGGCTGAGACAGCTTCCCGGGCACACACACACACACACAGATAGTTTTTGAGCTTATCGCAGCCGCACCAGAGTACTTCACAGGTCTTTAAAAGACCATTTACGTGTTAACGAGACTTTGTTGTTTTTTCACCCCTTCATCTCCACTCTGCCTATTGCTGGAAGAATTAGCCCCCCTTCCCCGAAATTTTTAGTAGCCCCCCTACCCTCCCTTCAATTTGGCTCTAGTTGCGCCTCTGGAGGGAATGTGTAAAAGCGAGCAACTGTGTGCACTTGATCTAGTGTGTCCAATGTGAGTTTCGATCTTTCAATCACAGTTAAATTATCGTCGGAATCGTTTTATTAACGCAGGACGTGCTTTGTTATCGGGAACATGTTCTGCAAAGTTTAGTGCCACTGGCTGCCCCACTTGTAGAGCGCCCTCTCATTGCAGAATATATGTTACATATGTCACTTGCTCTAAAAAACTTAATACCACAATCGTATGTGCTTATGAATTAGAACAGTGGTTCCCAAACTTTTTTGACCTGTGGCTCCCTTGACCTAATCGGCAGTTGGCCGTGGCTCCCCACCATTTTTTTACCGGTGGGCGGGATTTAAGCCCGACCTCGGGAGTACTTCCTGTTGTCTTCCTTAAAGTAATTGGGACGCAATGAAGGTATTATAATCATATTTGTAACACAATAAGAAGATAACAGTGGTTTAATAAAAACTTGTTAAGTGAGAAACGATACAAGATTAATAGCCAAATATGTTTCCATGCAATTTTTTTAACCACACAACAATAGTTTAAAAACTTCTGTATAATAAAATATCCCAGAGTCACATGGTTCTGAGCTGAGCTGCCGCCAGAGCCAGGGTTCGAACCGTGAGCCCTGTGCTCCGAAGTCAGCTGCCCTGGCCGCTGCACCACACCTCTCCAAAAACAGCACTACCTTGAAAGCGTTATTTTCCAAAGAGAACCTCTTTCCCAATGTCAAGGTGGTCATGTGCCATGGGGAGGGCCTTCATGCTGAGAAATCATTGTACAACCTCACTGTTGTGAATTCGTAGTAATATATATATATATTTTTTTTAAAAATACATTTTATGAGCAAAATCTACTATGGTCAGCAAAGAGGTCTATATTCACTCTGGGGGAACATGCAATCGTGGCGCAGAGTTTGCCTGCAAAATCGGAATATCTAGAGAAATCCCATGTTAATACCATGCATGAGCCACCCCTGCTCCTGTTGGGAGTGTAAACAGACATCTGGCGGCCCTGCTGGAGGTCAAAGTAAACAGAGTGGCATACTGATTGTTACGAATTCAAGTTTTGAAACATGCTCATCACATACCCTAGCATCCCCTTTGCCCTGTGGACAAAAAAATCCCCTCTTTAGCTAAAATGGCAGGATTTACCAACAACTACCAACCCACATTTTCAAATTGTTCCTTAAGCAAGAAGCGAGTTTTCAACAAGTGGTCAGAAACAATTCAAAGACAGGAAGAAAAACATGGGAATGAAAAGGCTCGATTTTCACTGCAGTACTGAAAAGGGTTGTTCAATGTTTTTTTTGGGCGTTCAAATTGTTTTATTTAATTTGAGGAAAAAGGCATAGAATCAGACGATAGTGCGATACAAGTCTAAAACACCTCCAAAACTTCACTTTCTAGAATTACACCCAGCAGAAGCCTCGATAGGGGACAAGTATGAGGGACGTGTCTGTCCTGCAGTGCTTAGTTCTCCAGGTCAGAGAGGTGAAAGAGATCAGAGAGCGAGGGAAGAGAGAAGTAAAAACAGCTGAGGTCACGAGGGGGGGGGTGTTGGTAAATTAGATAGCTATGGGTGAACGGGTCAAATAAGTTCAACGAGAAGAAGAGGAACAAGGGAGAGACCAGAGAGCGCGTGGAGAAGAGAAGGAAAAAAGGAAGAGGTTATTTAAGAATAAGGGAGCTGAGATGTGGTGGAAAGCAAAAGAAGAACAAATGAGATAACACGTGGTGGTGCTTACTTACCGATTTCCTGGTGAAGAGGGTCCCACGAGGCACGGCACAACACGGGGGTCAGCAATAACGATCCTCAAACGCTCCGAGCTTGCTATGGCAGTAATGCTGATACTACGCATTTTAAAGCACGTACGACGCGTGCGTACGTACGCACGTATGCGTATGGCGGCAGTGCGCTCTTGGGCAAAACCATTCTGAAGGTGGCACTTCAAACCCCCTGCATGCTGCGCTGCGGCTGTAATTTGCATGACCCACATCCTGCGCGGCGGTGCGGCGCCCTGGCTTCTCGTCACGGCGCACCGGGGTGCCGCGGCGCACACTTTGGGAACCGCTGAATTAGAAGAACAAGTGACTTACCTTCCGCAGCGCTACTCTGTGGAGGATACTCTAACTGCAGATTGCTCACCTGTTGAATTCCTCCAGGCTCGAGACTGGGTCCGAAAACCTTTCCAGCAATTGCTCCCACGTGCAAGCAGGTGGCACCACTGTACTCATCAGCAGCCATGTCCCACTTCCGGAAGTAACGACGCAGAGCAGTAAATAGGCACCACCCCCTGCATGCTGCCTTCCATTTACAGCAAAGCATTCCCCTTTATAACACATGAAGCGTCAGAAACAGATTGCGAACGGTGACAGGTGCAGACCCGAACATGGCACATTGTTAAAACCTAGAAGTCCATTTCACAGAACAGGGAGGAGGGCGGGTGGATTATGGACACCGGTCTTTAGTAAAGTCTCGCAGTAGAGAGCGAGGCTCGAGCGCATTGAGAAAAAGAAAACAATGAGCGCACTGTGAAAAGGAGGTATCGGTGGTATATTGTATGTCCACCTCAGGTATCGAGTGGAGTGTGATTTATTCCGTCTCCATTGGGGGTTAAGATCAGTGGTATTTTTGATCGCCCATTATATTGCCTGTCTCTATGGATTTCAGGTGATGCAATCAGTGGCTGGTCCATTGGAGAGCGCCATTAGGCAGATTTTCCAGAAGCTTACAGTTAGTCAATACTGTTTGCTGCACGTTTTTGTTTCTTTACCCTTGTCCCGAGGAGACCAAGATGCAAATGAAGGCCGAAACGCGTCCGCGTCGACAGTTCATGATAAGAGGAGTCTAATTGGAAATGAGAAATAATTTCCTTGTTGGTTTAGAGCACACTATAAATAAGGTGGTTAGAGGTGTGGTAACCTCCTGTGCTTAGTAGACTACCTCACAGTGTATTGTCTTGATTTAGTGTACAAACACTGATTTGTGGTCCCAAATAAGTGGGTGGTAGGAACTTATTCCTTTCAAGAAGGAATTTTTGAACATGATTAATGTTGTTCTGTTGAATTGTGATGTCAATTGTATATATTGTTTGTATGTGTGTATATATATGTTTGTATGTTTCAAAAGAGTAACAAAAAACAATGTTTATTAGTTTTTAAAAAAAATGTCCTTGTGGTATGTGGTTTGTTTGAATATATTACATATTAATTATCAAAAGTATTAAGTACTGTATATAGGGTAATTTGAAGTTCCCTATAGTGTAGTAGAAACAGAGATTTTTTCCTCCTTGCCATTTCTTTTTTCTACATTTTTTCCATTTACAGCAAAGCATTCCCCTTTATAACACATGAAGCGTCAGAAACAGATTGCGAACGGTGACAGGTGCAGACCCGAACATGGCACATTGTTAAAACCTAGAAGTCCATTTCACAGAACGGGGAGGAGGGCGGGTGGTGAGGAATCTCTGTTAGAGTATCCACCAGATAGAGCAATACCAAAGGTAAGTAACTTGGTCTTCTAGTGGGATGCTGCACAAGCTGGGATGGCTACCTCAGGCGATAAACTTGGCCCCGGGAGTCACCCCTGAACTTCTGGTATTGTTGGTGGAACTGGTGGGTGGGAGCTAGCAAGCCCAAGGAGCATGCCGCACGGAGGATATCTTTGTATTACTCCAGAGCTGAATCTGCCTCGTCTCCAAATGGCCTGGATCCATCAAAGGGCATATCGATGAAGGAGGCTCATGTGCATATGCAAGCGTGACAATGATAGCAACGCTAGTTTCCATTGCATGGCCAATACAGTGTGTGATGTCTGGTCTAGCTCACAAGACGTACTTAGCTGAAGACTGTCCATCATGGACCATCTGGACAAAAGTATTTCAAAACTCCTCTGGTGAGCGAGCAGGCAAGATCTGACTCGCGATGTCCCAGAGGATGTTTTTTGTGTAACTGCCAAGAAGACATCGCATTCATAGAGCCAAGCTGGCATAGGAGATCACCCGCTTGCCAAGCACATGAACGTGTTTAGATTCGGAGAAGAGGGAAAGGCATTGGAGTTCAATTTTCTGGACAAACCCAGCACTAAAAGGCTCTCCGGTAAAGACTGCCATGTTAAAAAGGCTGGTTCATCAAGAGCTATGGGGAGACATACCAGTGGCACCAGAGAGGGCTTTGCCAATGCCACAGCCAGAGCGTTTATCAGGGCTTCTTTGAAGGGCAGTATGGTCTCTGATAACAAGTGGCAACATTTCAGTCAGGAAGTTAGCCTTAGTCTCTAGAGTAGGCAACTGTAGTTCTAATACATCTGCTGTCAGTGTACAACCACAGCACAAGAGGCATTTTACTTGTTTCGGGCTCACATGGGGAGTCCAATTCAGTTTCTGGTGAGGAATCAAGATGACTCGTGTTCTGGAGGTCTGCATAAAGTCCATCATGAGTATAGTGAGAGGGGAAAATAACCAACTTCCTCATCATCCCCACCATGTGGGATATCATTAATTTCTTGTACATCTCAATTGGAGTTGAACAAAGCACTAGCGACCTTTGAGTACCTCTGGCTGTGCGCTAGTGGTCTCATAGCAAGACAATGAGTGAGCTCTAGCCACACTGTGCCTCAGACCTGATACTGACATATCTGAAGCAGGGGCATGCACTGGCTTGATGAGGACCTGCATGGCCGGCAAGGGAGTGGCTTGATTGGCACAGGTGAACACCCTGCCAACAAAAGTCTGACTGGGGACCCTGGCAAGCGCGTGGGGACTGAAGGTGCTCCAAGAGGGCTTGGAATCATCCCGAAGAGCTGCAGCATCGATTCCCTGAAGGCCTCTGCCTGCAGTGGAGCCACAGTTGAGCTTGGAAACTCAAAACACACTGGTTCCAACTGCAGAATGGGGTTGGTAACGGAGGACTGGCTGGACTTGGGCCCATTAAGTGCCGACTGTGCGAGTCCTCCCATGGGTAGGTGGAGTCTTGTCCCTTATGTTGCTGCAAGCAAGAGAGCATGATAGTAGGTGAGAAAGCACAACCTTGACATATTTTCATAGATGCTCTCTCTGGAATGTCTGAAGCTCCTCTGTCTTCAATAGGGTTGCCATGAAGATTTATATAATATTTTTCCACCTTATTGTGGGAAAAATCAACCGCATGATCTATAATGTAAGATAAGAATAGAAGTGTGTGAATTTACTTACATGTTCATCCAAAGCAACTGTACTTTTCTCTAAATATCACACTTCATAAATATATAGTATATGAACTAGAACTACATTTTCAAGGAAGTATAAAACATTATTAAATTGAAAATGCACCTAGCAGGTACACAATATGAAATACATGTGCGGTTTTGGGCAACGATGAGCTTAACAAGCAAATATAATCCTGAGCGGGGTTCAGAGGCAGAAATTGGGTAAAACATACCACAAAGGAGCTGACATCCTGTTCGCTATGAATATATACAAGGGTGCCTGTGGGTAACTAGCTGTCAAAGAGAGATGTATTTGATCAATTTTTTGAGTGTCTGAATATACAATTGTATATGAAAGTATACGCAGAAAGAAGCCTTAGAGGGAGTATGTGCATTGGGTGTGGGTATAGGAGGTGGCTAAACATGTATGTGTTGGGAGTTAAATTTTGTATGTAGGTGTGTGACAATGTGCATAGGGCCTAAATATTTCTTTGTGTCTGTTGGAATGCAAGGATGTCTGACAGGGTACACAGGCATGTGATGGCTTGCCTGAGTCTCTGGACATGTGTAAATATCTATCTAATAGTGTGTTGCTGTCTAGTTATGTATATGGTTCTTTGACGGTGTGCCTGATAATGTGCTTCTTTGTCTGTTGACATGTATTTATGTCTATTGGAATGTCGGCTTATGATCATGTGTGTAGGTATTTGATCAAGTTTGTAGATTGGCAGGTCAGTTTCTGCCGGCATGCATGGACGTCTGATGGCATCAACGGGTCTCGGAGTATGAGTGTGGGTGTCTTATGGTGGGGTATCATTATCTGGTGGTAGGGCATGGCCATCTCATGGTAAGGGTATTGGATGATGGGTCTGTGAGCCCATAATTGTGGGGGGGTGCATCTAATGTGTGATGGTGTCGAAAGGTGTCTGATATCTTGCGTGGGTACCTGAACATGTGTGTGGGAATATTATGTTGTTTGCTGTCTGACTGCATATATTGTTGGCCTACGGTGTGTTTGGAAGCTTCAGTATGTACGTTGATGTTTACTGACATGCCTGGGTGTTTTTTGGCAGGCATGTGAGGGCATCTGATTATGAGCACATATATCTGATTGCTCATAGCTGTAAGTGGGGGCAGTGTGCGTGGATAACTGAAGGTGTGTGTGCGCAAGTCAAGTGGTGGGTGGGTTTGTATTTCCAACTGTTTACAAGGATGTCTCAAGGTGTAAGTGTGCAATCACCGGCATGGGTTTGCATGCTGATGGGTGCCTCTCTCTGTGTTGGGAAACATGAGGAGGGCAATAAAAATAATTTGTGAATTGCAACGCTTTATCCAAAATTGTAGTACTCCTGCAACCCCTTTGTAGTCTTTAAAACTCAGCCAATGTTTGCGAGCATTATCCTACCATTAACGTTATTTGTTCACAGCATAGCCCAAGGATAAAGGGGGCTAAATTCTTTCTTATCCACCTTTCCTTACCACATAGCGGATGTTGTATAATAATACTGCGCCTTGCTCGGGCAGGTGGGGATTTTCCAAATGTCCCCCCTGCCTAGAGGCCAGGGATGATTTTGTGCCCAGGGGCTGGAAATTTGGACTTAGCCCCGTCTTATTAAATGTTATGTTTAGTGGAGGAGGCTTGTTTATTTCTGGAAACCCCATATACCTTGCTCACAGAGAGATACTGCAAATTTTGCATTTAATCTCTTTCAATGATTGCAGGCAAGATAAAAAATAAGAAAAGATGAGCAAAAGCTACTTCTGATCAGTGAAAATCATCATGAGCTCTGTCGCTCGCGCATTGTTACCAGACACCCTTTGGCCCAGCTTCATTGACTTTAAGCCTAATGCACCAAAACAGGTAGTGAAGAACTTGGGAGTCCAGTTGGACAAATCGCTTACCATGAAAGAGCAGGTTTCGTCCATCATAGGTTCTTGCTTTCATATGATGCGCTTGCTGAGAACAGCCTTCCCTTTCCTCCTGCTCACAGCAAGGAAAACTCTGGTCCAGGTCCTGGTCATCAGGCGTTTGGACTATGGTAAACCCCTTTTGGCCTCCACAAATGAGGCGCTGCTATCAAAACTACAAGTTGTTCAGAACACCGCAGCTTGCCTCATTTGCAAGTTTCCATCTAGGGCTGATTCTTTCCCCCTTCTGCTTGCATTACACTAGTTACCGGTACAAAACAGAATTATCTTTAAAGTCTGCTGTTTAACTTATAAGGCTCTGATAGGGAAAGGTCCTAGCAACCTATCTTCGAAGCTAACTCACTATCACCCTTCAAGACTTCTCAAATCCAGTGACAAAGACTTGCTCACTGTTCCAAGGGTTAGAAAGTGCCGCTAAGGGGATTGGTCGTTCTCATACCTAGCCCCTTTCTTCTGGAATAAACTGCCTCTTCAGATTCGAACCTGTGCCGATCACTTTCATTTTAGGAAACTCCGAAAGACTGCTTTGCTGTAATTCTGTCGCTTCTTTTGCCTATGTCTGCTATCGCGCCAAGATACCACTCCCCAGGTGATGTGTGTATTGTAAGCTAAAATAACATAACAATGTCCATGGAGCTCGAAACCATGGTTTGAATAAAATACTGTGACTAGGGGAACTAATATAGGGCTGCCATGTGTGTCAATGAGTGCATGGTCTGTGGGGCTGTATGAATATGTGTGAACAAATGGGATATATGTATATGGGTGTCTGAGAGCCTGTCTCGTATGTACTTGTTGCACAGGGCATACCTTTGGCCATATGTGGCACTGTTACATGTACAACACAAACATACAACCATTTTTTTTTAATGGGAGAAATTTAAAGTGCAGAAAAATGTTCTGCAGAAATGTTCATAATAAGGAAAATGTATCTGCACTTTAAATTTCTCCCATTAAAAAAAAAAAAATGACTATTTTTCAGTTATAAATATGGCTGTGCGTTTACAAGCCACTGGGACCAAGATGCCTGCTGTGTGTAAATGCAACACTTTGAAATGGGAGAAAATTTAACTGAAGAGTTAACTTTATGTTGATATGCATTACATAAAACTCATAATTTTCTCTCATGTGAAAGTGTCTTTACAAACTGCAGACATATTACTCCCAGTGGTCTGTAGACATTGTGCCATATTTATAACAGGAAAATAGTCATTTGTTTAAATGTGATGAATTTAAAATGAAGAAACATGCTTCATAAAGCATTAGGACTTAATTGGCTTAATTTAAAGCAGAGAAAAACATTAAGACAATGTTTCATAGAAACACTTTTCTGCATTTTAAATATCTCCCATTTAAAAGAAAATGACTGTATTTTTTAGTTACAAATATGGCACTGTGTCTACCAGCCACTGGGAGCAAGATGCCTGCTGTTAGTAAATGTACCACTTTGAAAAGGGAGAAAATTAAAATGAAGAGTTAACTTAATCATTAAGTTAACTCTTCATTTTAATCTTCTCTAATTTAAAAATCATTCAGTAATATCATTTTGTTCTCATGCTCCAATACTTTTAGAATGATTTTTATTTAAGAGTTATAAACATTAGTTCTGAACCTCTGTGACCCACATGGGTCATAAATCTGACTGAGCACTGCTCATTATCAAGCTCTGCTATCTGCAGCCTGATAATAATGTAAAATAAGCATAGCCTCTCCTTAATTTTAAAAGGAAAAAGCAACCCTTATTTATTGCAGTTCTAAGTTTAAAATGGACTGAAGGCTGGGAGCTACTCGGAAGGTTTCTGCGAGCTACTGGTAGCTCGCCATCCACTGGTTCGAGACATCTGACCTATGGAGTGTAGGTGTGGCAACAAGCCGAGTGCTGTACAATGGCGCTGGATCAATTTTCAGAGTGGGGGTGTAGTCGTCAATGTTACATCACTGAAGTAAATACTGGTAAATAAACTGCCTAATTCCGAGTTTTAAGGGTGGGTCACCATCACATATCTGTTTTCAGAACAATAAATCCTTATTGTTCTGTGTGGAAAACAAGCATGCTATATCGGACAAAAGCTGTGGATAAGCAGACAGCCCACTAGTCGCACGCGAGGCACCTGTGAATGTCACCCACCACAAAGCAACCTTTGATTGGCCTTGATGCTGAAGTCGTGCCCCTCTTTTCCGATATCCCGGACACAAATATATTCTCTAACCCATGGCCTGATATGTGAGGTTTTTATAAGGTTCGGTCAGTTAACTTGACAAAAATTGTTAACATAAGCATCAAACAAAGTTTAGCCAGGAAGTTTGTTGAACATTATTAGAATATGCAAGGCTGAGTTTGAGAGCTTGTTGACTGTTGTTAACATAAGCATTAAACAAGGCTGAGCCAGAGAGTTTGAATACTGTTAAAATAAACAATAAAGATAAGTTGGGAAAGCATCCTTGCAGTCACAAATTTCCTAGAAACTCTGTGTATTAGTAACACTTAATAATTGTATGCTCAAGCAGAAATGTTTAACCATCATGAATGCATCTGCATAAGCTCGATTATCACAATTTCATGTCACATTTGCAGAATAGAAGAATATGCTAGGGTTGTGCATTTGAACAAAACCACAGTTCTCCACTCGTTGTTTGTTGGAAAAACATATATTGCATATTAAAATGAAAGATCTTAGCACTAGAAAAACGCTATCTCAAACATCCCCAGAATGATAATAAAGATTGATGCATTAAAATATTCATGTTTATATGGAACTAGTATATGTGATGATTATATATAATGATTATATGGGAAATGAAAGTAGAGCAGGCAAACCATTTAATCTCCAATTATTGTGTCTGGGTGGGGAAAAAAAATATACGAAAAGTACAAACTGTCCCATAAATCTTTCTTCATGTGATATCCAAAAAAGGCAGCAGCAGTTACTTTTTTGCATAGTAATGCAATTCGGCCACAGTTGCTTTCTTTCAGCTGGTGAGGTTGACAAACTTTTCACAATATACATAAAGTTGAAGCAATGATACCTGGTGTAGTTCTGGCAGCGATTGAGAGGGCTTGTAATGCGGCAGCAGCTACATTGAACACCACAGATCCAGACATTGATGAAGAAGAGGAAGCATGTAGATATTGAGGAATATAATCGACATCGGTGGAATCAAAGAAAGAAGAGGTGCCATGTGGCCTAACTCTGGCCAGGGCAGGCGCTGGTACTGCTGGTGGATTAGTAGTTGGTGTTACTGATGGCGGCTCATAATACTTTGCCTACTTCAGAATGGGTAGCTGCAATGCAGCTGAAAGAACTTGATGCAATCTGATTGGTCGAAATTAACTCCTTTACTTTGACATATGGTGGCATTTCCAAGGCAATGTTCAAGCACATAGCTTCATAACAGTTGATGCAACAAAAAGTTGGTCTCACTAGCGGAGGTCTTCATTTGTGAAAAGACAAAGTCCAATGCCCACTTATCGCTGGTAGTCATTCTGCTCCAAATTAAAATGCCATGTTTTCTCTGCACTGGCTTTCCATTAGATAGCCCAAATCCATGTTGCTGCTCACACTGGCTTATTTCTTGACTAGACAGAAAATAAGAAAGGCACATCCAACTATCAGGCGTGCAGTTGAGAATCCACCAAACAGACTTGAGAACAGTGAACTGAAGAACAAAGGAATGAGCCCAAGCACAGTCTTAAAACCGGTTAGCAAGCCATATCCAATGTTGTTGAAAAAAAAAGTGTTCTGGCTGTTGTGTTTGATGAATGAAAGATGGTATACAGGAGGTTTGTAGGAGTTTTTGAATCTCTGACCCAGAACGGGCTTCCAGTAAGGCAATGGTTTCTGCATTAATATGACAACAAGTTTAATTTATCAAGGTGCATATTTATCATATCTATTTTTGGCCAAGGAACAGTTTCAAATAGCCCCGTGAAGGTTACAAAGTGATACCACAACATTTGACTGTCCTTTGTACAGTTAACACATATGCAATCCGGCTGATATTCCGAAACATGGTTCATTTTTCTTATAAGATTAAAAACCGTTACGTAGGATGGGATGGAACAAATGGAGCAGGTGTTGCTAATAACACACAACTCAAACCTGGCATCAAAGGGGTGGAGGCTCCATGCAGAAAGTAGAGCCACAGAGGAGTGAATGACTTAGAGGGCTAGTACACCCAGCTGCACTTAAAAATAAGGGATTGTCTCTAGAGTAGCAACTTAATTCAAACAGAAACTCCAATGAGTGATAAATAAAGGCATAGTGTGTTGTTTTCCTTTTTATATCATCCCAAGGACCTGCATTTTTGACAATTATGAAAGTGAAAATCAGTAATAGGTAAGGAGATTATTCCATGTAGAAGCCACGTGATATGTGGAGCTTCTGACACAGAAAACGGGGTACTTTCTATCTCCTCAATACTTGAGAATGTAGCTTCTTTTTAAGTCATAGTTTTTTGGGTTGTATTTAAATTATTGGGTTCAAACACAGTACTTTCATTTATAAGCTGCCATGGCACTTCATAAGATTTAAGTGTTTCGTAGGCCCAATTTAGTTGTGTGATGACTTGCATGTTATAAAATATTTATATTTATATCTTCTTTCAGAATATTAATGGCTGTTGATATAATGGTGCTAATCATGTATACTCATTTGGAGAGTGTCTGGAAGCCATTGTTGATTACTTTAAATCTAGTTTGAATTATTTCAATATCTGCTTCCCTAATTCTTTCCACAGCTTCTTTTTCAGAGTATGCCTGGTTTCCCTTAATATTGGCATATATTAGCCAAGGTATTAAACATTTATTTCTAACAAGATGTGAACCCAAGAGAAAATCATTAAAATCCATTTCTTCACAGCCTTTGAAATGGAATGTTTTAGCCAACGCAGTTATTGCTTACCTATACTATATGTGGTAACTGTTACTTACAGGTGTGTTTTTGTTATACCTGGAGTCTGGTCAATTAGCTAAAGCGCTAGAAGCTTTGGAATGAAACAGTTTCATGCACATATTAGGCCTCAAGACCTGGCTCTTCGGCTAACTCGGAGCTGCACCCCCCCACCAGTGCCTTGAGACCCTCACGGGTGAGTAGCGCTCTTTAAAATTCACTGATTGATTAGTATCTAAAATATCTTGAACATAGTTGAATGATACATTCTGTTTTGAATAATGTAATTGAATTTGGCATCTGTAGCATTTTCTTTCCACTGCCAACCTGGAAACTGTGTCAGATTAACTTTTGGAAGAGAAGGAGTTTTCAAATCTCTAATGGACCCAAATCCTTTGCAGGTATGCTGCTGGAAAGTCTTATTCATGAAAATAATTTCTCTAGATATTATGAATGCTCCAAACAAGGCCCCTATACCTTGAATGTGCCAAAACGTGGGTCCCCAAAATACTTTTTTCATTGATGTATTCTTTCCAAATATTATAGCCTTGTACCATCATGATTTTCAATGAATTGTGCAGAATATATATGCGAGTTTTTGATTGGTAATCAGAGTTGTCTGGTCTCTGAACATAATAAATGGCAGATATACCTCACCTGTCAACACTATTGAAATAGGGAAATTTTCTTTGAACATTTTTATGATTATGTATGGGCGGGGCTTCACAATGCCCCCACTGTGTACAGTTGTATGTTTCTTGGGGACTACTGGTTCTGTGAATGTATTGATAAACAAAGATAAAAACAGAACAATTCTTTGTAAATGTCAGCATTTAAATAAGGATGTTCATTATCAACCTCTGCTTTCACCGGCTCCCCTTGGACGGCCTCTGTGGCTCTCCTGTATAATGTTCAATGCGATTCGTAAGGTAGAGCAAAGTAAGGGGGGGGGGGGGGGGTGAGGTGAACAAGACATGCAAATTGAAGTGACTTTTTGTGCTTTTGTTTAAATCAAATGGCAATAATAATTTATACCAAAAAAGGATGTTTATTATCAAGTTTAGGATAAGCAGATAAATCAATTAAGAGCTGCTTGACAGCATCAACGTCCAAATAATCTGAAATAGAACAAGGAATTAATACAGCATAGAATAATACTTTTAAAACATGGGGAATCTGTATCATCTGTCAGTGCTATTATCTAATAAATATTTTTTTCCCAAACTGCACCGTCTAGCACAGGATACACAGTGATGTTCACAGCATGATGATCCCAACGTGCTCTGTGAGAAGAATGCAGTTGCAACTCCTAAACAATAAGGGACGTCACAGTTTTATCTGGAACATAGTTCCCATTTATTAGCAGCAAAATCTTAATTTGCATGATTATGCACATCAAAAGGTAAAATACTCAAGTAGCAATCGAAAATAAGACAATGGAGGTAAGAGATATCTGTCAAGAAACCAGCAGCATGCAAGAAGCCATTTGTGGGACTGAAGAACTATAGAGCATGTTGTTAAGTCACTTATTTCAAAATCAGCATCAGAATCATTCTAATACAGTACAATTTCTTGTAGTGGTACCATTACATTTGGTGTTGATTTGTTTGGTGGCTCATAGTAAACTACAACAGAAGTTGAAAGTGTAGGGATTGTTGAAATTGTATCATCAAGTTATTTTGTAGAAGATGGTAGTTGATGTAAAACTGGAGATACAGCAGGCTCTGCAGCACTTGGAATGGGACACATTATTTCAGTGGGGCTATATTCTTCGAGGGGTAGTTCTTGAGGAGTAGGGTGAGGATTTGCGTCCCACTTCAAAAGGCACCTTTGTGTCAAGGGGCAGTCTGCTGTACAAAATCAGCCATATAATGCTTTTTGATGTGATCGATGGACACCTTCCTGTTTTTCTTTGAACTAGGCAATGGAGGCAAGATTACTGTCCGTACGCCTTCTACTCGAAGAACTGGAACAGGTGGTCTGTAAGATTGCCCAAAAATGTGTTTATCAAGGATCTTTTTTAGACCTAGCTCTCCCAACCATCAGCAGCTTTAGAAACATTATCTTCACCAGTGGCAGAATCGCAATACTTCATATTAGATAGTTTGGCTCTGACCTCTTGGATATTCTGCAATAAATTGAAACGAGTGTCTTGATCAGACAATTTTGCTTTTGCTCTTTTCCAGGGATGTTAAGCTCAGGCATCTACATAGATACTTCAAAAAAACATCTCATATAAAGTGCGACCTCCTAATACTCCTCAGGTAGATTGTTTAATGCTCTCTGGGCCCCATACAGATTATACACCCAACTAAGTCCTATATTTAAAACCCTAGAGGTCAAGGTTTATTTAAGCGAACATTTGGCACACTCTATGACACCATTACTTTCCGAGTGAAAAGGGTGCAAGAATAGCAGACGTACTTCCAGAGCAGACATTGCATCCCTGAACACCTTAGCGGCAAATGCAGAATCACTGTCTAAATGAAAGGTATGACCTGCTCCCATTGCTACTAGGCACTACAAGTCTTTTATAACTGCTTGAGCATTAGCATTTCTTTGTGGCCAAACCCACAGGAATCTGTATCAAGAATCAACAGCAACCAAGGTATATTTATATCATTTTGCACTTGTGATTGACCTGACATGGTCGAGGAAAATTACCCCGAAAAGGTGATCAGAAATAGTACAGGGAATCTGCAATGGCCTTGCAACATTGGAATGTTTCATCTGTTGGCGGATATTGCATTGCTGCATATGTTTTTAGTTTGGTTTGATAAACATGGCTACAAGTATCGTTGCTTAAGCATTGACATTGTAGAGCTTATGCCAGCATGAGGAGGCACTATCCCCTCATGAGCTGCACTAAATAAGAGCCTAATTTAGATCTTGGCGGAGGGGAATACTCCGTCACAAACGTGACAGAGATCCCGTCCACTGTATTACGATTCCATTATATCCTATGGAGACAGTAATATGGCAGATTGGATATCCGTCACATTTGTGACGGAGTATTCCATCCCCTGAGATCTAAATAAGGCCCCAAATCTAATCTGCCTTGATCATTTGGTATATATCTATCTCCCACTCTATGGGTTGGAACACCATCAGAGTGTTATCTTGAGTGAGAGTGAAGGAAACCCATCAGGAGGCTTCTCTCCCTTCAACATTGCTTGATCACTGCCAAAATACATGTGGCAATCTTGGTTTTAGATCTAGTTACTGCAGCTACCTTAAAAGGTTTGTACTGCTGTTTTTGCTGGCAAATCTAATGCACAGTTCCCTTTAGCATGAATGCCTTCAATTTTATGGGCCAAGCTGTGCTGCACATAGACCACAAGAAGCTTACCCTGCAGGTAGGCCACCTTTCCCCAGAACTGCTTATTTTTTATTGCTTTCTCTTTTGAATCTCTGAATTCATTTAAGCGCTAATGCGGTAAATCTATATTGTAACCTTGCACACAAAAGGCTGAATCTGACACTATTAGAGTGGGAACTGAGGATTAGCCTCGAGTAGTTGCTTGCACTACAAAAGGCTGATCCTCAGTTCCCACTCTAATAGTGTTTTTCCTGCAGCTGTGCAGTGGAATCATCTAAGATTTTAGTGTGTGTATATGTAGCGGCTTGAAGTTGCAGCCTTCAAAAATTCCCTTCACTGCAGTACAAGCCACAGAGTATTTTTGTTTAGTTCCAACGGCTCTTGTACTAATGTATGGGTAAACCATTAGGACTTTGTACAACATTTTGAGTGCATTTACCTTGTGCCAAAGGACATTCTTTCAATATGGCTGTCTGCACTGCAGTAAGAATTTTCCCTGTGGGATGAAACGTGCTTCAGCAGTGGCGTACAAATATGATCTATAAACTATGGGAGTTGTCTGTCTCTCATTGTAAACTACACATGTATAGACTGAGGCAATGGGAAGAACTAACTACTGGGTTTGTTTTGTTATCTGTAGTCTGTAAATGTTTAGTCTGTAACATGTCTGCTTGTGGTCTACGCAGGATAGCTGTGTGTTTTTCTGTCCATTGTTTTCAGAAACCGTGTGAGAAATCAACATACAAAGGCTTTACTTGTTCAGCACAGTGTGGCAAGTAAGCTCGCCCGAAGTTAAGGAATCCTATCAGGGCTTGTAATTTACCTAACATATTTGGAGGTTGAAAAGTAGGAAGTCAGGTGCCAACCCTTTACCCTCAACTGAATAGTTCATATCCAAGAAATATTACATTTAACACAATTTTAGCACTCTCGTATAACAGTACTGAAACAGATTGAATCAGAAAGTGGTTAGATACTGGCTTTCAGGATCTATATTTTGGCTAAAACAACACTAGAAATATCAAGGGTCCCTTTGTATTTTTTTTCCACACAAGGTTTGTTATTAGTTCAGTGCTATGAACATTTTGTACAACATGCATGTGTGTATGTTAGCTTAAATTCCTATACTCTAAAACGATTCTATATCAGCCATCATGTTTTAAAACTAGGAAAAGAGGGATGTTATTCATTGAGGCAAGGCACTATAATACCATGATATTGTAGTTGGTCTAAAATATTTTTGGTGTAATGTTTAGCTTCTCGCTTCAGAGGATATTGAGCCTACACCTGGGGCTTATTCCTTAAGGAAATGACATGTGGAACTGATCCTTTGTCCCACCCTGCCTGGTCTCTATATAAAGGTGGAGCATGTTTTAAAGCAGAATCCCTTGCATATTTTTCCCTGAGGGCTTCAGGTACTGAGGAGAGAAAGGACTGCATTATTACCTCCTTACCCTGAGGTGCACCCCTTCTAAAAACCGGAGGGCAATCCTCTTCAGTAAGAATGAAGTCATAAGCAGTATGTGGCCAGAATATTGCTTTAATTCTGCAGACACTTCATGGTATTTGCACCTTTGTCTTATAATTTCCTTTATCAGATAACTTATGGTATGTGCACGTTGTCTGGACAGCAGAAGGCTGGGTCTTGCTGCTTGCCTTTCAATGTTGTTTCATGATATGGTTGGGGGATACCACTTCCATTACTTCTCTTTTTAACTGCATGTGGTTAACAGTGATTGTATTGGAAGGATTACGACGGATTCAAAGGCTGGGCGATAAAAGGATTAAGGTCTTGGAAAGTTTGTGGGATGAAAGCATGGGTTACATCACATGTATTGCTTGCAGTTGATGGTATATTGTACAGTGGGTGCCGATTGCCTGATTTCCAGGTGTCTTCATCCTTAGGATGATGGCAGAGGCCCAACAGGTAGGTAAGACTCATGAGGTTCCCTTTTCTGTTATAGGTGCTTAGCAGCATGAACTATGTCCGGTATGGTACTTACATCCACTGTATGATCTGTGAAAGTGTGCTTTGGTGGCGAAACAAATGTTTTAGGCATAGCGCAGTAACAGGTCCAAGCACAGGTGAGCTCATTGGCAAAGCCACTTTACAGGGTATCAGAAGCGAAATAGCTATCACGTCAGCCGCAAGAAGGTAGGTAAACTCCCACCACATGCAAGTCACAACCACTAGCAAAGCCGCTAGTGCTTGATACAAGTATGAATTATGTGTTCTAGCATACCCTTTGGGCAAGGGAGCACAGAGTGGGGGAGACGTGGCTTCCCTTATAAGAACAGAAACTCATGCAGTCTATACAATAATGGGGCATGTTCAGGGGAACCACCTGCAAATTCACCCACATCTGCTCCAGGTAAGCCAGCTGACACCAGGCAACCAACTGCAACAATGGTACAAGATGGATAAACAAAGAGGGGCAAATGCTGGTGCATAACGGTCTTAACTCCCACAGGTGCGTCAATGGCAAAGTAGAACGATTCTTTTTTAGGGAGGGTGGCCGGGCCTTTCGCCCAATCACCCCTTCCATATTTCATTTTGTCTACATTGGGTATAGTGCCCAAGAAAGAACCAGGCAAGTACAGGATAATACACCATTTCTATTACCTGAAGTGGTCATCAGTGAATGACTACCTAGATGAAGGGATATGCTCAGTTAAGCCTTGTTTGAGGAAGCCGTTGATCTTGTTTGAGGGACAGACCGAGGGGCACTTCCTGCAAAAGCCAAGAGTCTGCTTTCCGTCTTCTCCTAGTTCATCCAGATAGTTTTCATCTGCTGGATATGCAGTGGGAGGGGCAATACTTTTATGACAAATGCATGGCTATGGGTTGTGCGGTGTCATGTTCCCTGTTTGAATCCTTTGCATGTTTTCTGGAATGGGCATTGAGGCAGAACAATCCAGAGGGAGTTTCATTGCACTATCTAGACATCCTTTACATTGGAAGGGCAGATTCCAGTGAGTGCAGCAAGACTCTCCATGCACCTTTGGCAGTCATTAGATGTTCCCTTGGCACTAGAAAAATTCCATGGCCCAACGCAGTGTTTTTTTTTTTTTACGCATTGAAAGGAAGGGATCTGAAGACTGAGGTGAGAGAAGGTGGATGCTCTTAAAGATGGCATTGTGCATGTCCCGAGGAAGAACAAAGTAACACCAACCGCCATTCAGAACTTGCTAGCAGACTGAATTTTGCAGCAAGGATTATACCAGCTTGAATGATTTCTGGCAGGCGGTTAGCTAGGGCAACTGCAAAGGTAACAAAAGCTGATCTATTGTGGCTCAGTAAAGGGCTGATTTACAAATGTGGCTGTCCTTTCTGCAGGGCTTCAATGGCACATGGTGTACCCCATGGTGCAACAGTCCACAGTTCAGCTCTTTACTGATGCATCTGGGACAGAAGGTTTTGGTGCCCTCTTCGACAGGGAGCGGTGCGCAGCAAAATGGCTTAACTCATACAGAAAGCATGGGCTTACCAAAAAAGATTACTGTTCTGGAAATGTTTGCCATTGTATTGTTGCTCCACCTGTGGCCCCAGGCATTAGCTAACAGAAGAGTAAGCTTTCGGGTCAGACATGTCTGATGTGCAAGCCGTTAAGTTTTAGTCTGGGAACTGCCTGGTTCGTGTTGGGCTGTTGAGGGAGTTGGTGAAGGGTTGCCTGTTTAGAAATGTTGAATTTTGAGCACGCCATGTCCAGGGGTTGAAGAAAAGTGGCAGCTGACACTCTACCATTTTCAGTGGGTGAAATTCCAGATGCTTTACCCTCAGACCAAGAAGGAGATGACACCCTTAAGGGCACTTGGTGGAGAGGGGCAAATGGTAGAAGAATTATCACTGACCCCTAGGACCAGAGCCAGATACCGTGCATGCTACAAGTTCAACTTAGTGATGCATTTCCAAGGATGGGAAGAGGGCCATTCAACGGTCAGAAGGGAGCAGGAGTTTGAGCTTTGGGATGAAAACAAAGGAAATTAACATACATTGGTTTCGTGACACCTCACTGTAGTGGCGTGTTGTAAGAATTTAAAATTGGACGGCACGTTTCCCAATACGATTGGCCCTGGTAGGATAGGCTAGGAAAGAGGTGAAGTCGCCAGACCAGCGGTATTATACGTTCACATTAGTTCTTGAGCCACTAAGAGCCAGGGAATAGCAATGCTATACAGCTGACCATGTCGCCTACAGGGCGACAGATGGGTCAGCATGCTAATGTTGCTCCACTGCTGGATGGGTGGCTGTTGGTGATCCTATAAGACCACTGTAGGGAGAGATAGCTAACCCTCATTTTATTACTCTCATGGCATCAGGAGGGAAGGAATGAAGCCAAAGGGAGACTTGGAAGAGGGCACTGGAGTTAGTTGGGCCACTTTGTGGTAGGTGTTCTCCCCCCACCGACCCTACCCTAGAGGCCTGCGAGGGAAGTCTTTGGCTGTGAAGATTGCTTCAGTGTCTCAAAGTGGGGTTACAGGGCGATCCTAACACTTTAAACAGATACACTGGTCTCCAGAGAGTGAATATTGGAGCCAAACTGGGAATCTCTATGGCAGGGCCTAGGATAATGTGACAGCACTCCTTAATCCCTCAAGGGACAGTTAGAATCCTGAGCAATTGTGGAGTGTGGCCTTCGTCTAGCTGTGACTTGTTAGGAGCATGACGCAAAAGAAAAGAATAGAGTGGCAACCTGTTTTAAGTGAATCAGTTGCAAATAATTTAAGTGTACTTGTGTTGATATCACCAACAGGACAATTTTAGCTTTCTCAGGATGGGCATCGGCTGCACAGTGAGCTCACTGCTGGCACCAGGATCTTCCGTAAACTAATCCAAGCTGTGTAATCAATGAACTTGCATCATAATTTTATCCACAAAGAGTTGGCAGTGTCATTTGTTGTGTTACATGCATGGTGTTATAAGTTACACTGATTCTTGGGCCACTAAGCACTTGGGGTAGCAATGCTATGCCTCAATCTTATTTATTTTGGGAGAAGAGATGCCTGTATTTTCTTTTTACTATCAATCTTATCAATCAAACAAACAACATTTGTAAAGCACAACTCTGTCACCCCTAGGGGTATCTGTGCGCGGTCTCCGTCGAAGAGCCAGGTCTTGAGTCTCTTTCTAAAGTCTGACAGCGAGGAGGCTGTACGGAGCTGGAGGGGAAGGTCATTCCAGGTCTTAACAGCTGTGACGGTAATGGGTGGTGTATGCGAGGGCGAGTGAAGAGGAGCGCAGGTGTCTAGTGGGTTGGTGGAAGTTCAGTTGATGGTTGATGTAGGCACATTCTAAGTTGTGGAGGGCTTTCTAGGCGTGCGTGAGGATCTTGAACTGGCATCTCTTGTGGATGATGAGCCAGTGGAGGTCTCTCAGGTGGGTTCGTTTGGGGAGGGCCAGGATGAGTCTGGCTTCAGCATTCTGAATGGTGTGGAGTCTTCTGAGGAGCTGGAAGGAGATGCCGGCGTAGAAGGTTTTGCCATAGTTGAGGCGGCTGGTGACGAGGGCCTGAGTGATGGTCTTTCTGGTGTTGGTTAGGATCCATCTGAAGATTCTGCGGAGCATGCCAAGTGTGTGAAGCAGGAGGCGGCGACTGCGTTGATTTGTCGTTTCATAGTCAGTTGGCTGTCGAGGATGTTGCTGAGGTTGTGTGCATGGTCGGTCGGTGTGGGTGTAGGTCTGAGTTCTGCTGGCTCCAGCTGTGGTCCCATGTGGAGGTGTTCTTCCTGAAGATCAGGACTTCAGTTTTGTCAGTCTCTCATCCATTTGGCTACATTGGTTATGGTGCTGCATAAATTGGTTTTGGCGTTAGAAGGATTTTTGGTGAGCGAGAGGATTGGGAGGGAAGATCCTTGTGGCACGCCGCATATGATGTCTTTGAGTGCGGGGTGAAGGAAGGCAGAGAGATGCTCTGTGTGCATCCTGTAAGGAAGGAGGCGATCCACTTGAGGGCGCTTTGCTGTATGCCTATGTTGTAGAATCTGTTGATGAGGGTGTTGCAGGAGACTGTGTCAAACGCCACGTAGAGGTAGAGTAGTATCAGGGCCACAGTTTCTCCGCAGTCTAGGAGTGTTATGTTGTAGTCTGTGGCGGCAATCAGCGTGGTCTCAGTGCTGTGGTTGGCACGGAATCCTGATCGTGAAGCGTCCAGTAGGTTGTTATGCTCCAGGAAGCCAGTAAGCTGCTGGTTGATGGCTTTCTTGAGTACTTTGGCCAGGTAGGTGAGCAGGGGGATCGGCCGATAATTTTTTAGACCGCTGGGGTCGGCAGAGGCTTTTTTTTTGGAGTGGTCTGGCATCTGCGTGTTTCCATCAGTCCAGGAAGGTTGCTGTGGAGATGGAGGTGTTGAGGATGCTTGTGAGTTGTGTGCTGATTGGGCTTGTTGCGAGGTTGTAGAGGTTGGGGCAGGGGCCGGTGGGTGCCCTGGAGGAATGGAAGACATGATGGCTGAGGTAGTCAGGGCGGTGAGCGGAGACCAGGTGGTAATGGTTTGGCTGTTGTTCACTGGTTGGTTGAGGTTGTTGGGGTTGAGGGTGGCGGGTTGGAGGTTGAAATTGTTGTAGATGTTGGTGATCTTGCTGTGGAAGTAGTCTGAGAGGGTGTTGCAGAGTTCTTGGGAGGGGTGGATGGTGTTCTATATGGCTGTCGGGTTGGAGAATTCTTTGCCTATTTTGAAGAGTTCCTTTGTGTGGTTGGTCACAGAGTCGATGCAGGTAGTGATGGCTGCTTTCTTGGCTTCCTTGATATGCCGGTGATAGTTGCTGCGGGCTGTTTTGTGAGCTGCTCTGTTGGCGGGGTTCTTAGTGGCGCACCATTGCTTCTCCAGTTAGTGGCAATTGCACTTGGTGGTCCTGAGTTCTGGGGTGTACTAGCTGGCATGTTTGGAGGTCTTGTAAGATTTTGTATGTTTCAGTTTAGCGACTGTCGGCACTGTTGGTGATCCAGGTGGCGCAGTTCTGGATGGCCTGGTCGAGGTCTGTTGAGGCCTTGGGTTGGGAGGCGGTGAAGGCCTGTGACCATTGAGTTTCGGTGACCTTGTTCCAGCTGCAGTGGGAGGAGATCCGACGCCTGGAGATGGTGTGCTGGGCATCAGTGATGGTGAAGTGTACAATGGTGAGGTCGTGGTGTGGCTGAATTTGATTATGTCGCGGGAGGTCAAAATAGACTTGAGCGTGTGTCCGGCTTTGTGTGTAGGTTCGGTGACCAGTTGGGTTAGGCAGATGTTGTTCAGGTTCTCCAGAAGGGCGATGGAGTTGGAATTGTGGGGTCATCGATGTGGAAGTTGAGGTCGCCAAGTAGGACATAGTGGTGAGTCAATTGCTAAGGGAGCAATGAGGTTGGGGATGGCATCGGAGAACGTTGCTCAGGGTACCAAGGGACTGTAGGCGAGGGTGTCTCTTATTGCGGTCTTTGCGTCAGTTTGAAGTAGGAAGTTGAGGTGCTACATGCATCTTTTACCTCGATGAGATGTAATAAATGTGTATTGCAAGAAGTCCAGGTACACAAAGATGTGCTGTTCACATTTGAGATTGATTTATTTCCCTGCGTGTGTTCGCGGTCAACTTTTTGTTGCTTGGTTACGGCTTTGTGTGTCTTCCAGTGCCGTAAACCCCGTTTACGTAAGGGCATAGGAAAATCAGGTTGTATAATCTGGTGTGCCGAGCCCAAACGTAAAGCAATGGGAAATCAGACAAAACGTGTAAAAAAAAATTCAGGTCTTAATGTGCACTACCTCTTGTGCACATTAAGAAATGTTAATTTCCATTTTAATTGTGTTGGTTGTATGGATAACAGCTAATTCAGATATGATTTTTGGCGACTCAATCAGAATGATATTAACAGATTTTATGTAATTAATACAAAAGCAAATTCCAGGACGGGAAGCAAGAGAGACTGTAGCAGTCGCAAACTCGAAAAAGAGAAGAAAAAAAAAAACTGTACCCTTAATGTGCTCTCAACTGCATGCAAAACTAAATTACATGTGGTCTACTTGAGGCACATTGATTTTTCAAAACTCATCAGGCTGGACTCAGAAATTGGGTCACATGTTGGAACAGGTTGTTACATTAAGTTCATGATGAATGCTCTGCTCATTTCCTATGTGGACCTAGGCCCAGAATTACTCTAGGTGGCGCTTACAAAGCCACAGTAAGCTCAAGCGGACTCCCAAATCTTCTTGTTACACTTAACAATCCTGCCAGTCAGCATCCTTGGAAGAAAACCAATAGTCCATGCCATATGGCCTGGAGCCTGCTAGAACAATCAGCATCATGGACCAAGAAAAGACAGCGAATGTGCCCATCTACCATAGATAGGTTTATTTTTCTTTAATAATGTAAAAACAAAAAAATGCAAACAGAAAGCAGCACGAAGGTGCACATATTAATAACTAAATCACCAATAAGGACATACATAGAACAAAACAGAATACATACAAAATCTAAAATGAACCTCAAAATCGAACACAAAACTAAATAGACACAAATATACAAAGCGGCTAAGATTGTTTGAGAAGTTGACAAGGTCTGAAAATATAGCTGTCAGCTGACACGGGCACTCCTGCAGCCAGACCTCAGTAAACAGCATAGTCTGTGATGGTGAGTTTCCACTATTCTTTAGGCCACATAGCGCGCTGGGAGTGAGGGGAGACGCCATTGTCACCATGCTACCTAAATGAGGATAGGTGGGTAGCGAATTGGAATCAAGTTTCACTTCTGGGTTTTGTTGCATTTTCATCCCCTTTTGGAAGGTGAAAGGCAAAATTCAGAATAAACTCTCTGGACATCAAGTCATCCAACATTGAGTGTGCGATGCCCTCCAGTTTGTAATTGATACAAGCCAGGGTGGCAGCTATTTCAACATACATATGTTTGCTACTTGATGTCTGTATTCCCCCATCACACAGACTTTTGCTTGTTTGAGACAGGAGAACCTTTCTACTCTGAATACACCACGAAGGATTCAACCATGATTTTAGGGTGATGCATACTATACATCAAGGCCAAATCCATAGGTGGTAGAAGGCAAAATCTTCCATCACTAATGCCAGATGTGGTAGATTAAGTAGGAAGGAGAGTGGCATTGAAGCAAAGCAAAGATTTTTTTTGCCACATCATCTTTTCTCTCTGTCATGGAGAGAGCATCAAAATATATCAACATTAGAATATCTCTTGGCCAATCCCAAATCAGGATATACGTGTATTTCCTGGCTCTCCAAAAATCCTTGGCCAGCCTGGAACCCAGTGGTGCAGCTAGGATGCCCTGCAAGCGAGGAAAATGTCTCCACCTTTAGAGCAGTAGGAGGGTAAGACAAAGCTATAAACTGGCTGCAGTTGACCCATCACACATCTGGGCCCCGTGCCACTGAACTAATATTAGCTATTCCCCCTCCAGAATGACTGCAAGCATTCAACATTCAGGAACATTGTGGCAGCCAATTGGAACGTTCAGCAGGAAACTGAGCAAACAACCCAAAAAACAGACCCACATGTTGCCATAGCCCTGGGTACTTAAAGAGGAGGGTGGAAGCTTGCGCACAAACGGCCTTGTTGCAACAGAGGGATGTTAATGCCTGTTGCACAATTTATTATGGACTCTCCTAAGGTAGCCAGTAGAAGGGGTCATTTAAGCACACATGCAAGAAGAAGTGTATTTTTTTTAGCCTGGGTTTTGATAGAACAGCTATTAAACAGACCTATTACTTACAATATACATAGTGGGTTTTGTGTCTGCCCCTTTAAACCATTGGATTTTTTTTTTTTCAACCAACCTTTTTCATCTATTGGCTTGCAACTTTTTCCAGTTATGCCTTGGGGTAACCCAGTGGAGTATTCATCTATGACCTGAAGCTAGTGACTGTTTGCGTGTTTCCTTCCATCTCCCCTCACATGCTTGCACTGAATTTCCTGAGGGACTACCTACAACTATTGCCCCCTTGGATCACCATGTCTGGCTTCGTCCCATTTGTCTTGCTTTGTTCCCTCCTGCTCCTCCCTTCTTCCACTGTACATTCTTTGTTCCTCTGCTCGTCACCCTCTTGTATCTCCTTTCCACCAGTTAGTTCTTTCCCTTTGCACTCCTAGGTCACCTCAATCTCCACCCTTACATATGTCACTCCCGATCATCCCTTCTGCTCTCCTCCATCACCCTGCTCACCACCCTCTTGTATCTCTCTCCTCTGTGTGCTTCTTGTATCCCCTGCATACACTTCCCCCCTAGTAGCTTCTTAAAGATGCTGCTTTGATAGAGTATTTTTTCATAGAAACAAAAGGTGGGCTATACTGAAGGCACCCCTACTTTCAAGACCATCCTCCTTTTAGGTCATACTTACAGACAGCTTTTAGCCATATTATCAAAAGACCTCTTGTGGACCATGCCAAAACGTACTGCGGGCTTAAAGCCAGCACACTGCTTATCATTAGTTGGCTTTTTGTCACTCATTTGCTTGCTTATTATTCTTGTGTGCTGGAGCATAACTTCTTTACCATCCTTTTGATTGGATGGCTTGTATCTATCCACTACCCACATTCAGGAAACTACTTTTTCTTTAGCACTCCATGAGAGTTAATGTGTTGTCTTGCACAACTGTTGGGGAGCCTAGAACTCTGTGTTGCTCCCTCCTTTCCTCCACCCCAGCTCTTCCAATTTTAGACTTCACTTGGGTTTTATTTTGCCTGCTTAATTTAAAAAAAAATTATATTTCCTCCCTCTACCCCCACCTCAGGCTCCTTAATTGCTCTCACTTTGCATTGCTCCCACTTCTGCAATGACTTGTCTCCCACCGAGTCCTCCATTGCTTCACCACCCCTCCCAATGCAATTTTCCAATATTTGTATGGACTCAGCAGCTGCCATATCCTGCTGGGCTGCTCAGGTTTCAAAAAGCGCTATTGCAGAAGTAAATAGTAAATATTTAATTAGTATTTACTACCCCTAATTGCATATGCCATCTTAGAAAGGTAAATAAAATGGCATCTACATCATGCAGTATATGTGAGCATGCTTGGTGACTCATGCACAGATATGGACACACTCGCCTGCAGCGTCATGACACGTACTCCAGCATGCACATGCAAACAGCCTCCTGCACAGAAACCTTAAAAGGATCTAGACAGTACTGCAATCATTTTCCAGTTACCTGTGAGACAGGTGAGTCGGCTTATGCTTCTCTTGCATAAGCATGCATTCCTCTGGAAGTCAGAGGTAGACACATTCTAAGAACACAGGTACCAGATCGCCAACTTCAGCTATCTGGGTGTCTGAGCTGGCCATGATGCAGAGTGAGAAGATCCAGCCTGAACTGAATATTCTTCTGGGGATTGACATCTCTAGGAGCACTGAGTACCAGGGCTGTGTTGCCCAGGTAGGTGCCACAAAGATGAGGGCCATGGACACTTGCCTCATCACTGAAGGGATGTGGGGGAAAGCGCATTCAAATATACCTGACCAGTTCATCCATAGTACATTGCCCATGGACTGCGGGTGTGGATACCAGGAGGTGAAGTTTTGGCATTATGTGTTTTTGTCAGTGTCAAACAGGTCTAAGCGCAAGTCCCTACACCACTGGAAGTACCTGTGAAGTAATTGGGGATGGGGTTCCCACTTGTGGACTTGTTGATAAGTTTTGCTCAGCAGGTCTGCAAAAGTCAGTCTCTACTGCCAACAAATGCTCTGCCAATAGGTGAATCTTGTTGGGGATTGCCCAGTGCCAGATTTCTTGGCCAATGCAGAGCGCTGGGGGCAATGGTCCCCTCATGCTTTTGGATGAAGTACATGGCTGCCATGATGTCCATCTTGATTATTACTGACTTGCCCCAAGTGAACTTGAGGAATGCTTTGAGACCTAGTCTGATGTTTAGCAACCCCAGGTAGTTTATATGGCAACCCTGGTGCTGAGGGTTCGAGATGCCTTGCACAGTCATTTTGTGGAGGTGAGCTCCCCTCTTCTTGAGATGCATCAGTGGTGATTGCCCCCGCGGAAGAGGACACTAGAAAGGGCCTGCCAAGCAACAAGTTACTGCTGTTTCACCAAAGCAGAGAGTGCTGAGCCCTGGTTGTTACCAATTCTAGATCCTCCCAATGCCCCTCTACTTGTGTTCACTGCCTTGAGTGGCACACTTATAGCGGGCGCAAGTGTAACCTGGTACAATCGCTGTGCATGAAGCCATCATCTCCAACTGTTTCATCGCAGTACGGAGAGTGATGGTATGCCAGAAAAAAAGGCAGCTTCTGTTGGAATGCATTCACACTCTGTTCATTTGTGTATGCTTTCCCCTGTCACCGCATTTAGAATGAAGCCCAGTAGGGGCTGGACCTGTCGCGTTTGGAGGTGCTACTTTTTTGTACTGATGGTAATACTGAGTGTCTGCTGGGCACTGATAATTGGCTGATACTCTTGATCAGTCAATTGTTTAAGTATGGAGAAAATGATGGCCTCTGGGCTGTTTCCTACTTAGCTTGCTTGGATGCCGGAGGGTCCGGCCTCCTCTTTGGAAAGTGGTAGGTCTCCACCTTTGCAATTGTCCGGCGTCTCCAACAATGATTGTCTCTGCATCTTTTGGTAATCCCATCTTCATCCCCTCTATACCGGAGGACTTCACAGGAGGTCTCCTCGTGATCTGGCAAGAGGCAGAAGTTACAAGCACCGTACTGGTCACTCCAGGGGTATTTGTTGTTACAAATTGGGCAGAACTGGAAGGGCGTCCATTCCATGAACCTGCCTAAGTGCTTTCGCTGACATTATAAGGAGAAGGCTTGGGGTTCTGCTATAACAAAGACCCAAAGGTGAGGTCCATGGATGTCTACCAGTGGGTGACCGTTGGTTCAGAGTTCTCAGCAACGCAGGCAGATTATTTCAGCAGAGCGATAATGTGGGTTTTGTCGCAGGGTTCGAAGGGAAGTAGCTAGGCCTGAGAAAACCAGTGTGTAACACATTGATCTCGGAGCAGCCTTCCCGAATGCAAGAGCCCGATGGCAGAAGAAAACAATCAGAGGTGGAGCCAGTGTGCTGTTGCTGTGTGGACCATGGGTGGAGTCACAACAGGTGTTGTGACTCAAACGTTTTGGGAGAAAAGCAAGTTTCAAATGTCCAAGCACAACACTAGACGGCAGGAGAATGTGAAGCTTGTGTATCCACAAACAATGCCCTTGCAGGGTTAGAGTGTTGCATAGATTATGCAAAAGGCAGCATGGAACCTTGGGTTATTCACAAATGTTGTCATGTCTTTTAGGATAGTCCCATCGATGTATACCCCATTTTACATACATTGTCCCATCCACACAACAATAACGATTCTAAACAGGTGACCTTTTACCTAGTAGTTGCGCTTGTCTCCTCGACACCAGGCTCTAAGTATTCTATCATAATTCCTGTACCTGATATACATAAACATGTCCCCAGGCACGGCAGATTTATTCTGCATATGGGTCACCACTTTTTCATCCTTGGCCAACAGCCAGCTGTGCATGATCACACCTGTTTACAAAAGCATCAGTGATTGTTTTCAAAACATTTATGGTTGTTTTAAAAACATATTGATTCTAGAAAAAACCGTGGAGTGACCACTTTAGTATAAAAGACCCTCACCCCCCCCTACAAAATAGAGGAGAATTCCTTACAGGCTGAGATGGGGGTCCTGCATGCCAAATCTCCGACACGCAGCGGTCTGACATCCCTTGCGGGTTGTCATCCTAGACACAGACGGGGTCCTTTGTTCTAAACCATCAGGTGAGGGGGCTGGTTCATCCCTACGGGTTTCTTGGCTACAGATACACATAGCTATACACATTTACACCTACACATCCACGTTTGGCTAGGTAAATTTAGGCAAATTACTTAGGGTGCACATTTTAGGAACATACAAGTGCTACTGTTTTTATCTGAACTGCTTCTGTTCATCTTATTAGCACTATGGTAGAAATGTATCTACTATTTACGATATTGGTACTAGCAATCTCTTTTTTATGCTTCCGTCTCCTGATTGTCGCAGCACATATGTTTTACACAAGGTTGTCGCTGGACCAATAAATACTTATTGAAACGTCCTAATCGCCATCCTGTGTATTTTCTGAAAGAAAGGAAGCATGAGTGTCTGAGCGAAAAGTACTGTTTTCCACGATTCCTGAGGAATCAGGGTTGTCATGTTCAGTGGTTGCCAGAGACTACCTACACCACTGTAGAATACAGGGGGGTGGTAGTGGCACTGTGGAGCTAGCTGGTCTAACAGGTGACATATCCTGTGGGAGTGTCCAGAAGCGGTTGGGACACCAAGCCCTCAGTTTAGGTCATCCAAAACACGAAGGTCCTGGGGGACTCCTAGGAACTACACGACAGTGGTAGGCAGACCGCAGTTCCTTAACATGGAAAACTCTGCAACACAACCAACACTCCAAATCTGCGCACCTCAAATGTCAGTTTCTAGCAGAGTTTTTAAGCACAGGAGTAGCACAGTGCAATCTATGCCGAGATAGAAAGTGACAAAGCCTTTTGCCATTTTTACAGCAAAGCATTTGTTTTTTCAAAAAATGTATTTATTGAATTTAATAATAGTATAACAGAACATACAGAGTTA
Organism: Calotriton arnoldi; assembly: GCA_963921515.1. Classification (NCBI taxonomy): domain Eukaryota; kingdom Metazoa; phylum Chordata; class Amphibia; order Caudata; family Salamandridae; genus Calotriton; species Calotriton arnoldi. The sequence continues at coordinate 668,510 of CAWUFW010003676.1, forward strand.
TGAAAAACAATAATAAAAAAGAAAAAAAAACCTCTATATGCAGGATTTAAGCAGTCAGCATGCTAACGCACAAGTTACTAACTTGTGTAACGATATATCTGTAAGAGACAGTAGTTAGTGACAGATTCCTTACCTTAGAATATCCCCAGGCGTCAGGCTGGATCCGGAAAAGTTTTTGCGTAGCAGTACCCTTGCGCGTCGGTAGGCGGCATCGTGCGGCTCCGCGTCCGTCGTAGGCGTCGTGATCGCCGGGATGACGTCGCGGGCAGTACTTAGACGCCGCCCCTGCGCGCTGACGTCAGTTCTGTACACGACTTTCCGCGCCAGGAACGCAGAGCCATGCAAGAAGCTTACATAGGTGTCTGAAAAATACTAGGGCCCTGAAAGGGATGTCCTTAACCCTAGAAATCAGTTCGCAGAACGGGGAGGATGGGTGGGCGGTAGGAATCTGTCACTAACTACTGTCTCTTACAGATATATCGTTACACAAGTTAGTAACTTGTGCATCTGAAAGAGACACGTTAGTGACAGATTCCTTACCTTAGAATAGATACCCCAGCAATACCAACCCCGGTGGTGGGTCTGCGAACAAAGATCAGACAAGGAAGTCCTGGAGGACAGAACGGCCAAAGAAGCCGTCCCTCCGGACCTGACTGTCAAGGCAGTAATGCTTTGTAAACGTGTGCAGCGAGGCCCACGTAGCTGCCTGACATATAACCGGCAGCGGAACACCGCGGCCCAAGGCCGTGGTAGCAGCCGTTGCCCTGGTGGAATGGGCACGCAGCCCAACAGGAGGCTCCTTCTTAGCCAAAGAATAGCAGGTCTTGATGCACAAGGTAACCCAGCGGGAGATGGTCCTCTTGTGCACCGCCCGACCTTTTTGGCGCCCATGTAGCCAACAAAGAGCTGGTCATCCACCCGGAAGTGTTTTGTGCGGTCAATATAGAAGGAGAGCGCACGTTTTGGGTCCAGACGGTGGAGCCTCTCTTCCTCTCTGGAAGGATGCGGAGGCGGAAAGAAGGTGGGCAAAGTGATGGTCTGCCCAATGTGGAAAGCAGTAACCACCTTTGGCAAGAAGGACGGACGCGTCCGAAGAACAACCTTGTCTGGATGAACAGACAGAAAGGGAGGTTTGCAAGATAGAGCCTGGAGCTCACTCACCCGCCGAGCGGAGGTGATGGCCACCAGAAAGGCTGTCTTCAGAGTCAGAAGACGAAGAGGACAGTTATGTAGAGGCTCAAAGGGAGCGCACGTTAAAAGGTAAGAACCAAGTTCAAGTCCCACTGAGGCATCACAAACGGAACAGGAGGGAAGAGGTGTGTAATGCCTTTTAAGAACCTGTTAACAACAGGGGACTTGAAAAGGGAGGGCTGATCAGGGAGCCTGAGGAAGGCCGAGATAGCACAAAGATAACCCTTGATGGTACCCAGGGCAGAACCCTGTTGGGCCAGAGAGAGAAGGAACAGAAGGACCTCAGAAAGAGGGGCAGAAAGGGGATTCACAGCCTTTGCTGTGCACCATGCCACAAATTTGTTCCACCTGCAGGCGTATACCACCTTAGTGGAGGGACGCCTGGCTGCCAGAATCACATCACAAACTTCGGGAGGCAAGTCGAAAGGAATCAACTGCCGCCGCTCAATCTCCACGCAAGCAGGTGTAGACTGGACAGGTTCGGGTGGAGGACCGTCCCCTGCTGCTGCGACAGAAGATCCTCCCGAAGAGGCAGACGGATCGGGGGAATCTACGCTCATATTGAGTAGCTCGGGATACCAAACTCTTCGAGCCCAGTCCGGAGCCACAAGAATGACTTGGGCCCGGTCGTGCCGAATCTTCTTCAACACTCTGGGTAGAAGTGGTATAGGCGGAAAGGCGTACAACAGACCGCAACTCCACTCGTGACGAAAAGCGTCTCCCGAGCGAGTGCCGCCTTGGAAATTCCAACGCGCAGAACTGATGACATTGCGCGTTCTCTTCGGTGGCGAATAGATCTAACCAAGGCTCTCCCCATTGTAGAAAGAGTCCTTGCGCCACTTCCGAGTGAAGACGCCATTCGTGATCCATCATGCACCTGCGGCTGAGTTCGTCCGCCCTGGCGTTCAGGGAACCTGCCAGGTGTTGAACCATCAGGAACATGCCCTGATGTTCCAGCCATGTCCAGAGGCGCAGAGCCTCCTGACAAAGGGTCCAAGACCCCACCCCGCCCTGTTTGTTGCAGTACCACATGGCGGTGGTGTTGTCTGTGAACACCTGCACTACCTTCCCTTTGACAGAGGGAAGGAATGCCTTGAGTGCAAGTCGGATCGCCCGGAGCTCCAGAAGGTTGATATGGAGCCGGGACTCCGCCGGAGACCAGAGGCCCCTGATCTCCGCCTCTCCCATGTGACCGCCCCATCCCAGAAGGGACGCGTCCGTCACAACTGTGTGCTCTGGCTGGGGAAGGGAGAGGGATCTGCCCATGACCCATTGCCGGTTCGAGAGCCACCACTGCAACTGTCTTGCAGTCCCCTCCGAGATCTGGACGTGATCGGACAGGTTGCCCTGGTGCTGCGCCCACTGGAACTTCAGGTCCCACTGCAGAGCCCGCATATGCCATCTGGCATGATTGACCAGCAGGATGCAGGAGGCCATGAGGCCCAGCAGCCTCAGGGTCATCCGTACCGAAACCCAGGATAAAGGCTGAAAGATCGGAATCATAGCCTGAATATCCCGGACTCGCCGTTCGGGAGGATAGGCCCGAAACTGCGTCGTGTCCAGAACCGCTCCGATGAAAAGGAGCTGTGGAGAAGGAATCAGATGCGACTTCGGCACATTGATGGAGAACCCCAGCGAGTGCAGGAGTTCGGCCGTAGTCTGGAGGTGGGAGACGACTGCCTGGGACGAGCCTGCCTTCAGCAGCCAGTCGTCGAGGTAGGGGAAGACTGAAACCCCTGCCCGGCGCAGATGAGCTGCGACCACCGCCATTACTTTCGTGAACACCCGAGGGGCACTGGTAAGGCCAAAGGGGAGCACGGTGAACTGAAAATGCTCGGGGCCTACCGTGAACCGAAGGTAACGCCGGTGGGCCGGCAGGACGGGGATGTGGAAATATGCGTCCTGCAAGTCCAACGCTACCAACCAGTCTCCAGGGTCGAGGGCAGTCAAGACCTGAGCTAGGGTGAGCATCTTGAACTTCTCCTTCCGGAGGAAGCGATTGACGTTCCGGAGGTCCAAGATAGGACGCATGTCCTCCTTGTCCCTTTTGGGCACCAGAAAGTAGTGGGAGTAGCAACCACGCCCTACTTCTGGGGTCGGAACATGCTCGATGGCCCTCTTGGTCAAGAGGGCCGTGACTTCCTTCTGTAGAAGCACCAAGTGATCCCCTGACATGCGGTGGAATTGAGGTGGCATGGCTGGGGGGTGGTCTCGAAGGGGAGGGAGTAGCCCCTTCGGACAATGTCCAAGACCCACCTGTCCGAGGTGATGGTGCGCCAGTGGGGAAGGTGATGGCGGACCCTGCCCCCTACTGGCGTGCCGTGCACCTGAAAGGAGGGACTAGGAGGGCTTGGAGGCCGCGGACGGGTTGGAGGTGGTGGCCTGACCCACACGCTGGTTGCCCGATCCGCCACGGCGGAATCCACGTCCTCGGCCACGCGAAGACGCCTGCTGCGCGGGCCGGTGGCTGGGCTGCTGACGTGAAGGGCGCCCCTACCGTGGCCACGATAGGGGCGAAAAGCAGAAGTCAGCGGAGGGCGTGTAGCAGAAAGGCCCAGGGACTTGGCAGTAGCCCGTGAGTCCTTAAAGCGCTCCAACGCATGGTCTGCTTTGGACCCAAAAAGACCGACTCCATCAAAGGGCATGTCCATGAGAGTATTCTGGACATCCCCTGAAAAACCAGTGGTTCTCAGCCAGGCGTGGCGTTGGAGCGCCACCGTCGTTGCAATAGACCTGCCCAGCGAGTCGGCGGTGTCAAGGCCACAACGTATAGTGAATTTAGCCGCATCCCTTCCTTCCGCAATGGCGCGGGAAAGCAGTGTCTGGACCTCCTCAGGACACTGGGGCAAAACATCCGCCACCGAATCCCACAGGGAGTGGGTATATCGGCCCAAAAGACAAGCGGTGTTAACGGACCGCAAGCCAGCACTGGAGGAAGAAAAACCTTTCTTCCCAAACTGATCCAGGCGTTTGGATTCCCTATCCGGAGGGGCGGTAGGGAAGGCGGTTTGGGAAGCGGAGGCTTGGACAACCAAGCTCTCAGGAGTGGAGTGGACAGAGAGAAACAGGGGGTCGCCCGGAGCTGGGCGATGGCGTTGTGACACGTTCCGATCCACAGGAGCCCCTGTGTTGGGCTTGGACCAGGCGCCCAAGAGAACGTCAGTGAGGGCGTCGTTAAACGGCAGCACAGTCTCCGCAGAGGAGGCTGCCGGCTGAAGCACCTCTGTCAAGATGTTAGGCTTGACCGTCAAAGTAGGGAGTTGGAGACGTAAGGCCCCAGCTGCCCTACGCAACACCGTACCAAAATTGGCTCCCTCCTCCGTAGCCACGGGAGGAGACAGCATGCCAATGTCAGGGGAAGTATCCAGACCACTGGCCTCCCCTAGACTCTCTGTCCAGTCCTCATCGTACTGACAGTGTCGTGTCAGAGGGTCATCAGACCCCTCCCAGTCCAACTGGTCCTCCTCTGGTTCAAAATAAGGAGGAGGAGGGACAGTTGGGACCCAAGGTCCCATCGGCGCCGGCGTCGAGCGACGTCGGTCCGGAGCCATGTCCGGAGCCGGAAGGAACTGGGGGACGACGCCGCCCGGAGCCCAGGGCGGCGTCGAGAACGGCACCGGAGACATCGGCGCCGGTGGAGGTGTCGTTGGGTCGACCGGCGTCGATGGGGGTTGTGGAGCCGGGATCGAGGCCGGGGCCGAAGCCGGAGCCGGGATCGAGGCTGGAGGCACGGGCGACGCCGGAGCCGTCGGCGACGCCGGAGCAACCCCATCAGGGCCCGCGGGGCCCGAAGGCGCACCGGAGGGGCCTGAAGGCCCGAAGAGGCGGGCCATGGCCGACAGGAATTCCTGCACTTTGGCCGGATCCGCCCCCGAACCCGGGAAGGGCGGGTATGGCGGGGGCGACTCCACAGGCATGTCCGGGGCCGCGGGGACGGTGCCGGTAGGGGCCTCAGCCGAGTCGCGAGACCGGCGAAGCGAAGTCCTAGAGCGATGATGCTTTTTGGACTTCTTGTGTTTCGACTTACCGGACGAAGAAGACTTCGACGCCGACGACCGGTGTGGACTCCGCGATCGACCCCTGGACCTCTCACGCGACCGGGGCTTCCGCGGAGCCGAGTGCCGGGCCTCGAGGAGCTTTCGAGACCGCTTTCGCAAAGCTTTCGGGGTAAGGGCCTGGCAGTCGGTACAAGACTCCGTGTCGTGGCCTCTGCCGAGGCAGAAGAGACACTCCCAATGCGGGTCGGTGACGGACATCATCCGCGCACAGGCGCCGCAACGTTTGAAACCGGGCATCCCTACGACACCTTGAGAGATGAAAAAACAGTAAAAAAATTCACCAAAAAGTATGGTCAAAAAATGACCAGGGCACTGCTCTTCCCGGATCTGCGCTTGCTGGCGCGGAAAAAGAAGAACTGACGTCAGCGCGCAGGGGCGGCGTCTAAGTACTGCCCGCGACGTCATCCCGGCGATCACGACGCCTACGACGGACGCGGAGCCGCACGACGCCGCCTACCGACGCGCAAGGGTACTGCTACGCAAAAAACTTTCCGGATCCAGCCTGACGCCTGGGGATATTCTAAGGTAAGGAATCTGTCACTAACGTGTCTCTTTCAGATGCAAATTATATAAATCGGCAATGAATAATGAGACGATATCGATAAGGGAGTGTCACGGTTGGCAGGACTGAAACACAAACAATACTGTATTCTGCTCAATATAGTTCTTTATTTCTCCCCCCTCCCCCCAAAAAATATAGTGTAATCTTTTTTTCTTCTAGGTTTTCTGAGGTCCAACCGCCCAGCAGGAGTTCGCCCTCGAACAAAAATAAAAAAAAAGGCCAGGTGTAAGTCCTTTCACATTCTCTGTCTCTTAAGATAGTTAGAAAGCAGAGAGATACTTTGTGAAGGGGTTCCCGATAGGCATCCACACCCGTAGTTTCAATTTAAAAAATCAGTTCAGAAAGGAAAATAAAGGATAGTAAGAAAATGCAGGAGGTCTCGTTATTTCCACTAGGCTTTTAAGTGTTAGTATTTGAATTCGCGTGGTTTCAATCAGTTATAGTTAATGCGCTTCTTCTGTGGATCTCACCTGATGTTTCGAGGCGGAAGAACCGATGCTATATTCCAACTTCACTCACCCACCAGATCAGCCCAACACAGTCAAAGCCAATGAGGTGAATGTGGGAAAGATGGTAAATAAAACAAGCATTGGCATAGCCAATTGGTCTCGCCTTTAAGACCTTATAAGTTTTTAGCCAAAGCTATTGGCTTTGCCAATGTCTTTAAGCTATGCTGTAGAGCAATGTGGCTGCTAGAAACAAGTTAATTTTGAGCAGTAATAAGATCACTTACTTACTGCAAAAAACATGTTTCCATAAACATGATAACATTGTGCTGAAAAGATGACGCAATGATAACTTTTCCTTCAGGAATCTACCATGTTGTGCAAATCACATAGTGAAAGTGGGCTTTTAATATCTATAGTATCTGTACTTTGTGGAAGAGTTCATATTTTACAATAGAAGCATCATGACTCTTGGATGACAGGTGCAAGTCTAAAATTCAAAGATAAATATCACTAGGCCAAAAGAAAACAGAACAAGAAGTTACATTATTTCATTTACATTGAGTGGGAAAATACAGCAAACACCAAAATTCCGTAACGTCTTTCACTTTCTGTATTCCAGACACTAGCACCGACATTCATGTAATGGGGCACATAGATGACTACATGCTGCTCCTTCACTGGGGAAGAAGGATACTAACCTGCACTCTGGCCCACAAAGTGCGTTTTATAAAAATAAAAAAATCAGTGAATATAGTGAAAGCAAGAGACGCAAGCAATACTTAACTGCTTAATGTTGAAAGGTGAATACTAAAAACAAAGCAGTTGGTTGGCGTGTGACCTTCAACTGACAGCCTTGGGATACGGGGGAAGACGCAGAGCTTTGAAGTCACATTATCAAGGCACCGAATAAGAAGTGGGCATGTCTGCTGAAAGGGTTAGGGTACAGAGCCAGATAATGTACAGAAAGCACTGCCCAAGTGTTTGAAAACACTAATCTTCGACTTCTCGCACTACAAAGATGGCCTTCGAGGTGCTCAAAGGGAACAGATAAGCTACAGAAAGAAGTGCGCAGGTCTTTGAAGTGCACGCTACCCTTAAGAGGAATCCCCTGAGAGGGTCAATTAAAGGAAGTAGTGAAGTTCAGAATGCTAGAAGTCTGTTTTGTGCTAGGGATAGTGAGAATGGTGGGAGCCTGATGGGTGCTTACGCTGGGTACACAAAGCACTGCCAGAAATGCATAGTGCCCATTTCACACTCGCAGCGAGGATGGCTACAAAGTGCAGGCCTTGGATGTGATACTAGCAGCGATTCCTCTGGCATACACAGACTCCGCGCAGAGGTGGGGTCACACAGAGCTCACGAAGCCTGGCAGAGCTTTGAAGCCACATATTTCTTGCACTAAAGAGGTGGAGTCGCTAGCAGCGTGGGCTTGGTGTGCGAGTGTTCCGGATGATGAAGGATGTTGGGATCACGCGTCTGCCCTGAGTGCCTACTGCTAACATATGGTGGGAACCCCGCCCATGACCCATCCCCAAGACCCTTCAAAAAAAGTACAGTTGACAGCCCCCATCGCACTGCGAAGTAGCAGCGCATATCCCACAGCCATACAACAGCCTGGCAGTTTCAGTGTGGGTGCCCCCCTAACGATTAGGCTATGTCAAATTTAAGCACACATGCGAGCCATGCAGTAGACACACCATTGTTATGTGGGAACTGGTTCAGAATTGTTTGCCCCCATAAGTAGTTTAATGAACTGAGAGTGCCCATAGTTCCATCTGAGTAAAGCGCGGGTGCCGCGATTATAGCATAAGTAAAGAAATAGATGTTTTTTTCTATTTCTTTACTTTTGCAGCAATCGCGCACCGGCGCTTTACTCATGGTTAAAGGTAAAGCGCCGGTGCCGTGATTGCTGCAAAAGTAAAGAAATAGAAAAAAACATCTATTTCTTTACTTTTTGCTAGTCATGACACCCGCTTTACTTTTAATTTTAAAGTAAGCGCGGGTGCCGCGATTATGCGAAAGTGAAACAAAAAAAAAGTGACGCGGCCGCAAAAGTTAAACAAAACAAGCACGCGAGTGGTGCGCGCGCTTGCGAGCAGCAGGCGTTACCACACGCTCGTGCACCATGGCCTTTTGCTTGCGGTTACCCGCACGGCCGCCGGGTGCGATAATTCAAAACACATGGCGGCCCTGCGGGTAACCGCACGGAAAAGGCCATGACGCACGAGCGTCTGGTCAGCTTTCAAAAGCCCACTACATAAAGTCTTCGCCAGAGCAGCGCTTGCGCGCTACTCTAGGCTCGACCTAAAAACAAGGAAAGGGAGAAGGAGTCGTACACGATGGCGCGTCTTGCACGATGTCTTTATGGGATTGATTGCATACACTGCCTATGTAAAATAACATACAATAAGTATCCTTCATACATATGTCTGAGGGTAGTATTTAACAATGACCTGAAACATGCTTAGGATTAATATACCAGATGAACATCCCTCTTCCAATTCAAATGAAGATATATATAGGCAGGAAATAATTTACAACTGATGTGTCTATGAAATAGGAAAATACTAGGCATTAACGCTATGGCTGAGGAACTTAATTATTTAATTACAAAGAGAGTAAAAAGATAGAAACCTTAACAAATGCCACTGTATTATTCCACTTAGAGCCCAAAAAAATATATCCTGATACTACTAGGAAAAAAACAAAATACATATTTTCCTAGACAGGATGTAACAAACAACTCTACACAAAAAGGTGCTAGGTCAGATTAGAATAGGCGTATCCTTAAGTGTTCAGGAAACTAACCTATAGCTATTTTCTCTTCGAGTCAGCTCATGAAAATGTAGGAAAACCAAAGAATAAGCTATTGTCCACACTTTGTGGAATCTAGGAAATCAGATAAGTATTATAATCATAGCATACATAATGTCACCATCCTACCGTATGCCCGAAGGCTAGGATTCTTTAAGTAAATATTTCTCCCTTCTCTTGTTGTAGTTGAGACAAAAAGAAACTCCAGGCGCGTAGAACTCAAGGGGCTGATTTGCACAGAATCAGCCGGCGAGAAAACACCAAGATGGTTGATGGCCCGTAAGAGGAAATCACGACCCCGGAAGAGAAGACTCCTCCCACCATAGCAGGAGCGCATCGGAGACATCCCGCAAGACCAGAAGGCTGGAACAACAGGATACAGAGCAGGTAAGGAAACAAGGAGTGCGTGAGAGGCTAGGCGGAATCTGTGACTCAACGCAAAGCGCGTTCTTGTCACAGACCGCCCTTTTTATCTGCACTCGACTCCGCCCCGCCGATTGCAGATGGCGAGTGGGGCACGCTTGACATCTTCCCACTGAAATGTGCAATTTATAGCAGCCCGTTCACTTCCCACTGTCCCCTCAAGAGTCTCCCCCCTCCTTCTTTCACAGGATCCCACCCCGTACCTGGCTAAGCCACATTCTCCAGAAACGTGGCTGGACTTTAAGTTCTGCTGGGGGTTTCGCTGGAGTTTTCATCCTGGTCTCACAATGATGGGCCGACTTGGATGTGACTTCAGCTTCTTCCAGGCTCTCGGTGTCATGGCTATCCAAATGCAGCGTGGGCACAATGCATAGTGGAGATGTTGAACCCGAGGCGGATCTCCTGCTCCTGAATTTTCAAGACAGAAACCAGGTAGGTTTGGGTACGGTCCTCTTTTCTTCTGTGTCGATGATGGACTTCTCTTCCGCGTTCCACCGACTTAGTTCCGTATTATCATTTTTAAAGGGGCCCGTGTCTCTCTCGGATTGGTTTCAGGTCTCTCATGTGATCACCTCTGTATGCAGACTGCGAAGAAGCGGGAGACAATGTCTTGCACTGTTGGCATTAGTGGATCACAATGCTTGGGTAGGCAGTAGTGGATGAACCTCTTCCACTTTGCCACATAGCAGGCTCGGGTGGTGGGGCTCCTTGCTGATGGACATGCATTCATGGGTCAAATGAAGGTAGCCAAATTCCAGGACCTGATTAGCCAGATCGCCAGGTTGAGCTGCCTGGGGTTGGGATGCCTCTCTGTGCCCTGGTGTTGACTGAGAAGATACGGCCTGTTGGGATGCTTCTCGTTAGAGAGTACAGATAACTCAAGGAGGGTTGTGAACCACGGTTGCCTGGCCCACATGGGAGCTACTAAGACAAGGTTTAGGGAGGTTTGTCAAAGCTTCCGAATCACAAATGGAAGGAATGAGAGAGGTGGAAAAGCATAGGCACATATCCTTGACCACTTTATCCATAGTGAATTGTCGATGGACTGTGGGTGTGGAAATCTGGAGGCGAACCTTGGGCCTTTGCTGTTTTTGGCAGCTGTGAACAAATCTAGGTCGGGAAACCCCCAACATTGGAAAAAGGGAAGCAAGACTTTGGGTGGAAATCCCACTCGTGGACTTGTTGCCGCATCCTGCCAAGCAGATATGCAAAGTATTATGAAATCAAAGTTGCACCATATGTCCAAAATGTGATCCATTTAGATCATTTCAAATAATGTCCAATCCATTCAGTAAGGCATAATCACGTTTCTTTATTGGTTTCTTTAAAAGGCCACAGCCAACGCGTTTCGTTCTGAAAACAGAACTTCTTCAGGGCTGTAATTTAAAAACACATATATGCATATCAACATACCATATTTACAAACAATGATACAGACAATATCTACAACATATGACAGAGCACATATAAATAACGAAACCAATTATGTAAAAAGAACTTAAGCTTCCTCAAGCGTATCCTACATAATATGAAACATGACGAAAAATGTATATGACCATACCTAAAACAAAACAAAATCCCATAAGAATGGGAAGTATCATCACTGGCAGACATATAATTCTCCCCAGTATAATCCAATCACATGATATTCACATATTAACGACAAAAATCTTGTCATAGAGCGTCTCCCCAAGATAATGTACAGAAGTACGCTGGCCTTTTCATGGGCTGGTGGGAGAGGGTGCATGCATGGGGTAAATATGCCTCCCCCTGGATTGACATGATTGTCTTCTGGGGGAGGTATATTGATGATATTATCATATTATGGAAGGGAACGGTTGACCAACTCACCGAGTACCATGCCTTCCTGAACGATAACCCCCACAATGTACAATTGACCATGAAATACAGCTCAAGTAGTATGGAATTTCTTGACATTCTCTTCTACATTGAAGACAATGAGATACAGAGCACAATTTATCGTAAAGCGACATCGTGTAATAGCACACTGCATGCCTCTAGTGCACATCCTAAATCGATAATTAATAACATACCGTTTGGTGAAATGGTCCGGGTACGCCGCAATTGCAGTACTGATGTAACTTTCAGGGATAATATTAAAGAGGTAAAAAATAGATTTAGATCCCGTGGTTACAATGAAGACACCTTGAATAAAGCTGATTTAAGAATCAAACTAGAATCAATACTTTACATAAGCGGAACAAAGTGAACAAAAAGCATACTCGGAAGCCATGTGTGGCTTTCATCACACAGTATACGAACAATAGTACTAGCCTTTTCAATATTCTTAGGAAACATTGGGGTTTATTATATGAAATACCTAACCTAAGGGAACTAGTAACAGTGAGACCTAAGGTTACATTCCGTAGAGGAAAAACATTGCGCCAGTTACTATGCCCAAGTTATCCCAGGCCTACCTCTCCGACAACATGGCTACCTACTGCTCCCAAAGGCTTTTTCACGTGTTTGAATTGTAATATGTGTGCCTATGGGATTAACAAAATTAGGAGTTTTTGTTATAATACATCGAAGGAATATGAAATAAGACATTTTATAAATTGCAAAACCAATTATGTCGTGTATGTAATTGGTTGTGATTGCAACAAGATCTACATAGGCAGCACAATACGATCACTTAAATCTCGTATACAGGAGCACGTATGTGCGTTTAGAAATTATGATTTAAAATATCCAATGACGCACCACATGAGGGAACATCATGGAGAAAATGGTAAAATATGGTTTCATGGAATTGATTTTGTGCCGGTACACCCTCGGGGAGGTAATAGAGAACTTACCCTGCGACAAATGGAGGCCATGTGGATATGCCGTCTGAGATGTGTAGAGATGGGGTACAACACTGATGATGAATTTCATTATCATTTGTGATTGACATCTGGTTTCATATATGTTTTTCAAGTAATCTCTATCCCCCTTTTTTTCATTAATAATGTCATCATTTTTGCAAATTATAGTATGTATAAGAGGCTGGTATTACACTGGCCGTGTGTGTTTTTTTAAAACATATGAGTGATTGGCTATCTCCTTTCAACAGGTGCCATCCTATTAGGGCTCTAATATGTCTCATGGCTACATCTTCTCTTTCTTTGTTTTTCGCTCTGGAAGTGAATATCTTATATTGATTTAATATGAATACAGGGTGAATATTTACCTGAACACTGTGGAAGTGATCCTAGATCATTCTATTTCCTACAGTGGAATGTGGTATTCTTGTTTTTGAATATTCCCTGTTTCGCATCTCGTGTTTTTATGATTGTCATTTGTTAGCCTTTTACAAATCGATATTAGACAAACCTTTTCCCTTTCTATATTTTGGTTTATATTTGTGTGTCGTTGTTCGTTTGTTTTTTTTGCATCAAGCCAAATTGGGATTGTGTTTAAAAAATCATTTTTTATCTTTCTTAACAAAATCCCCCCCAACCTTCCTTTTCTTTCTTTTTCTCTTCTTTCTCGCATTTATAATCGTACTTTTTTACCCTGTATGTAGCGTATTATTATTATATACATCAACCTGGACCTTTCTTGATACATTACAATATGGCCGCCATACTTTCGTAACATATTGCGACTCTTTATACGTCGCACACGCACAATGATGATGCTTAATCAGGTATTTAGAACACCGGTTCCCGCCCCTGGGTTTCGAACCACGGGCGGGATCTGGAACGTCGGATAATGACCGAAGCCTAATGGCCTAAAAATAAGGTAATGCACTAGGGATTAGACTTTCTGCCTATGTTGACAGTTACCAGTTCTTTGTGGTCCGGTTTGCGCGCTGCTTATTTGGCGGTTAGCAGGTCTTTGCGGTATGGTTTGCGCGCTGCTTAGTTGGAGAACGGTTCATTTAATTTAGACTTTCTAGGAAGCGCTGGGGTTATTCCTTTAGAAACACTCTGTGGAAGATCATTTGGCTTTGTGTTTTACTTTCTAAATTGATAAGGGTGATATTTTAAGAAGCGTGGGTGTTATTTCTTTAGTAATACTCTGTTTAAGTCCATGGGGCTCTCGCTTGTTATATTGTGAAGGGTGATATTCATGAATCGAAACGTCTTTTCGTTTCCGTTGGGGTATTGTTGAAATATAGATCGCGTTTATTTACGTGTAACGTATTTGATGATAGCAACCGCATTTGTTATGTGTGTATGTTGGAGTGATTTCCATTGACCTTTTGCGTCAAAAGGTTACCCCTCCAGAGATTTGTTCTCAACAAATTATTAAGTATACACTCCTTGAGTTGTTACCTTATATAAGGGTTAATATTGGGTCATAAAGTTGGTCGGGTATAAGAGAGAAACATTTTTTTACATTTGGTACGGAGTATGCGTGGTTAAATATGGCTTTGATTTTTATAGGTTCGTTGGTACTGTGTCTAAAACATATTGCCACAGGAACCATTTGAATGATTATCATGTCATAACAAGTAATTCATCATCTCGAGGAAAATATAATTGACGCACACTTATTGCGGTGAATATATGAGCATAATACGCCATCTTCAATCAATATAGCAACTTTGAGATCTTAATCAGGTATGCTCAGTACCATAATATTTATTAGAATTAAGTATAATGTTTTTTCTGAAATATTTTGGGAATTATTTTTTAATTTGGTCCTCTTATATTGCCTTCTTGTGATACAGAGTTATGAGTACCATCTCTAAATGAATATTCTGATCCAATAAATATTGCCTGACGTATTTACCAACTAATATCTTGACGTACAACAATACTTTCGGTATGTTCATCTTTATTTTTGAGTCTTCTAAATGTGCTTTTTATTTTTCAAAAAATTCGATTGATTTTGGATAGTTATGTGGATGTGGGTAGTTTATGGTCCTGAACAAATGTTTAGAAAGTACATCTTCTGAATATGGTTTCAATTAAGAAATATAAATAACAGTGTACTTCTGTACATTATCTTGGGGAGACGCTCTATGACAAGATTTTTGTCGTTAATATGTGAATATCATGTGATTGGATTATACTGGGGAGAATTATATGTCTGCCAGTGATGATACTTCCCATTCTTATGCGATTTTGTTTTGTTTTAGGTATGGTCATATACATTTTTCGTCATGTTTCATATTATGTAGGATACGCTTGAGGAAGCTTAAGTTCTTTTTACATAATTGGTTTCGTTATTTATATGTGCTCTGTCATATGTTGTAGATATTGTCTGTATCATTGTTTGTAAATATGGTATGTTGATATGCATATATGTGTTTTTTAAATTACAGCCCTGAAGAAGTTCTGTTTTCAGAACGAAACGCGTTGGCTGTGGCCTTTTAAAGAAACCAATAAAGAAACGTGATTATGCCTTACTGAATGGATTGGACATTATTTGAAATGATCTAAATGGATCACATTTTGGACATTTGGTGCAACTTTGATTTCATAAAAGTTTTGTTTACCTTGATGTCAAGGGTGGTGCTCTTGGACAGAGGGCATTATCAAAGTTAGCACATAGATATTGGTGACGGTACATATAAGTCTGGTGACTTCCAGTGGGTGGTGCCTTCTGTAGACAATTGGTCCACTGTCCAAATGTTGTATTGCAGATATGCAAAGTAGTTGTCTGCTCCTGGAAGGTACTCCACTAGCAAATGTACTCTGTGGTGGATCACCCAATAGCAAATGTCTTGCTCTAACGTCAAGAGTTGGGAAGAAAGCGTGCCCCCCCCTGTTTTTGCAGGTAATACATGCCAGTCATGTTGTCTGTTTTGACCAGGACTGTGTTGTGATGTACTTGGTAGAAGAAGGCCTTCAGAGCCAATTGAACTGGCAATAACTCCAGCTAGTTTGTGAGGTAGGTCTGTTGAAGGGGTGTCCACAGACCCTGAACAGTAATGCCCAGTAGATATGCCCCACACCCTTGAGAGATGCGTCCATGGTGATGGTCACCTGGGGAAGTGCGTCTAGAAAAGGCTTGCCCGCAATAAATTGTTGCTGCTCCACCACTGCAGAGTGTTGGGTGCTAGCCCAAATCAACACTAGATCTTCCCAAAGACCCTCCGCTTGAGGCCACTGTACTGCAAGGCACTTTTGGAGTGGATCCATGTGTAAGCGGGCGTGGGGGAACAATGGCAATGCAGGAGACCATCATGCCAAGGAGATAGATTACTGTTCTCATGGTTAGAAGACAAATTGGCCGACAAAGAGGCAGCAGGAGGTGAAAGATTTGGACCTTTGCGAGGCTGGGATAAGCTTATCCGTTGACTGAGTTCAGTATAACCCTCTAGGAAGGGTGTATTTGTAAAGGTTAGAGGTGGGACTTGCCCACGTTGACGGTGACACCTAGATTGTTGAGGCGATCTAAGGTATCCTGTGTGTGAGCCAAACACTGCTGCTTGCTTGCACTCTTTATCAGCCAGTCGCTGAGGTATGGGAAGATGTGGACGCCACTCCTCTGGAGATCAGCGGCTACCACGGCAAGGCATTTGGTGAAGAATCTGGGGCGGTGGTTACGTCGAAGGGCATAATTGAAAGTGCTGACCACTTACCATGAATCTGAGGTAGCGGCGATGCGCATGGTGGATCAATATATGGGAATAGGCGTCCAAGTCGAGGGCGGACATGAAGGTCCCTTGCTGCAATAGCGGAATGACATCCTGGAGCATCATCATGTGGAAAAGCGCTGACAGGGTGTACCTGTTGAGGGGCCGCTTGTCTTTCTAGGGGATTAGAAAGTACAGCGATCTTTGTCGCGTTGATGTGGCACTGGCTCCATCACTCCCTTGAGCTAAACTGCGTCTACGTCCGCGTGGAAGAGCCTCTCGTGTTCTGGTCAAAGGGAGTGCTTGTGGGGGAGGGGTTTGATGGTGCTCCAGGAAGCTGGACACTATCCATTGGTCTGAGGTGAGGTTTCGTCATCGTGGAAGGAACTCATGCAGACGTCCCCCAGCAGGTGTTGTGTGATCGGGGAAGGGAGAAGAAGTCACTGCTTGGGGGGTGCGGCTCCCTCAGCTGTCCCACCTCTACACATACCCGTGGAATTGTTTCCCCCGTAGGCACCCCTGGAATAGCCTAGAGAGGCTTGCGGTTGGTGCTGCTGCCTCTGGTAGGAAGTGGAGGCCTCTGGGGAGGTGGCCTTAGTGCAGCCACAGAATTGTGAGTGACGAAAAGCTACACAGGCGATGGAGACTGGAGAGCTCCCATTGCTTTGGCTGTGTCCGTGTCTTTCTTAAATATTTTGAACATCTGATCAACTTGAGGCCCGAAGAGGTATTCCCCATCAAAGGGCATGTTGATCAGATGCTGCTGGACTTTGGCTTGAAGCCAGAGGCACAGAGCCAAGCATGTCTGTGGATTAAGACGCTGGAAATTATGCCTCTGGCAGCGGTGTCAGCTGTATCGAGAGCACACCCGATGATGGTGTTAGAAATTGTTTTCCCTTTAGCTACCAGCTCCTGTGCCTGTTGTTTGTTTTGGCCGGGGAGATGCTGGATTAGGTCTCCCATTTCATCCCCTTGGGCACAGTCATATCAGAACAACAACCCCACAGAGTTGGCGATCTGCAAATGAGTTGCAGATTGCAAGGCAACCCTTTTCCCCGCCGCATCGATCTTCTTAATCTCTTTGTTGGGCAGCGGAGCATGTCCAGTACCCTGTGCCATTTGCCTGTCTACAGGCGATGTGCACCACCAATGAGTCTGGTGGGAGCTGGCCTCTAATGTAGGGCGAATCAGAGAGTGAGGGCTTGTATTTTTTGTCATTCCTCGGCGTGATGACCCTAGCCTAACTGGGTCTTTGAAGATTTCCTGTGTAGGCTTAAGCATCCCCTTAAGCATGGGCAAAATGTTTGTGACACGCTGGGTGTGGGAGAGCGTTTACACCAGGAAAGTCCTCCTCTTATGGAATTGTGTGAGGGTCCACCTTGTGAAAGGGGGCCACCCTGTGGATTACCTCGTGATAAAGTGGTATCGTCAGGAAGGGAAGGCGTGGCAGGGTAAAAGTTGGGGTCGTTGTCACCTGCAGGGACAACCCCATAACCGTCGCACTGGTCACCCCATGGTTCTGGGTCATGCGGAGCATCATGAGGATCTAAGGGCTCCCCTCCTCATAGGAAGAATGTGTAGAACCCTCCGGAGAAGGAGGTGGGGCCCCCTGTGGTTGTGGAGTGGTAGGAGGAGGTGGAAGAGTAGGTTTTGAGGGCAGCAGACTGATGTCCTATCTTGATGCTCCTTGAGCTTTGGAGGTGGAGGGCGTTTCATATCTAGTTGCTCTTCAAAAGCTAGCTACTACTTGTGAGGGAGTGTCTCCTGCACCTTTGATGGGGACTTTACAGTGATTTCCCCTGTCTGGCGTGAATAAACAGTCTTCGTTGTTCAGAGTCCAGATCCTCCTGAAGGCGTTGAAGAATCGGCAGCTCACAATCCTCGGAGACTGCAGAGGATGGCCGACTGGGTGCCGAAGGCTGTTTCGGCTTTGAGGCCATCTTCAACATCGACCATTGTTTTGGCTCTGAGGTGTCCGTTAGTGCAGAGACCTCAGAGGTCGTCAATAGAGCTCTTGGCACCAAGGCGGGCCGGGTCTTGGGTGGCTTGCTCGGCACCGGGGTCAGAGTCATCTCTGAAGCCTTAGTTTGGTGCCTGCCATGGCTGGGAGGCAGTAGCTGCCCGAAAGGCTGTGTCCCAGATAGTGGGCTTGACACCCGAACCCCCGAGGGGTGGCGAGTGACTTGGCGGTGGGAACTAATACTCACTGTTGTAGTCTTCTGATGGTGCCCGGCGTGGGCTGCAGGTCTGGGACCACAGAGTCTGAGGGGGAATCGGGTTCCGGGCTGAAGGCAACTTGTTCTAACTCGGCCTCCCCTTCCACTTCCTCTTCTTTGACGTCTTCCCAGAAGATGTCAGGGGTATTGTCGTCTCGGTGCTGTTCCATATCACATCGAGTAAATAGACTATCACAGCGGTTCTGGATGGTATTTTTGGAGCAAAAAACGAGGCAAGCAGAGGAAGACTTGTTATGCTCCGGCAACAGGCAGAGGTTGCAAACCCCATGTTGATGGGCCCAAGAGTACTTGGGATGGCATTGTGGACAGTAGCAAATAAGTGTTTTTCCATCACAGTGCTCGCATTCTCGAGCGTGGGACTCATGGAAGAACCAAAGAGGGGCGTCAACGAAAACATAGATCCGATGAAAATGTGATGCAAAGCATGACTGTCCAAGGCTATCGAGAACAGAGCCCTGGAGAAGCCCCGATGAAGAACGCCATGTGGCGTGGCGTGGCGCCCCAGGAAAGCACGCCCGACCTAGACAGCAGAAGAAAATACAACTATGGAGTCTTCTTCGAGGAAAAACAAGTTGTACACATCTGAGCCCACCACTAGATGGCAGGAGTAGGCATGCCACGAGAATGTGTTTTTGTATGAATGATTGAATCTAGAATTAATTGAGAGGGGAAAAACACAACTGGGGCCATACTCCCAAAGCGTAGTTACTGTTATTCTAGCTCAAGGCACTAATTCAACCCTTTGTGCTCTGAATTGAAATACCTTTGTTTAGAACTACTGCATATGAAAAACAGGGTGGCATTAACCATACATACAGATTGTAATAAGCCACTGATTACCACTAATGAGGGAGGGGCATCATGACCCTCTCAAGATTTCACCTATTACCAGTCATGCCTACTAGACAGATTCAAAAATAATAAATATAATAATAAATATAATGTCATACTCTGAGCATCTGCATTTATTATACGTATATCCGAAGTCCCATTGAGAAAAAAATACAGATGAACTGGTTAGGTAGTTATTCTATTCCTTACATCTTTCTTGTGTGGGTGGGGCCTGACCTCTAGACAAAAGTTAAGACCATCTTCTGTTTCAGTTGTCAGCTTGGCCACACCCGTACAGCCTGGACTTTCTGTTTTTTCTTTGAGGGATTCTTGGAACTCCATAGATTGGCTCATACAGCATAAGCTATAGAGTCATTACAGCATAACAGTTTGGAGCTGCCAGCCCCCACTTCAGTAGACAAGCAGCACAGCGACTGCTGCACAGGACAGAAAGTAAAGTGAACAACAAGCAAACTGTAGTTGAGGCATACACAAGGTGTGTCCAACTGCAGCTGGTATCACAAAACAGGCTGGAGAAGTGTGAAAATGGTAAGCAATTACTCACCACTGCAATAAAAACACTAGGCTGGCTCTCAAACTGTACAGAATAACTAGGCAGATACAATCAGTCTGGATCAGCATATATGAATAATTCGACAGTTGTGAAGAACAGAATGAATCCCCAGTCCACATCTCACTTAAAATGAGGTGAATTATACAGTATAGATTGTAAAAGCAAGGAAGCAGCACACTTCTCTTCCTGCTCTGTCAAACAAACAATAGTGAACACCGTGCATTCCAGAATCATCAGACACTTCAATGCATGTTCAACTGTGATTGTCTGGGCCACAAACACTAAACTGGCTCCATCCTGCTTGTGTCGCATGAGCGCACACTTGAGCTTCAACAATCAATAATTAAGAGTATTGATGGGGGCGTGGCTAGCCAACACCCAAGATGGCCGCTCTTGAATAGAGCTCCGACTGCCACCTGATGAATTTTTCCCCCACATCCGCTACACTTATCCGGTGAGCCAGCTATAATTGACGACTGGGAGCTCCTTGAGTTCAAGAGGCACCCAGTCCATCCGCGAGGAAAATCCGTCAGCCCTAACCCGAGATATTGGCGCCGTAGCCGTGCGACGGGAGGAGGCGGAGTTCCGGCCGCGACGCTGCTCGGCGCCCAGCTACGACACCCCGGCTACGACAACCCGGCTACGTGGAAACAGGCCCGTAATCCCTGGAGTGCGTTCTCACCTTTCTCCGGCCCGGGACATACCTTGGTCCCAGCCGTGTCCCGGCCTTTCCTCTCTTGCAGGCACCCAGTGGGTTCTCCATTACCAGCAGACGCGGCGATGCGCCGGGTGGGCTCCGGTATACGCGGACATCATCTGAGCGCCCCAGACGCCATTGGCCTGGCTCCGGTATTAGTGCGGTGGACGGGGCGGTGTCGGACTCCCTCCCCCCCCCACCTTGGTGTAGTCGTCTTGCCGTGTGTGCGCACCCGGGGCAATCGGCCTTTCTTCGCCCCGACGACCAGCGCTACAGCTTAACATAGCGCCCCTCCCCTATGGTGACCGATAGGCCGTGGTGAGGCCTTACTGCTGCAAGCACATGGAGGGTGCGCGATAAGGTTTATTGCCAGCAAGATCCCCGTGTCCCAAGGCAGCTGCTGAACACACCGCAGGTTGGGGTGCTGACTGAGGGGCCACAATCTGCTTTACTACAGCCCCCAGACCACTGCAAGATCGTGCACCGGTGGTGCAAGTAAAGAACTCTGGGCACGGGCGATGTGCTGCAGGTGTGGGGGACTGTGGCACTGACGTTGCACTCTGATCCCTTGGGCCCCAATTGAAGTGGAACAACGCACGTATTTGAGGGTGAGGTGCGGTTCATCGGTCCTTCCTCCTCCTGGCTGCATCCGTTCCCGACGTCTGCACCCCCGCTACCCCTAATATCTGAGGTCTTAATTCCACTTTTGGTCCCGACGCTATGGCCACTGCTAAAGGTTCCAGACAGACCCACCAGTTGAAATTAGCGAAATTTGCCCATACTAAAGCGAAGCAACAAATCGGAGGGGGCCCCGACACTAGTGGACATCATGGAGGCTATTCAGGGGGTCCGCTCGGCGCTGGAACAAAAGATCGATACGGTGACTGAAGTCACCCTTATTAGCGCCGACCTCCTCATGGGAGACAGGGTTAAGGCGACTGAAGACTCCGTCACAACGCTTCAAGCCTCCACAAAGACACTAGAAACAACGGTTAAACGACTACAGGCCCAAACATCGGACCTTGAGGCGAAACTGGAGGATTATGAGGGACGCGCACGCAGAAATAACGTGCAAATTTTGGGGGTTCCCGAGAGGGCTGAGGGACAAGCCACGGATATTTTTGTTGAAGACTTAATCAAAAACCACCTACAGCCCCGGTCCCTCTCAAAATACTTTTCGGTGGAGCGCACTCACAGAGTACCTGGGGGCCCCCCGAAGCCTGGCGCCCCTCCGCGTCCCATACTGGCCAGGATATTCAACTTCAGCGACAGGGATATTATTCTACAGACGGCAAGGACGGCACCACCGCTCAAATTCGAGAACTCTACCGTTACATTCTTTCCTGATTTCACCTACAAGGTACAGCAAAAACGCAGATCCTTTCTGGAAGTAAAACGGGCCCTCCGTGATCAAAACCTGAAATATGCAATGCTCTTCCCGGCTAAGCTGCGGGTGCAAGCGGAGGAGAAATTGTGGTTTTTCCAGACTTCGGAGGAATCCTGGGACTGGCTGGAAGGCTGGCGAGCTTCTGGTGCGAAGAGGCCTTCCTCTCCCAATCGACTGCAGAAGCAAGACGGCCGTTTCGAAAGGGTCGACCGAGGTGAAGGTGTTTGATTGCCGGTGGGACTTCTCCCACAGCTGTGACTCAACCCATTTCCTGTGCTCGGCAGGATCCATCGATGTACTGCAGTGACTATGCATACCGGCAGGCCCCATGAGGGCAGGGGTGACTATACCGTGAGAGATAATGTTTGTGGTTTGCATTTTTCCTATGCATACAGTATTGCTTTGAACAACCTGGCAAGTTTATGTATCAGCCACATCATTCCTAGTTATTGTCTGGGGTGGGACTGTCAGTTGGGGATATTTGGGCTCCTTGTTCGGTAGGGTTTACTGTCACCAGCACGATATATTCTGGGCTCACGTAATAGTTACTATGGGGGAAGGAGGTCATACTCTTGGGCAGTTCGGCTGTGTAGCGTTCCCCTTCACTCAGCATATCTGTTTTGGGTACACAGGCACTCTGCAAAAATTGGGGGGTGGGCAGTTCTACGTCCGCGTTGCAGGGAGGCAGGTTGGGGGTGGGTTCCAGGGTGTTTCAATGGGTTTTGTTGTAGTTTTTATATGGGTGTTCAGTGCAGTCGAGTAGATGGTGCTTCCTTTAATGCACTCAGGGTCGTCAGTAATGCAATTAATAGTTTCCTGCTGATCATATATGTATTGTCTCAAATGCTAGCATTTATCGGGGGGCAGTATGGTAGACTTATATTATCGCTTATTTGTTGTCCTTCGTGAGGAAGGGCCCCTCGCCCCAAGTGTGAATGAGTGTTGATCAGGATGTAGCTCCACTTCTGGGCCGCCTTAAATTAATATTTTGGAATGTGAACGGTTTGGGCGACCGTATCAAGCGGGGAATAGTATTGCAATACCTGAAAAGACACGCCCCTGACCTTGTATTACTCCAAAAAACACACATCCAGGGAACTTCCTATTGCGCACTCAATAGATGGGGATATAAGTTAGTGGCTCATGCGGGTTACGCTAAAGGGTCCAGAGGGGTGGGTATTCTTGTACATAACTCCCTCCCCTTCCAAATACAAAAAGTCACGAGGGATCCACTGGGTAGGTTTGTCACGGCCTCGGGGCAGTGGGAGGGTAGGCCCCTTAATGTGACTTCCTTATATTTGCCCCCTAGACTTCACTCCCCCACCTTGACTGATCTGGGTCCGCATATGTTGAACTTGCCTGAGGGGGATGTACTGGTGGGGGGAGATTGCAACGCCGCTCCTAATAGAGATCTTGACCGCTTGCCGCCTAACCACTCTGCCTTTGCCTGTCCTGGATCCTCAGGAGGTTAAAGATCTTGATACTGACTTGACAACCGAAGAGGTGACTAAGGCGATTGGCGCTTTGCAGTCCGGTAAGGCCATGTGCCCCAGTAGTCTTCCAATTGAACTCTACAAAATCAATGCCTCTACGATTGCCCCGTTCCTAGTACGAATGTATGAAGAAAGCACGACTCGGGGTGTATTGCCTGAGACGCAGCGCCTTGCGACGATTGTAGTTATTCATAAGAAGGGTAAACCCCCTGAGCAATGTAGTTCGTACAGACCTATTTCCCTCCTGGACCCAGAGGTCAAAATATTGGCTAAACTCCTGGCTCTGCGCCTCTCGCCTTATCTTCACAAGCCGATACATCCGGACCAATCCGGATTCATGCCTGCCAGAAACACCGCGCTGAATCTCCGTCGCCTCTATGGAGTTCTGGGTCGGGCCTCCACCATACAGGAGGACTCCGTAATTATGTCTGACGCCAAAATGGCGTTTGACATGATTGAATGGCCCTTCTGGTTTGCCTCACTTGAAAGATATGGGTTCGGAGCTCGGTTTTTGTCCTGGGTGCGTCTTCTTTATTCAAAGTCCCTGGCTCGGGTTGCGGTGAATGGAGGTCGCTCGGCAGCCTTTACATTGGAGAAGGGTACACGACAGGGCTGCCCCCTTTCGCCACTGCTTTTTGCTTTAGCTCTTGAACCGCTGGCTATCTGGATAAGGGGGAATCCCCTCATTAGGGGTCTCAATTGGTCGGTGGATTGAATGGACAAGATTTCCCTCTACACCTATGATATTCTGCTCTAGTTAGCCAAACCCCGTTCTTCTATTCACAGAGTACTACATATTTTTACTCTCTTCCAAAAATACTCCGGTTACACTATTAATTGGGATAAATCACTGATTTATGTCCTGAGCGGAAACCACCCGATGCTCCCCGTAGGCTGCGACGCCAAAATAGTGACGGACGGCTTTCAGTACCTAGGAATATATATCACACTTGACTCCTCAGTTTTTTATGATTGGAATCTTGTGCCCCCCCTGCGCCGCCTTCGAGCGGATGTGCAGCACTGGAAAACACTGCCTCTTACGCTTTTAGGCAAAGCTGCCCTATACAAGATGATGGCACTTCCACGTTTTCTGTATGTCTTACAGAACACGCCCCATTTGGTTCCACCTCATTATTTTCAGTCCATTGACTCTGAGGTGCGTGCCCTGCTCTGGAATAACGGTGTTCCCCGTATTGCCCTCACCAAGCTCACAAAAAGCTGGTGGCATTGCCCTGCCTGCCATTAAATCCTACTATTGGGCCTCACAGTTAGTGGTCCTGAACCACTGGATGCACCGACCCATTATGGACCCCGCCTACAGGATGGACAGGCATACTATGCTTCCGGGTAATTACCTCAGGGCACTTTATGGTGGTGCGAAGCACACACCCTGATTTACCCCAACTTCCACCACGGTCGCTCTGTGGCATACGGCTACAGCTCTTGGATGGAAAGATAGAATTACGCAAGTCACTCCGTTGCTTGACTCGTGCCGACTGGGGGTGCTGTCCAGGCAACCAGGGTTCGATAAATGGGACCTGATTGGCCTCTCGAAGGTCGGGGATATGTGGAAAGCGGATGGGGTGACTCCATTTAGCGACCTGCAGCGGGACTACCAGCTGCAGGGGGGGGGGGGGGCGTGGAGAGCTTTCGTTACCTCCAGGCCTGCAATGCACTACGCAGAGCAATCCCTAAAGGGACGGACTTGCCGGTCTCCTCGCCCCTAGAGAATAGACTCTTGGACGATTATCTCCAGGAGAAAGCTATCTCATTGACCTACCGTAAAATCCTGAACAAAACGCCGGATACCCAGGAGAAAACTCGTGCAAAATGGGTAGACGACATAGGAGACATAGACGATGACAACTGGCGGGAGGCCCTGGCCTCTCCTCGCGAGGTGGCCATCCGTTCTCGTTTTAAACTCATTCAACTTAAACTGCTCCACCGAGCCTACTATACTAGCTCAGTACTGGTCAAAATGGGGGTACTAGATTCCCCGGCCTGTCCCCGAGGATGCGGTCACACCGGTACTTACATACACCAATGGTGGGAATGCCTGATCCTCCAGAGGTTCTGGGAGGTTATATCAGTTATGTCCCGGATAAGTAAGGCACCTATAGACGTCGCCCCACGGCTTTGTCTTTTAAATATCTGGGAAGCCACGGATTTGTCACGATCTGAGAGGCTATGGGTTTCTTTGGGCTGTATGGTAGCGAAACGCAATATAGCCAGAACATGGAAAGGAGGGGCTCAACCACGATACACTGACTGGGATTCAGATACGGATTGGTGTATGCAAGCAGAGAGGGTAATCTACGAAAGCAGGGGATGCCCGCATAAATGGACAAAAATCTGGGGCCCATGGAATGAAAGTAGGGGTTTGCTGTGCACCCCATTCAGTGATTCCCCCTCATCGGTGATTGATAAAGAGGACATTTAATGTTTGGAATACAATGGAAACTACGAAACATGTGATTGCACAGTGGACCCTGTGCTACGATTTATCTTTATTGTACTAATTTATTGCGACTACCTGGAAATGTTAATGACTGCTTGCACTGCACTTGTCTTTGTTGTATGTTTTTATGTTGATTAATTCAATAAAAAATAAAAAAATAATTAAGAGTATTTTGCAGATCTCATCTTCAGATGGTATAGGAAGATTGAGGAGTGACATGATGTTCTAGTTCTAGCATTCACAAGTATTTCTCAAGGTTGCATCTGCAGTAGGAAGAAAGCACTGCTTAACAGATGTTATCAATGTACCAGGATAGAGTTGTTACGCATATAATGTATGCACGTGCTTGTCATAATACCTGTGCTTTGAGTTTTATACATGTCATTCAGCTGAATAAAACAAACCTCACTCTCAAAGAACGAACCTGCTTATAAATTTTATTTAAGGTTTGTGTGTTGACAGTTCCGATGGAGAAATGCAGGCATGCCTTTGGCACTTATCCCAGCAGACGTGGAAGGCGCTCCAAATGGAGGGATACTCCACTAATATTCCGACCACTGATTGCAGGCCCAACTCTGCTGCATTGGTGACCCACACACACCTAACCCAAGTAGTCTTTTGAGAGCGACATGAGGTGTAGAGTGGGGGACAGAGAGTACACTTTAACTGAGGTATGAACAAATAGACTGCAGTCAGGTCGCCTGTGAGAGGTGAAAGGCATACCAGGTTTTTCTCTTTTCCCCATCACATGAAAAAGGGCAGACTGGTGAAGGAAAAGTGTGTGCGTTTTCCTTCAGGTGTATGAGTTAGTCTCCCGAAAGGGTACGCCCTTCAGGGTGAGACAGTTCATTAGAGGTCACAGGCAGGTGTGGTTGAGAACCCTGCCCTTACCCAGGTAATCTCAGGCAGGCAGAGAAGATAGATCAACTGTGTCAGGATTTTCCCTTAGAGGTCATGAAGGTGGAAATGCCTTAGGAGGGGCGTTTGCCTTTCAAGTAGTGGTAGGTTCTCTCACCTGAATTCATGGGTAAGTCTAATAGTAATGGCAGGTTAGACGAGGCCCCCTCCCCTTCCTAAGGGAACGCCATTGTGCGAAATGTTTATAAAGGTCGATATGCATACTTGTTTGTGGTTGAAAGAGTGGCATGAGCTCAACAGAGAAACAAAGTTGCAATTTATAGAGAATGGTTTGTTTGAAATGAAAGTTATGCAGCAGTTATAAAGATGCATGAGAGAACGGGAGAAACCACCTAAACCAGCGGAGGTTGAGGCACTGAATGAATGGTAACAACAAGCCACCGAAAGCCAATAAGAGCAAGGTAAATGGACAGGTGTACAAGGTTTTAGCTAGCTGGTATGAAAAAAGACGCTTTGCAGAAGCTGAAAGTGTTAGCATGTGTGTGTCAAGGAAGGTTATAGCCCTCTTTGGTGGCCCCTTCGACTCCTGAGGGACTGAAGATTGCCTTGTTGAAGATCTGTTGGATGTTCATCCACCACCACCACCTTATGTACCAAAAAGGGTGAACTCCTGGAAGAGCAAAAGAAACCGTTAGGAATATTATGCCAAGTGGTCAAAGAGGGGGCTGGCATGGGAAGGATTAAGTGGAGATGATCTTTTTTCATTTGATAGTACAGGGTAGTAGTCAAGTGAGAGTGGCATATCATCAACGTGTTACAATAGCTGGACAGCTAGGAGTGGATTGGCAGAAAAAGAGAATATGTCCGTCACACATGCTAAATTTGAAGGAGGCTGAGGTGAGGATGAAGAAACTGGAGAATTTGCAGCATTGGTTTGAGGAGTTGTTGGAAAAGATAAATTGGGAGGATGTGGAAGGCTTGAAGAAAGGAGTAAGAAAGCAGGCGGTAGAAACTGAGGATAATATTCCAGAAATCCATTTACTTGAATGAAAAGAGGAATACCTACTGAGAGGGGTGCCAGGGTTGAATGGACAACAGGTACCTTGGACAAGGTATGATTTGTGGTCATTTACTAAGGACTTTTAAAGTTTGTGGGAAGCCCCCAAAAAGTGGTACAAAGAAGTAAAAAAGGATAAAGTTGTAAAACTATGAAAGCTACCTAGAATGAAGATGAGTGAACATGCTGATTAAGAAAGATTACTTCAAGTGTATAAACAGAATAGTGGAATAGAGAATGCAGCTCAGAGTGGAACGCTGGCCCAGGTGTCAGTTTTTATGATAGGGCAATGGCCTGACATTAGCAATCAGGAGCAACAGTCTGGTATGTGTTGGCAATCTAAAAAGTTAAAGGAAATGTTGGCACGTGCACGGTATTGCAGTGAATATCTTGATTGGAATCAGTAGGATAAGGTTAAGTTGATTGTACTGCAGGCAGAATTTTTCCAACAGACACCGCCTGTATCGCAGGCAATGGGAGTGCATGTGCAAACAAACCAGCCTACGCAGCGCAGGGGAAGAGTCAAATTAACCTATGTTTAAGGGCACTGGAGGAGCGAGTCGCGGAACGAGAAGGGGGTAAAACCCCGGGGGTAGTCCCGCAGGACCGGCTCATGCCAGCAGCTAAGCGCCAACTGCCGAATCGGTCTTTCCTACTCCCCGACAATAGCACCAACTCAATTTTAGCCTCTCCAACTTACTCTGCCATAGTGCTTACGGGCCACCCAATGTATGTGCTAAACAAATGCTTTCGGGTCCTCCCGGACCCCAATTATGTCCAATAGGACTGCCCAAGAGGGGGGGCTGCTTGCAGGCTCCTATGGTCCTAGTAGATCAAGAAGGCCCTTTGTAAAAATGAGTCAGCTGACATCTTGGGGATTTCTTTGTTGATACTGGGCTGCACGTTCTGCTACAGACGTGACCCCATAACCACTCGTGCGTAAATTAGAGCAAGCTTTTGGCATTTCCAAATCTGTTATATCTCATACCATTTTAAATCCCCGACCTGGTAACTACAGATCCTGTCCCAGAACATGAGTTTTTTGTCAGTTGCACCAGCCAAGTAAAATTGTTGGGAAGGGGTCTGTTGTGAATTGTATTGCATAATGTACTCCGGGGGGGGGGTAATACAAGGGATCCAGGCGCACATTTTAAAGTGATGACTTTAATGATGGTGCAGTGTGACCTCTCCAAAATTAAAAGAGATAACTGAAGATTAACCTAATAAAGTGTAGACTGCACCCTGGGGGGTGAATGGTGGGGAAATAGGCAAGATGCACAGTGCCCAGTCGGTACATGTAAAGTTGAAGGAGGGTGCGAGATTACCACAAACTCCCCAATATAATGTGTCACAGGAAGCAGAGCCTGGGATTTAGCAGGTTGGAATTAGCCTGTAACACAATATTTGTTGAGGTAGGATATTATCAAAAGAATAGAATCAAGCCCACGTGACATCCCGCTTCTCCTTGTGTGCAAAGCTGATGAGGTATCTTGAGGGATGGCACAACATTTTAGAGGAATTAATGATATAGTGATCCCCAGTCTCCCTGCCATGATTATGTCCCAGATCACAGCCACGGTACAATGGTTTACAGTGATCGATCTTTGTCCACTGCATGAAGACAGTCAATAGATATTAGCTTTCACATTAAAATATATGGTGTTTTGTTGGCAGAGAATCCAAAAAGGTATACTGAGTCACCATCTATTTTCTCTCAAGCCCTTCAAACAAATCTAGAATCTTTGCATCTTGCTTAGTTGTTGATTGCCTCGCCTATGTGGGAGGCATGTAAATGGAACACTAATTGCTTTGATGAATCATTTGGCTCCTGGGGGCATACGGTCTCCCTTACAAATCTCAAATATGGACAGCCTAAACTAATCTAAACAAACTATGGAAAAGAACGAGGAAGATGTCCCAGGAAAGGATGATTGCTGTGTTACAGAAGACTGTGTACCCACACGTACAGAGAGGTGAGGATGTTCATTGGTATGGTGGAGTACCGCAGGAAGTGGATCCTGAACCTTTTCCTCATAGCCCAACCTCTACAATAATTGACAAAGAAGAACATCTCCGTTCCAGTGCACTGGTGGGAGGATTGTCAAAAGTCACTCCTAGAGCATACACATGCTGTGCGTTATTCCCAGCCCTTGTTATGTCAGATTACGATAAAGAATTTTCCCTCTACTGCACTGAGAGGGAGGGGTGTTCTTTGTCCTTGCTGACAACGCCATGGTGATCAACAGTGCCCATTTGCTTATTTCTCAGCTTTCTTTGGTCCTGCAGTTGCAGGAGTGGCTTTGGAACAATCTCATAATATTGGGTTGGAGCATTCTGTGACATTATTTGTACCCCAATCAACTGAAATTGTTTTAACGAGATGTAAAACACATTTGGCAAATACCACACTTACATACTGTGCAAAGACCTTGATTGCTACTACCACCATATCCATAAAAAAGTGAAGATCTTTGAATGTTGCCACATTATTGCCTTTGCCTTCCAGCGAGATGACCATGATTGTATACAGGTGACAGAATTCTGCACAAAGCCTTGTCCAGATATCAAAGATGAATCCTTGGGAAATTGTGCTAATGTATTGTTTGTAGATGGTCATGCTTAACAGATAATGCAAGAAATTAAAGGGCTGCATATACTGTGTCCACAACTGAAAGTGTAACTGAAGCCTCTGCGAAGACGTACGGTGAGCACAAGTCACCAAATTGATCACTTACAAGAGCATGTTGAACAAAAAATTGAAATGCAACAATTTATACTAATTCTAGCTATGGGTTTGGTGTGGTGCATGATTTGGACGGCTTTGGTCAAAGAGGAGTTTACGGCATCAGCTGGTAATCTAATTCGCAATGGCCCTCAAGTACGCAGCTTTATTAGCCACAGTAATCATTACCATTGTGATTCACATACACTGGAGGATAGCAGGGGCATTGAGGAAGATGCAGGAACAGAAGAGAAGCAGGATTGTGTGCAAAAGGGTAGCATAAAAAATGAAAGGGTGTGGGTAGAAAAAAGACATGGGTTGACAAATATTTTGCTGTCACAGATGGTTAAGTTATTTCATGGTCTCACCCATTCAGGTAGAGATTCAATGACAGCTAGTTTTCAAAATCTTTGGTGGAACAGTTTCGAAAATGTGCCCAAGACTATTGCTCACAGTGTTTGGTTTGTCATAGGAACAACGTAGGAAAAGGGACTGTGCTTAGGATGAGTCACTCCCCTTAAGTTTATGGACCATATTTGAGGTAACAGATTGATTTTATAGAGATGCCTTCCTGCAGGAGATACAGCAATCATCTGACAGTGATTTGCATGTTCTTAAGATCAGTGGAGGTCTACCCAACGCGCAGGTGTGATGCTATTGTATTGTGATTGCATTTATATAGCGCTTACTACCCCCAGACGAGGTGTCGAAGCGCTTTTTCGGCGAGTAGCACGCTACTCCGGGACCCATAAAGGATTAGTGTTGAATTAGTATAGTGAAATATGAAAGTAATTTAAGTGGTGGATAGGTTAGTCAGTTATTTGGATTCAGAAGGATAGAAGAGGAAAAAAGGTTTGTATTTATATAGCGCTTGATACCTCTGATGGGGTGTTGAAGCGCTTTTTTGGCGAGTAGCACGCTACTCCGGAAACCCATAAAGGATTAGTGGTGAATTAGTATGGTGAAATATGAAAGTAATTTGAGTGGTGGATATTAGTCAGTTATTTGGAGTGAGAAGGATAGCGAAGGGATAGAAGGGGAAGAAAGGTTTGCATTCATATAGCACCCGTTACCCCTGATGGGTGTTGAAGCGCTTTTCTGGCGAGTAGCACGCTACTCCGGAACCCATAAAGGATTAGTGTTGAAAATTAGTATAGTGAAATATGAAGTAATTTGAGTGTTGGATATGTTATTCAGTTATTTGGATAGAGAAGGGTAGACGGCGCGATAGAAGAGGGAAAGAGGTTTGTATTTATATAGCGCTTGCTACCCCTGATGGGGTTTTGAAGCGCTTTTTTGGCGAGTAGCACGCTACTCTGGAACCCATAAGGATTAGTGTTGAATTAGTATAGTGAAATATGAAAGTAATTTGAGTGGTGGATAAGTTAGTCAGTTATTTGGATTGAAAAGGGTTGGGGAGGGGTAGAAAAGGGAAAAAGGTTTGCATTTATATAGCGCTTGTAACCCTGATGGGGTGTTGAAGCGCTTTATTGGCGAGTAGCACGCTACTCTGGAACCCATAAAGGATTAGTGGTGAATTAGTATAGTGGAATATGAAATTTGAGATGTGAACATGTTAGTCTGTTATTTTGATTGAAAAGGATAGGAGAGGATAGAAGGATAGGGGGGATATAAGAGTGAAGGATTTAGATTGTTTT
This sequence comes from Calotriton arnoldi, assembly GCA_963921515.1. Taxonomy (NCBI): domain Eukaryota; kingdom Metazoa; phylum Chordata; class Amphibia; order Caudata; family Salamandridae; genus Calotriton; species Calotriton arnoldi. The sequence continues at coordinate 700,514 of CAWUFW010003676.1, forward strand.
TTTTTGGAGGTCAGGGCAGTAGGAGGAGGCTTTTGGATGAGTAAAAAGGGGTTGTGGAGGGGAAGAGTCAGAGGGAAGAGTTTAGAAAGGTTTGTTTTGGGGGATCGGTATAGTAAAAGAGGTGTCAGATGATGCAAGGAGGGGTAGAGTAGGGGAGAGTCTAGAAAGGCTTATTTTGGGGATCATAGCAGTGGTATGGGGTTTGGGATAAATTAGAGAGTGGATGTAGAGGATATATTGATAGATGTATAGGGTGAGAAATAGGGTAGTGCATTGGAAAGAGTAGTAGAAAGAAGTTTGAGATGAGTCAGAAAGCTGGGCTAGAAGATATATTGAGAGAAGTATAGGCTGAGAAATAGGGTAGTGCATTAGATATGCTAAATTAGAAGAAAGTGATAAATATATAGATCCATAAGTACATTGAAAGTATATAGATGCATAAAGGAGGTAAGTATATGCAGATTAAAGCTATTGATAAAGGTACAGGATGAGAAATAGGGTAGTGCATTGGATATGCTTTTTCAGGAGAAAAGTAACAAACACACAGATCCAAGTACATGGAAGGTACATAGATGCACAATGGAAGCAAGTACATGTAGACCGAAGATGCACCAGATAAACTCCGGTTTTCAAGTGTTATTGTACTTTAATTTAAAAAAAAAATTTTTTTAACAACAATTATTCTACATGTTTATACAAAGCAGTACACAAAGATAGGTACGTATCTATAGTGAAATAAATGCTTATAGACAGAGGGATATGCTGTAAATTTCTGTTTGCGTATGGTGCTTATGTGGGGAAGAGCCAATTCTTGAGTAGTTTTCTGAACATAAGGTGGCTGTCCGTGGATCTTATGTTGGGGGGTAAAGAGTTCCATAGTTTGGCTGCTTGAACAGAGAAGGATGTGCCACTCATGTTTTTTTTCTTGTATCTTGGGATTTTGAGGCGAGGTGCCCCTTTAGAGTGGAGGTTCCTTTGTTGAATGTGTTTGGTGATTTTATTCCTGATGAAGAGCGGTCCCATTCCATGTATTGCTTTGTGGGTGATACAAAGCAGCTTGAACGTGGATCTTCTGGCAACCGGTAACCAATGCAGGGCTTTCAAGGCAGGTGAGATGTGGTCTCGTGGTTTGATATGCAAGAGTAGTCTGGCAGCCGAGTTCTGAATCCGTTGTAGTCTTTTCATGGTCGTTAAAGGTGATCCGTGGTAGAGGCTATTGGCGTAATCTAGTTTGGACAGAACAAGGGAGATGGTAGCTTGGACCTTGTGTGGAAATCCCAAATGAGGGAAAATTCGTCGCAGCGTTTCTATAGTGACAAAGCTTGATCTTGCTAGTTTGTCCACTTGGGCATTCATCGATAGCTTGGAGTCCATGGTCATTCCGAGGTTTCTTACTTCCTTCGATACTTTAGGCGGTGATCCCAGTTCATCAGGCCAGGCGGCAAGCGGGTCATAATGTTTCCAATCGCCACACGTGAGTATTTCCATTTTGGAAGCATTCAATTTGAGATGGCTCCAAGTCATCCACTGATCCACGGCTCTGAGACAACTGAAAATTGGGGATTTTCCAATGTCTTTGGGGCATTCCAGTTGAAGGAGTATTTGCGTGTCATCTGCATAGTTATAGCATGTAAGGTGAAATTGATTGATCAGTACCGGTAATGACTTCATGTAGATGTTGAAAAGCATGGGCGAGATGATAGAGCCTTGAGGGACCCCTGCTTTTGTGGAGTATGGTTTGGCGAGAAAGGTGGGGTACGGATGACATTAGTTCTGTTTCGAAGGTAGGACGCGATCCAGTCTAGAGCAGTCACCTCTATGCCGCCTTCATTGAGTCTTTGTTTCAGAGTGTCATGGTCAACCGTGTCAAATGCAGCCGAGAGGTCCAAGAGGAGTAGCGCAGCAACCCCGTTGCAGTCTACTGTATTCTTCAGGTCATCCCAGATGGCAAGGAGGGCAGATTCAGTGCCTCTTCCCGGACGGAATCCTGTTTGGAAGTCTGAAAGTATGTCATTCTCTTCAATGAATTGTGACATCTGGGCGAACGCTGCTCTTTCTATCAGTTTGCCCAGGAAAGGTCCAATTGTAATCGGTCTGTAGTTGTCAGGGTTCAGCAGGTCCAAGTTTGTTTTCTTCAGTAAAGGGCGTATGTGTGACTTTTTTAGTTCTTCTGGAAATATTCCGGTAGTTAAGGAATCGTTGATGATTCTTCTTACTGGAGTGGCAGCAGAGGTTGTTAAAAGAATTGTCTTTAAAGTTTGTGGTGGACACGGGGCAGAAGGGCTGCTGCAGGCCTGCTTGCTTTGACCAGGTCCATAAATTCATCGTGTGAGATGTGTTGGAAGGAACGGAGGCTGGGTTAGAGTATTCTTGAATTGTTGTTTTGTACAAGGGTTAGTGCTGGTGCTTTGTTTCAGTTTTAAGTATGAGTCCAATGTGTCTGCTTTGTCCGTGTAATGATTTGCCAGTTTGTCTGTGAAATCTTGAGTAACAGAATGAGTTTCTTCTAGGCAATTTGGTTTGCGAAATTCATCGAGTATTTTATAGAATTCTTTATTTGCACATTTAGCATTTTGAATTGTGTCTGAATAGTACCTTTTCTTAGCTTTTTTGATAGCTGACTTGTATAATCAGTTCATTTTCTGTAGGTGAAGTTTGTCTTGTTTGGAGTTTGTTTTGAGCCAGGTACGTTGCAGCTTTCCAATTTGTTGCTTTATGTCTTATATTTCTATGTTTCTCCAAGGCGCTTTTTTTCTTTTGTTCTGGTGTGTGGTTTTGAGTGGTATCAGGATGTCAAAAGCTTCCTGTAGCCACTCATAGTTTTTGAACAGAATTTGTTTCCAGATTTGTACTGGATGTTAGTAAGTGTTCCAAATTGAGTTTGTTCCACGGCCGATAGGTGGATGGATGCAAGGTAGTTTTAGGTGAGTCACTTAGTGTTGTTTTATGTTGGAAAGCAAGCAAGGTATGACTGTGGCAAAGGTTTTGCTTTGAAGACTGATTCCGTGGTACAGGGTGTCGATGTACATAAAGAGTGATCGGGGAGGACATTTCAAAAATGAAACAGAACTAATAAGCGAGGCTGTGGGCATCACACAGACTGCATTGTGCTTATCCTCTCATCTTCGGACATGGTGGGGAGCATGATTGGTGTCAAAGAAAATGCTGGCAAGTTGCATGCATCCAGCAGGTTTAAATGGTCAAATGGTCTACCTCTGGTACTTGTGAATATCCACTGCATACCAAACAAAAAGACAGATCTGTCCACTCTGAAAACCCCTAATGGGGCGGATGACCAGGATTCCCGGCATGCCAGCAACTGCTTTGCTGTAAAATGATGATCTGATCATGGACTATTGCAAAAGACTGATGTGGTGCGCTCTGTCCCATCAGATTCAGCAAACAACCCCAATACCTTCGACTACTGCCTGTCATAGTCTAGAACCCAGAGACTGAGTCCTAGCGGAGAACCACATATGAAAAAGCTGTATTCAGCCCTACTGGAAGGGGCCCCAACAGATCCTAATGGTGATACACACTGCAGTGAAATGTGAAAAAACTGTAGCTTGGATACGCGCATCTCATACTAAAAAAAGTGAAGGCACCAGAGAAGAGTGTCAAAGACCTGAGCCCCAAAGGTGAGCAACCCCAGTCAGTGGTCACTGGCAGAAACAACAAGCCAAACCGGTGGCCTAATCACAAGAAGCCAACAGAAAAGGGGCAGCGCAACAAACCAATGAGAGAGGGGCGTGGTGTGGCCACGCAAGAAGATGGGCGCTTGACTCCGGGTCTCCGCGCAGTGGGGAGCCTCGGATGGCAGCATGTGGGATTCCCAGTGACTTTTTACTGACCTGAGCCCTAAAACCAAAACGGGAAGTGTCCGAGCATGGAGTGAAGTCGGAGCCGCCGGTGGAGAACTTCCCCAGTCATCGTTATCTCGTAAGCAGCTGCTAACGATTTGGAAATCGAAAGATGGCGGTCTATGATGTGCGTGCTGCGCAGCTGCTCTGACTTTCTGAAGTGCACGCACTGCGTCCTTAGACTCCTTGCAACCCTGATACCGATCCTAGCCACATCTGGCCGCATTTTGAAGTGCAGTTTCCCAGCTTGGTTTCATTTTCAATTATAACAAACTTTCCTCATAACATGCTAATTTTTAATGACGCTCCTGACACGCAGTGACAATGTGGAGATTTAATATGGTATGTGCGCTAGGACTCCAGGCTTTTTTTAATTTTTTTTTACAAACTTTAACTCCTGCTACTGCTTGGTGTAATTAGATATTTTGACAAAGTAACACTAATAATCTGAGGGATAGCTTATACCTGTACAGCCACAAAGGAAAATAAGACACAAGAAAAGAGGAAAAAAAACCTACTGGTTCTAGTGATTTTAGGAGTGTTACTAGTACTCAACGGCAACCCTAAACTAAGCAGAGTATGCTGTCAGCTATTACTTATGATAGATGAGGGGTCCAGTGCTGTGGCTTCTGTCTTTCTTCTCTGATAACAAGGGATCTATTTGACAATAATACATTAGTCCTCAAGGATATTAATCACTTGTCCCTCTACAGATGGGTTTAGCAGGGGTCCTGTTGTAGAAACACTCCCAGCTGGAAAAACATAGGAAGAATTGACTACTATAGGATTACCTCACACTCTTGAAGATTAGTATATATCATTATTGGCCCATCTATTGACTGTTCCTGATTACTATCTCCACAGACGGTCTGATCTTCACTGACAAACATACCTGGCATAAAAGATAGTCATATTAGGAATCTGAAATCGGAAAAGAAACGACCGAGTTGGATCCTTGCCTGGTGCATCCACTTATTTGGGCTGAAGTGTTTTCATCACGTTAATACTTTCTTTTGCCTATCTACACGCATCAACGCTCACTTATCATATAAAATACACCAGTTGTGCGACTGTACTTACGTTCCAGAAGTTCGATATAAGGGACCCGGTGATGCCTTCTGGTAAGACGTATAGTAAACCTGCAAGACAACTCCTCTTTTCAGAAGCTTTAACCCAGGACTGTTCCTCCTCAAACGCAAGGAGTGCCATTCCCTCGACTCCGAAATCACCCATTCCCATGTCGACAACCTCGAAAGACTCCACCATGGAACGGATACTCCAGGAAATCTCTGCAGTGGGTCGGCGATTGGAGGGCATCGAGACCTCTATATGCACCCTCACGACTTAGACTAAATCTATCTGTGCAGACATTGCTGGATTCCAAAGTTGGATGGATGGTCTAACTACGCGGATTGCAGCAGTAGAGAACCGTATTGATGCTATACCAGACCGAGACCAAGAGCTTCTTTTCCTCAGGAGCAAAGTAGTCGATTTGGAAGATAGAAGCCATCGAGACAACGTTAGTTTTTTCAGCTTTCCGGAGAAAATAGAAGGTTTGGATGCTAAATCCTTTCTTAGAGAAACTCTTCCAAAATTAACAGGTCTTACTTTTGACCCTCCATTGGAGATGCAGAGAGCCCACCGTATTGGATCACCTAACATAGGAAAAAATATGCGACCTCGCCCGCTCATTGTCTGCTTCCTTCGCCATAAGCAGGCCCGTCAATTGATCATAGCGGCTCGCACTCATGGCCCGTTTACATTTGAAGGTCATGAGATTAGAATGGCAGCGGACTTTTCAAAAGAAACTAACGATCATCGCAAAGGTTTTCTTTCTCTTAGACCCTGCTTGCGGCAGCTTGATATCAAGTATGGTCTCTTTGAACCTGCGTGTCTGCGGATTACCAAACATGGGATATCCAAGGAGTTCTTTAATCCAGAGGACCTTCGACATTTTTTAGATAATTTTTCTCCTCAAAATATGGAATGCACTGCATCTTCACCAGAGTTTGGATCCTAACTCCAACCATTGATCGCTACAATGCCCTCAGTTGGGTCCCGACGTAATCCATACCGGTCCCAGAGTAGAGGACGAGACCCAGATCGACCTGTTCGTCCCTCGGGAGACCGAGCGCAGGCCCTTCAGGCAGTAGTTACCCTCCAACAAGAAAGGGATAGAGACCAATCACGTTCCCCTCTAAAGCCCCCTTCATCAGAGGAAGGTGTGTCCTGAGCTGGACCGACTGATTGATCTCCCTACTTTAATGAGAAGTTGGAATTTCGCTATCCTTATGCCTGTAGAATAAGGCGATAACAAAAGGTTCTTTAGTCAGTGACAGCCTTCATACAGGATAGAGACAGAGACAAGTCATACTCTTCCCTTTATGTCTCTCTCTTTCATCTGTGGAGGGTTTGTTTAGAACACTGGCTGAGTGTCTTACCTACCTACTTCGTTGAGCTGATGGAATCTCACTGCCCTTCTGTCTACCGAAGACAACAATAGGATGAGTACCTGAACATTTGTTTACTTTGTTATGCAACACTTGCTTTATAGCAGTGGTTCCCAAACTTTTTCGACCTGCGGCTCCCTTGACCCATTGCCCATGGCTCCCCACTGTTATTTTTTTTTTGGAGGGTGGGGTGGTGTAAGCCCAGCCTCGGGAGTACATGCATTTTTCTCCCTGAAAATTATTGGGATGAAGCTGATGAAGGTATTATAATCATATACGCAGGGTGTTTCGTATTACTAAGGCAGCGCCTCTAATAAAATATTCCTAGTTACACTTCTTTGCCCATGGCATTTTTAGAGTACCCTCAAACATTTTTATCCCACTTACAGTGCTAGATAGCAGCCCTATGCATGTAGGCCCCATTGCCAAAGTGTTTCTGCGCTTGAAGAATATTTGCATACACTTCCATTTCTACCCATGTCATACGTGCCAGCACATCTGTCTCAGCAGGGTGACTCACGATTTTGTAAACCACATACAGCTTTATTTTTGCTGTCTCCTTCCTAGAATTGGCTCCAACTCAATGGAAGTAAAATAAATTCCTCTTTTTTTTTTTTTTTTAAACGTCCCTCTTTCTTGCTTCCAAAAGTTGGCATTATGCCATATATGGTGTTTTACTTCCCTGTGCTCCAGGAGAGAGCAGGCCTGTTTAGAAATGTGTGTGTACTGAAAGAAATGTGTACTGGAAGTACCTATGATTCACGTACAAATGTCAATACTTAATACGTAGTGTGTTTAATTGACAGGACAACTTTATTTTTCTGATAACTTGCATTGGTGTAAAATGTATTTGGAAACTATTAACGAGTCCAACAAAATAAATCAGGCATGTTCCGCTTACTTTGGGAGTGTTGGAACATGGGTATCCAGTGAAATATGGAGGTCCTCTCCCTCGACATCCCATCAATTAAGCACTACGTTTACAGCTTTAGGCATGTCACTTACAAATCATCGACATCATGCGTTTAAGTCTAATTAGATTAATTAAAGCCAACAAACAGACCCTTCAAGATTAAGTGCTTGGTGCACGGCTCCCCTGGCTAGGTATGACGGCTCCCTAGGGAGCCACGGCACACAGTTTGGGAACCACTGCTTTATAGTGTTCTTATTTTATCTTATTCTTCTTTACGATAAGTATAAATGTTGGCATCTTATTATACTCACAGCGTTTTCAAAGCATGTTTTTTTTTTTTTTTAGAAACATATTTTATTGCGTCAAGTGTCAAATACAATGCAGAGCTCTGTAACCCAGAGGCTATCTGCTACAGTGTAAAGTACAACAAATTTGCATTGACATTTAAAATATTCATTTTTCAACAAAAAAACCATTATACATAACCAGTATAAATAACCCCACCCATTGCACTGTCTCTGCACTGCATCTCCAGCATCGCCTCCACTCCCACCGCATCAATAACAGTTTCCGCTTAACCACTGGTCCCTTGCACCTCCGTCATGCGCACCCATCCCAAAACCGTAGCATCTCCAGAAGAAATGGGCTCCAGGTAGAGGCCTCTATAGTCCGCCCATCGCTTCCAGATCTTGGGAGTGCTTTTGGGGGCACCCCGTGCTTTAAAGATAGGAACCTCCAATCCCATGTTAAAATCAAGACCATTTTTCCATGCTGACAATGAAGGCGGGACCCTCTGCCTTCCACTTTCGTGCAATGTCTCGTTTAGCTAGTGTAAATCCCAATAGCATTAGGTGGCGTTTATAAATATTTCCCCCCACTCCCTCCATGATATGTAAAAGCACTAATTTAGGCGAGAAGGGAAGCTCCCACCCCAACACCTCTGCAAGACAGGCCAAAACCCCCCGCCAGAACTTTGCAATCGCTGTACACTGCCAGACCGTGTGAAATAAGGTGCCCTCCTCCTGACCGCATCGTAGGCAAGTTGGAGATGCCACCAAGCCTGCCCTCCACAGCCTGACCATAGTATAATATACCCCGTGTAGGTAATTAAATTGGATTAGGCGGAGCCGCATTGCGATCGCAGCCTCCCGAGGGGAGGCCAGCGCCTCCGTCCAATCATCTCCATCCAATGGGCCAAGGTCCTCCTCCCACGCCTCCCTAAGTTTATCTAGTGTGGTGGGACAATTTGTTACTAGAGACTGATACATTTTGGAGATTTTATGGTCCTGTAGGTCTCCCATAAACAGTTTGGCTTCAATGGGGCTAAAATCTGGGAGGGACTCGAGTCCCGTAACACTGGGGAGGAGGGCTTGCTGAAACTGAAGGTATTTATAAAATTGGGTCTTTGGCATCCGATATTCCCGCTGGAGATCCTGAAAAGACTTCAGAACCGTGCCCCTCATCACATCTCCTAGAGTAGAAATCACTATATTGTCCCAACCCCGGAAGCCCACTAGAGCAGCTAATTGAGGCAACCTCCCATTAGACCAAAGGGGAGTCTCCTTCGTCCATCTACCCCACCCCCCATCCTCCGCAGAGCCTGTTTCCACACTTGAAATACCACTCTGGTGGCCGACGGCAGGGTATTGCGCACAGAAGCTGAGTATAAGCGCACAGAAGCTGAGTATAAGCTGAGTATAAGTTCCCATGCATCTTCGTTCCATCGCATATGCAGGGTCTGTCCTGTCCCCATACCACCAGTCATTTAATATCAGTAGGTGCAAGCCCATATAGTATGATTGGACATCCGAGGTGGCCAACCCACCACAGTAAGTGGACTGGAAACATGTCCGCAACGCCACTCTGGGTGTCTTTCCTGCCCACAGAAACTGACCCAAGGCCGAGTTGACTTGGCGAAACCACGAAGGGGGGATGGGGAAGGGATAATTCTGCAATTGATAGAGCAGCCGCGGTAGCGAGACTATCTTGAAGATGGCCGATCGACCAGGGATTGAAAGGGGCATATGAGCCCAGGCTCTCAGCTCTTCGCGCACCCGCGCCCACACCGGCACAATGTTACGATCCCAGGACACACTTGATAAGTCTGATAGGAAGACACCCAGGTACTTTACTCCCACTGTAGTAACCTGTACTGCCGAAGCCAAAGTACCCAGTTCTATTTGTTTCCCCAGAATCCACAGAGTGGACTTACAGTGATTCATAAACAAACCCGAAGATTCCCCAAAGATTTGCATGATGCGAAGCAGCCTTGGCCCTGTTCTGTTAATGTCCGTCAAGAAGAATAGGACATCATAGGCATATAATGCGATGCGGTCCGACAGTCCCTGGGCCCACTCAAAGCCTGCCACCTGCGCATCCATCCGAACCCAAGCTGCCAAGGGCTCCATTGCTAAGGCAAACAGAAATGGTGACAATGGGCAACCCTGCCGGACACCCCGTTCAATAGAAAAAGTGAAGGAGACAGACCCTGCGATACAGACTGAGGCCGTGAGGTCCGTATATAACCATTTCAAATAGGACAAGAAGAGTGGACCCATATTCAGGCGATCTAGAAGGGCGAATAAATACGTCCAGCTAAGGGAATCAAATGCCTGATCCATATCTGCCAACAGGAGTGCTGCTGGCACATCCAGCCCCAGCATAGTGGCAATGGCAATGTGTACTCGACGAATGTTGTGCCGCGTCGCTCTCGGAGGCATGAAGCCGGCCTGGTCTGGATGGACCAAGGAAGTGATATGGGATTGGAGGCGGTTGGCCAGAGCTTTAGCCAAGATTTTAGCCTCTATATTCAGTAATGAGATAGGGCGATATGAAGCGTGCTGGTCTGGGGTTCGACCCGGTTTATGAAACACGACCACCTCAGCATGCCTCCAGTCCCGCGGGAGGCATCCGCGCCTCCTCTACCACCCCAAGGAGATGGGGTCCCAATTTCGTGGAATATCTCTTAAAAAACTCACATGGGTACCCATTAGGGCCCGGGGCTTTCCCAGAGTTAAGGTCTCCTAGAGCTGAGCCGAGCTCCTCCTCCGTAAGGTCTAGTTCTGCACGAGCCTCATCAGAGAGGGTCCGGGGCGGAAGGTCCCCTATGAAGCGGTGTACCAGATCTTTTGGTAGGGATTCCTTCGGGGTGTATAGTTCCGCGTAGTAATGTGCAAAACTCTCCGCAATCGAAGAGGGATCCCCGAGAGTCTTCCCATCAGGTCCTGAGATACCAGGAAGGACCAGGGGGCGCAGGGCCCCCTGGCACAGACGATGGAGTAGTTTGCTAGATTTGTCCCCCCACTGGTAAATCCTACTACGGGACGCCAACCATGCCAGTCGAGCCTCATCCATCAACAGATCCGCATGCGTTTGTCTCGCCATCAGCAACTGACGGCGCGCCAGGCCACCCCCTTCCTCCCTACTGTCCCGCTCAAGTTCTATAATATGGGCCTCAGACCTCAGGAGCGACTCCTTTCGGGCCTGACGTGCTGCGGAGCAATACGAGATATCAATGCCTCGTATGGTCGACTTCATTGCCTCCCATAGGAGTTCAGCTGCTGCCACCGACCCTACGTTGATCTCCAAATACTGATCGATTGCCTGCCCTAAATGTTCTCTATACTTCTCATCCTGCAAATTACAGGGGGAGAGGCGCCATCGAAAGGGTGACTTCGCGGGGCCAAGTTGCGTCATAAGCGCCACTGGACAATGATCCGATAGTCCCCTCTGGAGAATTTCTGCATCCCTCACTCTACCCGCTGCACCTGATGGCACAAATATATAGTCCAATCTTGAAAATGATTCGTGTACTGCTGAGAAATATGTGTAGCCCTGTTCCTCCCTATGCAACCTACGCCAAGAATCCACCCAGCCCAATCCTGACACCAGGGAATATAATTTAGTGGGTTTACAAACAGTGGGCTGGCCTCCCTGTCTCCATCTATCCCTAGCCATATCCATCACATCATTCCAATCCCCCCCTATAATTGCCAACCCATCCAGTATGTCTGCCCATAGGGTCGTGAGGCGCTCAACCAACGTCCAGGACAATGGTGGGGGGGCATAGACACTACCCAATATCACCTGTTCCTTTTCAAAGCATGTTTGCTTGTACTTTTTGTATTGTTAATTTTATATCATATGAATTAGTATGGCTGGATATATATTTGAATTTCTATTCACTTGTTATACATTAAATGCTCTATGATGTTCTTCTTTCGACCCCCCTTTTAGCACCTTCTCCTCCCCTCTTTTTTCTGTTTTAGTGAGTATTTATGATATCATTAGACTATGATATTTAACTGTGCTAATATTTAATTATGGTAATATTTAACTGTGTTAATATTTTACTATTATAATATTCAATATTTTACTGTTATATTTAACTATGATTATATTCACCATTTAATTGCCATTATATTATGCAAAACCTGTTTGATTGTATTCTATATAAGATACTTTCAAATGCAATAGATCTTCTCCTTTTCCTACTCTATTATTCTCCTCTGATTTGCTCCTCTTCTTTAAATACTATACTCTTACGATACCTATTTCTTTCTGCTACCCTTACTTCCTTTTTTAAATCTGATCTTTATACTACCATGGTTTGCACACTTGAATATTTATATACTTTTATAACTCCAAACTTACAATTGTTAATATTGTTATATAGATATGTCTCCTTCTATTAACTTTGTCGCCGGACGGGGCTCTTCCGGCGCGTTTAACCCAAAAATTTAGACCCGCAGAGAGCAGCCTTATACTCCTGGTGCTGCACTATCCCTAATTGGCACATTTATCCTTTCTCTCTTTTTTCTTTCCTTCTCTTTTCTATCTTTCTTTCAGTTACTTGGATTCCTCGCTTCTTCTGCTCCCTACTTGTTCTCCTGTGTATTCACAAGTGACTCATCCTTACTCTCTCCCCTTGCCCGGAACTTGCTTTTTCCCTTTCTGTTCGCTTTCTTCCCTTCTGTAGATCTTTCCCTTCTCCCTATTCACCTTTAATTTTTCCCCCCTTTCCTGCGCAACATTTACTTTTTTTACTTCTATACTCTATCTCCTTCCCTGCTTCTTACTCCCCCCTCAAAGCCGAACGCCTTTTATTCCCCCCATCATGACAGCAAGCATTCCTTCTACTTCTCATCCACTAAGCATTATCTCGTGGAATGTTAATGGTCTCACACATTTTATAAAACGTAAGAGAGTACTCTCATATCTACAAACGAAAAGAACTGATATTGCTCTTTTACAAGAGACTCATCTGGATGCTTTAGAATCATCTATGTTGCGGTGAGACTGGGTAGGAAAAGTCATTCATTGTGGTTTGACAACACAATCTCTCTCTAAGGAGAGTCAACCACGGAAATGTGGAGTGGCTATTCTCTTACATAAGTCCTTACCCGTCACTGTGGTTAAGACCAGAGTTGATCCAGATGGCAGATACGTCTTTGCAAAGTTAAAAATAGGCGACAGGATCCTTTGTGTTGGCTCAGTATATGCTCCGACAGGTGCTAAACGCTCTTATCGCCTGTTAGTAGAAATTGGAGCATTCTAGTTACGTCATTGATGGTGACTGGAATCTTGCCCGTGATGCAGTACTAGACAGAAAGGTCCCCTTGGATAAATGGAACGAAGGAGGCAGGGCCTTACTGAGTGACATAACATCGGATCACGGTTTGATGGACCATTGGCGTCTTTGTCACCCATCAGATCAGGAATATACCTTTCTCTCCTCCGCCCACGGCACCCAATCTAGGATAGACAATTTTCTTATATCACATTCGATTGTTGCAATCACTAGTAAATCCCATATTCTGGAAGCTGCCCTCTCGGATCACTCTCCGGTTCTTGCTGCTTTGGAAGTGGGTTTAACCTTCCCAGGCCGTAAACCATGGCGTATGAATATTCTGAGATACTGTTCACCCCAGGGTAAAATTCTACTGCGTTCTCATCTCTCTGATTATTTAATCAATAACAAATCGTCAGTTACCTCCTCCAGAACTATCTGGGCAGCTGCAAAAGCAACTATTCGCGGGCAACTGATGAGACGCAGCGGAGGCCAATAAATCAATATCTCTTCGTCGTACTGAACTAGAGGCCCAAATTATCTCTCTTACACGTCTATATACATCTCGACCAACAGTACACAACCGACGTAAATTAGAGTTAGCCAAAATGGCACTCAACAGCCTATATACTTCTAAAGCCGAGTATGCCCTTCAGCGTCTAAAAGGTAGACATTATGAGCAAGGGGAGCAAGCAGGCCGATTACTTGCAGCGCAGCTGAAGCAACGTGAGGTATCCATGGCTATCCCCGCAATACGGGCAGAAACAGGTACGATTCTTACTAAGCCACAAGAAATAGTAAATACTTTTGCATCTTTTTATAAGAAACTTTATACTCCGGAGACTTCCGCATCTGAAGATCAACTAGCTGCCTATCTCGCGGATATTGATCTCCCATGCCCGACAGATGAAGGTAGAAACTTACTTGGTGGTGACATCAGCAAAGAAGAAATTGCTGCAGCCATCGCCAAATTACCTTATCATAAATCCCCAGGAGAAGACTGTTTTCCTGCAGAGTACTATAAATGGTCCGGGGAGAAAACTATTGACACTATATTCTGCTTTTCACAAGGTTGTTCAGACAGCCTCACTCAACCCCATTTCTAATAGGGCGTTGATTGCGGTTATTCCCAAACCAGGTAAGGAACCACTTTCTTGTGGCAGCTATCGTCCTATCTCCCTTATTAACGGCAAGTATTCTGGCTACACGACTTCGCAAAGTAATTCCATCCCTCATACATCATTCTCAGGTTGGTTTTGTTCCAGGCCGCTCCTCTAGGAACCACTGTCAAACATTGGCTCATACTTTATGGACTGCAAAAGAGCCGCACGGATGATGCAGTGGCTCTTTCCTTGGATGCAGAAAAGGCGTTCGACCGTATAGACTGGGATTATCTCTTTACTACTATGAAACGCTTTGGCTCAGGCGAACAATTTATTTCTAAAGTTCGCCACTTATATGAAAATCCAGTAGCTCAGGTTAATTGTGGTGGATTTCCAATTCAAAGGGATACTCGCCAAGGTTGCCCCCTTTCTCCAATTTTATTTCTACTGGCGATAGAACCTCTTGCCTCACTTAGTCGTCGCTCACCACAGATTCAGGGTATACCTATAGCAGGAGGGGAATCTAAACTGTATTTATATGCTGATGACATTCTTCTTACTTTAAAAGATCTCCCTCACTCTTTGCCAGCCTTACTTGAGATCATTGATGGCTTTGCAGCCCATTCTGGCTGCAAAGTAAACTGGGATAAAAGTGAGGCCCTTCCGCTTTCTTCCGGCACCACAAAAGCAATCAATCAATAGATATCCCTTTTGCTGGAAATCGTCGCACCTAAAATATTTGGGAATACTGGTTAACCGAGGTCTGGTCTCAGACAATCTCTCACCCCTTATAACACAAATGGAAACTGATTTCGCTAAATGGTCCCTCTTAGGTTTCTCCATGTGGGGTAGAGTACAGGCTGTAAGGATGGTCACTTTACCTCGCTTTACTTATGCTCTTGGAATGCTTCCAATTGTAATCCCTTTGTCTACACTGTGTCGAATAGATACCCGTATTCGGGCTTTTGTCTGGGGATCTATGCGTCCCGGTCTAGCTGCTGTCAAACTGATGGCTTGCCGCTCCCATGGCGGTCTGGGTTTGCCATCTCTCGAACATTATTCTCTCGCCCTGCATCTCTCGCAATTAGTTTACCTACTTCCAGGAACGACTGACCCCCCCACAATGGGTTACAACAGAATATTCTCTACTTAATCGTGATGGCCTTAATTTTTTATATTGAACCCGTAACCCACTTGCTTCCCCTCCGCATCCTGTGATCCAAGCTACACACCAAGCATGGCATCGAGCGCACCGTCTTCTCCGGACTGCTCATTGTTTACACTATAAAGCTCCACTTTGGGGTAATGAGAGTATTCGAATAAATGGTCCTGCGCTTCACTGCTCTGCCTGGAAATCGAGAGGAATTCTGACACTAGAACAGCTTATTTTAAATTGAGAGTTGAAACCCTTTGACCTGCTTCGTGAGGAATTTAATCTCCCAACACACCAGACTTCGCGATATTTGCAACTACAGCAATGCTTGAAGCGTTGTCTGGGTCCTCTTCCTGGACATTAGATTCTTCACCAATACTGAATTATCTCCCTACTTGGGGAAGACATAAAGGAGTGATGTCAGGTCTGTATAGTGTATTAACTAATCATTTATACTCACAACCACTTCTTAAAGCTCTTCGTGAGAAATGGCAGGTGCGCTTAATCATAACCATTGAAGATGTTTGGTCGGACGTATTGGAAGCCCTTGACAAAGGTACTTGAGAGGGGCGTTTGAAATTCTGCCTTTTTAAAACTTTACACGATTGGTATTGGACTCCTCTGAAACTACAAAGAGCAGGATTAATATCCCATTCTAAGTGCTGGAGGTGTCCTGGAATCAATTGTGACCTCCCCCATATATGTCCTTCTTTACAATGCTTTTGGGCTTATGTAGGGGATACTCTTAAGGAAACAATGCCCCTCCGTCTCCCCCTTACTCCTCCCAATATCTTATTGCATTGTCTTGGCAACTCACCTGATATTACTCATTCACAAAGTAGTCTTTTTCACACTGCACTTCCTACAGCTAAAATTTGTATCCTAAGACAGTGGCAATCGTCCAGTCCCCCTACGCAAGAAGACTGGATGGTAGCAATGATTCAGACGGCATCCCATGAACGTGTAATATACCGATTACAAGATCAGGAGATTCCTGAATGTTTCTTTCCTCTTTCTTGTATTTCATCTATCTTTTCTCCTTTTCCTCTCTCCCTCCTCTGCTTTTGCCTTTTTTTCCTCCCTTTCCCTTCTCTCTTCCCCTCCATCCATTTCCCCCTTCTCTCTTCTTTATTTTGCTTGCACCTATATCTTCCCCTCCTTCTCCATTCCTCCCTCCTTTCTTCCTCCCCATTTCCCTCTTTCTCTGCTTTTCCGGGCAAGGAATAAATATATATATATATATGTGTGTGTGTAAAATTATAGATCCACCAACCAAGCAATGCTTCAAAAGATGAAAGAAAAGGATGAAAAATAAATGCACTCTCATAGCCAAAATTAGTATCCAGAAAACACATGCTCCCCTGATCCAAACTCACTACTCGATTATGAATGTGACTGATTGTTGGGTGTGCACTCACACTCCAGCCTCCTTTGCTGAATGAGTTACAAAGACCACTTTTTCCCCATTATCTTGTGTTGTTTATCTTTCTTCACTCACACACCGTTACCTGGGCATTTTACACAGAACCAAGAATTGTAAGGGTTAGCTGAGACGCCAAGGAAAATGAAATTTATAATGCTTAAAGATGTACAATGCATGTTGCCTGAAGGGGAAAAGTAAATTTAGCTGCACAAGAGAACAATATTAGGCAATACTTTCACACACAAAAGGGAGTGTTCAGGTTTCATAATGAACCCACTTTGAAGGAAAACACTTTGCTACTAACACACCCAGCTTTGGATCTATGGCGTGTAAGGGTAGGGACGCTTTGCACAGCCTGTAAGGGAATTTTAAGGGTGGGTGAAAGTAACTGCAAGCAGAATTTAACATGCCAGAGTAATTTATCCGCTACAATGAGATAAAGAGTTCCCCCAAAAATGTATCATGTTTGTGGAAAAGGCAGCTTACTTCTTATCAGCTGGGTGGGATGGCTATTGTTAACTAGCTTTATTATCTCCAAGTATACATCACACTAAACAACTAAGGACTATCTATACAGGGATGCAGGGGAAGACATCTTAGATGCTCTCTCAGCAATGGTTCCTCCTATAGGGGTAGCATTAAATGCAGTTAGAATAGGAAAACAGGATCACTTAATACGGAGAACTGAGACTGTCTAATGACTCTGCTGCTGCTTCACTGAATATTACTGAAGAAATTATTGCAATGCACAGCAAGATTTTGTAGAACAGAATGGCTTTTTGTGTGTTATTAGCAAAGGAGAGTAGGGTCTCCAAGGTAATCAACACACAGTATGCACTTTTATCTCGGACAATACACAGAATATACAAAATCGTATATTTGATATCTCAAAGGTTTCACAGGGAGAGCATGTGGTACCATCACATTAATGCAGTAACTAGTCAAACCCAAAGTATACACACACACAGACACACACTTCCCAATCACAACCAAGATAACAAGATAACAAGCTCATAAGTTAGTTGTCAATGCTGATGTTGGAGAATGTAGACATTTTCAACATGACTTGTATGTACGGAAACCACAGGCAGATGAGGGGAACATTAATTTCCTGAAAAAAGTAAAAAACTGCACAGGTAAAAAATGCATCTACAATACATTAGAACTCCCAAAGGCTATTTTCCAATATTTTAATGCCACATTGGATGAAAACTGGAAGCTGTTCTTTTGCCAATAACCACAAGCTCATCACAAATCTAATATCTTAGCATATTCCCTACAGGTTTCTAAAAGTTTGTTTCCAACACAGTCCTGAAATGTAATCCTCTATCAGCCACAATTCTCACTGTTCCGCTCTAAATACACACTGTGCAGTTATTACATCAACTTCAACTAGGGAATTAGCATGAACAAAAATTGAGCTTTAATAATGGCCAAGCTATGAGCATTTTCATGAATGCTGAGGCTGGAAAGAAAGATTTGACTGCCAGGTCTGTTCAGTTTGATCAGGTTTAATGTTATGATGAACAGAACATTCTGTGTACAGGGGAAACAACATTTTAACAATTTATGTTTTGTATTTTCCATAAAAAAAAGAAAATCAGATGAAACGAGGGAACTGGATGATTAAAAGCTGCAGAGCCTCAGTAATTCCTCTGCTCTGGCCTCCGAGCTCCAACTCTGGAATCATGATTGGTAATTGAAGGTTATGGGCAGAAAAGACACTTTTTGGAAACCCCTCTCCATTTCATGCATTCTTCATTATACTTTGTGAATACAATCTTTAATGCCCAAGCTTTTTTTCTAATAATAGTTATATATATATTCCTGTATGCACATATATATATATATATATATATATGGAGAGACCAAGTTCATTGAGAGTAGGCCACGTCCGCCACAGCTGTATTTACACAGAAAGTCAGCAAAATTTGTATAAAATCTAAAATCCTGCAGCTCTGATGGACGAGGACAGGTCTCTACAAACAAATTTTAAAATAAAATATTCATTTTTTTTACCATTGCATTTCTGAAAACATCGAAAAGTGAAGTGATAGAATTTTTTTTCAAGTTTTACAGGGCTCAGGAGGGAAGAAAGGAAGTGAATTAACATGTTTCAGCCCTTAAGAGAAACACCCTACATTCATCCAATAACCAGGAAGGAACATCCCCTCTTAAAATTGCAAATTGTGCTTTCCACTCTGATTTTACATTGCTCCTTATGCCTTCCTTTGAATTCTCAAATATAATATTGACTAAAAGAACCTTCCACTCCCCTACAACATGTGAACTCTGTAGAGGGTAAGTTAATGCCGGGTGGCAAGAGTGGCCTGAATGCGCTGTTGCCGCCAAGAACTCTACAAAATCAGTCTGGAATCACTTGGTCAGCCCGCGCATCCCTGAATGTGGAAAAAGGCCAGGGCCAGAAGCTATGTTCACTATGACATGAGCAGAAACACTTCTGCTCAGAGAAAAGCACAAACTTGTAGTAACATTGTGTGGATCACAAGGGACAAAAATATAGATTCTTATTTTTAAAAAAAAACAAAAAAAACAGGTTAATGCAGGTGCATTAAGAGCTGGCCCTGCGGTTTCAGAAACAGGAATGTGCCTGTCATGGACTGGAAAACGTCTTTAAAAAGAACTAAAGCCCACCCAGACTCCCGACTAAATAACCCAAGAGTCCAATCACGTGAGGACCTGTGTGCGGCCAAGCCAGGTGCCTAGAGCTGGGCAAAGCAGGGAGAACACCCAGCATCAGCGCACCATACAGTTTCAAAATAGCCTTTTTGGTTCTTAGTACAAAAGTCTTTAAATTGATTATGGGGTAGTGAGACAGAAAGAGAGGAGGGGGACGAGTATTTCCACTACTCTTCCCCCTCAGAATCTCCCGCTTAAGCCTTCTGTGCAGCAAAATCTCCTACTGTCTTTGTCAAATGAGGCTCCCAGTCTATTTGAAGTTGGCAAAGTTTGCGAAGGCATCCTGTTTGGGCTGCATGGTACCAGGGCTTAGGGTCATGCTGTGCATGCCCATCCCAGCACTTGGCATCCCCATAGACACATTTACTCCAATCATTCCTGGATTCATCACTGGAGCGGCTCCCACAGAGGACATGCCCATTGTTCCCGTCACCATGTTGGGCATGCCCATTCCCATTGTTCCCATGGGCATGGTTGAAGCCATAAGGGGACTGGTCGCCATAGGTCGTCCAGGAATCATAGCAGGTGAGGCAGTCAGGTTAAGTCCTGCAAAGTTCTGCGTCATTAAACCCACTGGCTGCTGAACATCTGTTGAGCAAAGAAGAACAAGTTACAGTGTCTAGAAAAACAAGAAGCTTCCGTGTATGAGGCAAAAAAAGGTCTGTACATTTCACCAATGGTTTGTGCATTATGGATACTTTAATGGTGCTACTTATGCAATTACCACTTCTATAGTGTTAAGTAAGCCCATTTCTTCATTTACTGTCCTTTTCGTTTTAAACCATTTGAATTTGTTTCATGTTAAAAAAAAAAAAAAAAAAAAAAATCATAGTAGTGCCTGCAGTCATGTGGTTACTACAGGAGGTAATGCAGCATACAGTTATTATGCTCCACCAGGCATTATTTGTCATTACCACTGAAGCCGGCTCCGGCAGCAAATAGTTGTGAGGTTCTGTCCCTGCAGAGAGTAATAAGTAAGCAACAAGGCACACATCAAGTGCAACAGTACAATCAGTGGAAATTACCACACGTCAAAGAGGTTCAAATCCCACAAGAGAATTCCATGCCAAGACAGCTGTTCCACTCACCCTATAACTTGGCAAATATCTTAGGGCAATCTCGCCTGACAAACAGCCCCTTCCAAATTGTCTCTCCAAGCATCAAAATGGGGAAGTAGTTGGCTGCCTCCGGGCCTCACGGTGTTGGGTCTGTCCACCACGAGAGACATACGGCACAGACGATTTTAGAGATTTTTTATGAGGAGCTCTCACGCAAAATGTTCAAGGAGATTATTTTGGCAGTCAATGACAATGGAACTACGAGTGTTGCGGACAGATACCCAATTGCATTGTCACAAAATACCCGGAGCAGGAGGCATAGCCATATAATATGAATAAAAGTGACTACCCTGGCACATGCCCAAATATACTCACCACAATCCCCCACCCAAAGGATTTGAGCCGGGTTTACGTGCATTAGAAGTGATTTAGTGTTTTAAGGTGAACCAGACTAAACTCTGATCGGATAGCCTCTTCCCTGTAGTATTTGAGTGACTTTTCATTCATTGTCCAGTGGTCCAAGGTCAGTTTTCCATCTATTCTTGATCCTACTCGGGGAGCAGTGCATGCTATTAACTTTTTATAGATCGGAGAAATGGCCTTGGTTGTTCAAAGGGGATAGAATCCTGGATGTACTGCATTTGAGCTGCCGATTACCTTTGGGTATGTTCAGCTGCAAGCATCTCTGGGTGTCATCTATGGAAAAAATCTATATCCACCTCCAAATGACCCTTATTTTTGATATTTCGATTAGCTCCCATTTTCAGAAGCCATTCAAATGTTACAGGTCTTTAAGTAATTACATTTTCCACAACAGTGTCCCCAATGGTATGACTTCTGGTAGCCCTATCTTACTTGTACTAGTCTTTCACGATTTAATTATGATATTCATTTCCCATGTGATATTCATTCCCCATGTACTCCTCTAGGCTTCCCTGGGTGGCATCTCTCAAGTGCTATGGAAGGTTCCGGTACTGGAGAGGATGCCTATTCATTCAGCACTACCAGGTGCAAGTCCCAGTTATATTTTCTCACTCTAGGGGTGCTATCCTCATTACACTTGCCCCTCTATGTTGTCAATGATTATCTTGATAGTCACTATCACAAAGCAACGTACGGACGACTGAATATATTCAGACTGGCATGTTGGTAGGAAATAAGAACCATGGGATGGAGATCATTTTAACTAAGGCTTCACAATTCCATAGACAAAGCGGTAGATTTCCCCAGTGTGCCACATCCTTGAAACGTGACAAGGCCTGTAAAAGGTTATGATTCAAAACTGCATCTTTAACTCTGGATATAGAAATTCCCCGATATTTAAAGACCTGCCGAGATACCTGGAAATCAAAATAGGATAGAGGTGTCTAGCCCATGAGGGAAAATAAGGTTGCCTTTGTCAAATTTATTCCAAATCCAGAGTACTGTCAATAGGTCTGGACAACGTGCCTTGGTCGTCTGGACCAATACAGTACAACATATAAGAGTATGCCATATGCATAAAGGAACATTCAGGAGCTCATCAGAGGCCCGCATCAAAACACCTAGCCTGGAGAGAGCAACCCTGGAGAATTCCTCTTTTCAAAATGCGATGCCATCACTCCATTAAATCTCACTTTAGCCAGTACACTGTGCCTATAAGTATCATTTCCAAAACAGCAAACATGAACGGCTATTCAGCGGATTTGAACGTCTTTTCAGCATCTAAGAGCAGCCGGTTCTTTTAGTCCATGTTTATTGCAAGCAACATGCAGCTAACTCTGGTTTAGATCTTGTTGGCATAAACCCCAATTGGTCCAGATGGACCAAGTCACCAATCACAGCATCAAGTGGGTTAGCCAAAACTTCGGCTAGCCTCACTGTTCAACAAGGAAATACGCCTGTAAGAAGTACGTTACTCTTGGATTTTCTGGTTTATGAATCATGACTAATGTAGTGGAGCAGGGGCTCACTGAGAGACAGCCAACATCTTTTGCGACTACAAACATACGGATTGTATGCTTTAGCAATCCATCTAACTGCCTTTTATACAGCTCTGGTAGGCAGCCCTGTGGTCTTCCTGATCTAACGCTGGGCTATAGCCGTCAACACCTCCTATGCAGACAAATCTATATCAAGGGATGTCCTAACCTACAGATCCAGTTTCGTAATGCGTATAGACAGAGAAAGATCTCTTGCATATCTCTGGACATGGTGCACCTTCCCCTCAGCAAGCTGTAGTGTCTATTACCCCCACCTCAACACACGAAGGACATGAACATGCACAAGGATGTCCATGAATGTGCGCTAACCTCTTAACACGAGTGACTACTGTCATATCTTTTGGTTGTCTATGACCGACAGTGGTGATAGCGATTATTATTACAAGTTAGAACTTTTCACCTGTTTCCCGCTAGGGAGAATGGCTCACAGGCCTCTCCTGTGTTCTTAAATGGTCTTCCAGTCCCCTACAACAGGATCCTTCACTCATCCATGTGGGACATGGATGTTGCATGTGTGAATATATCTGCATTGGTGGAACAAGTGTGTTGAGTGTCGCTTGTGGGCATGGCCACATTGGATTCCAATTTGAAAGGACAGAAAATAAGTGGTAGCTAAGATGGAGGGTCAGAGGGAGAGCATAGACAGTCAAAACCTCTTCCTGATATTCCAGGGAGGTATGCTCCATTACTTCAGGAGTCAATACACTGCAAGTATGTTGCACTCCCTTTACATCAGGAGTAATTTACTTCACAGGTAAGTACATTTACAAACGTTTAAATGGCTGAAACCATATATTTTCATATGGCTAAATTTGTTAAAAATAGTTAATGTTAATAGAAATTAATAAACATCTTGAATTAAAACAAAGTTAATATTACTTCAATAGAAAATGAATAATTTACTTTAAAATTAACTTATGTAAAATATATGAATTATGAATAATTAAAATATTTATAATAAAAAGAAAGGCAAATACTAGGAAATTATATTAGATTTAATGGTTTGTCTTTTAGATTTAAAAATAAAATTGTCATTAAATATATATATATTTTTTTTTTTAAATTCTTTTTATTAACATTGTTCATGTTCAAGTGCAGTACACAGCGGCAGTTCATGATATAGTCACAGGGATCACAGTTCGTCATATATTTTGCATGCATGGAAATGCAGATGAGTAATTGCAACAATCTTCTATCCCAACCCATCTTGTACAGCTCGAAACCTCTGCCAGGGACCCCACACCTTCCTCCATTTGTTCACACATCCCCGGGACCTATAGACCGTTTCCTCCGCCCTCTGGCACCAATCCAAGTCACAGAGCCACTGATCCCACGAGGGGGCGCCTGTGCACCCCAGCACCTGGCAATATTGCGTTTAGCCACCCCTGCTGCCAGCCCCAACCAAATCTCGTTATGGCGTGTCCAGTCCGTGGCTCCTTTGATCATGAGCAAGAGCCACTTGGGCTCCAGTGGGACCGGGGACCTCACTACCCCCTCCATCGTTTGCGTCACCCTGGTCCAAAACGGAATTATGAGTGGGCAATCCCATAGAATGTGATAGAATGAGCCCTCCCTTGACAGCCCCTCACACACAAGGGCGATAGAGTCCTACCCCAGGAGAACAGGTGGGTGCGGGGATAATAGACCCTGTGAAGTATTTTTAACTGCACAAGGCGGAATCGCGGCCGGATCGCGACCTCGCGAGGGCTCTGCAGGGCGTCCTGCCAGTCGTCGTCATCTAGTGTTCCAATGTCTCCCTCCCATCTCGCCCGCAGGGGACCCAGGGGGTCCGGCATATTATTAATAAGTTTTCGGTAAATCGTTGACGTGGGTTTCGTTAGAATGGGGTCGAGAAGGAGCCTGTCCTCCATAGGGGAGCACTCCGGGATGGAAGTGCCAGCACGGATGTGGGCCCGCAATGCATGTATAAGGCGCAGGTAATGGTAGTGTTGGGAATCATTAAGTTGATATTCTTTTTCAGAGCCGCAAAGGGGACCGGGCCCCCCTTCCACACATCACCAAGATACTCAATGCCGATCAGTTTCCACCCCCTATAGCCTGATAGTCCCGCCACCTCCTTTAGCCGATCACCCGTCCAAAGCGGGGTCCGTCCCGTTAGGGTGTTCGTCCAGCCCAAGAATTTGTTGGCCTCCCTCCAACAGTGGAGTACCACCCCGGTGTGCGCGGGCAGATCCCGACCCCGCCCGCGGGAGTAGAGATATGGCTCACAGGTTCCTCCAATCATCGCGTGCCTATCCATTCTGTAAGCCGGCTCCGAGGTCGGCGCGTAGACCCAGTCGTTGACCACCTGCAACTGAGCTGCCCAGTAGTAGAGTTGAACGTCCGGGAGGGCCAGCCCCCGTCGTACACCCCCTCGTAAGCTTCTGCAACGCAATCCTCGGGTTGCCGCCGTCCCAAAGTAACGTCCGCAACTCCCGGGAGATCCGCTTAAATGTCGCCGTCGGGACCAGGTACGGTGTGTTTTGGAGGATATATAAAAGTCTTGGCAGCGCCAGCATTTTAAAGAGCGCCACGCGCCCCATCAAGGACAAGGGCAGGGACCTCCAATGTCCAATGTCCACCCCCAGCCTCATCAGTTGAGGCTCCAGATTTCGGGCGAAGAACTCCCCTGTGTCTCTGGTGACGTACACTCCCAAGTACCGGAATCCAGCGGTCTCCAGCGATGCTGGGCAGTCCCGCGGGATGCGAGGAGGTGGACCCGACAGAGGATAAACCACCGACTTGGTCCAATTAATTGAGTAGCCAGAGTAGCTACCGAAAAGGGCGAAAAGGTGGAGAGCCCGCGCCATGGAATGGTAGGGTCTGGCCATATACAGGACAATATCGTCAGCGTATAAAGAAATACGCTCCTCCCATTCATCCGTGAGTGCCAGGCCCCAAAAGGCCCTATCTCTTCTGATCCAATGAGCGAGCGGCTCCAGGGCGAGGGCAAACAGGAGCGGTGACAGGGGGCAGCCCTGCCTAGTGCCCCTATACAGGGCGAAAGCCCGGGACGTCACTCCATTGACCCTCACCCTTGCCATCGGCTGCGTGTATAGGAGTCTCACCCAGCTACCGAACACGGGGCCCAAACCCAGTCTATTCAGTACCATAAATAGGTATGGCCATTCGATGCTATCGAAGGCCATTGAGGCGTCCAGCGCCATCCATGCTGTCTGCGCATGTCCCACGTCCTTAGTCATGTGCAGAATACCATAGAGCCTCCGCAGGTTGTGCCGAGTGCTCCTGTGGGGCATAAAACCCGACTGGTCTACATGCACGAGGTCGGGCAGTACGGATAGCAGTCTTGTCGCTAAGGCCTTGGCCAATACCTTCGCCTCCACGTTCAGGAGGGAGATAGGCCGATAGGACGAACAGCAGTCCGCCGGTTTCCCGGCCTTATGAATAACCACAATCGTGGCCTCTCTCTGGTCGGGCGGAAGCACGCCCACCTCCCGTGCCTCAAGGAACATGCGTCGCATGGGCTCCAGTACCACACTCGCCTGTTTCTTAAAGATTTCGACCGGGAGTCCGTTGGGTCCCTGCGCCTTGCCGGCCTGGAGGGCATTGAGGGCTTCTCCCAGCTCCGCTCTTGTGAGGTCTGCATCCAGACACTCAGTTTGTTCCTGGGAGAGCATAGGCAACGCAAAGTCTCGCAGGAATTCCTCACAGTCTCTCTCGGTTCTAGTGCACACTGGGGTATATACTCCTTCATAGTAGGACGCAAAAGCCTCCGCAATGGCCGCACTCGTGGAAGCCAGGGCCCCCGAACCATCCCGCACCTCCGTAACCCAGGAACGCTCCCTGTCACGACGCTCCAGCCACGCAAGAAGCTTCATACTCTTGTCCCCTGCATCATATATCCAATGCTGCGTGGCAAGGGAGTAGGCACGTGCCTCACCCTCCGCTAACGAGCGAAGTTCCCTGTGCTTCATGGCCAAAGCATGATTGCGCTCCGGCGAGGGCGACGCACTGGCCTCTCGCTCCAGAGACTCAATTTCGCGCTCCAACTGTTGAATCTGCAGCGATTCCTCTTTCTTCTGGGCACCGATCAAAGCCTGGGCCTGTCCCCTCAGGACCGCCTTGTATGCCTCCCACAACGTTAGCTGGGAGGTAACCGACCCCTGATTGTCGGAGAAATAATTCTCGGAGCCCTCCCGAAGCTTATCAGTAATCAAAGTATCTTTTAACCGCCACGGATCTATTCGCGGGAATGCGGCCCTGTCTACCACCGTCCCCCGAAGGAGAACACCCACCGGAGAGTGGTCCGATATGCCTCGCGCCATAATACACGGGTCTACAAAATCACCCAACTGATCCCCCCGCGTGAAAATATAGTCCAACCTCGAGAAGGAGCCATGTCTGGCCGAATAAAAGGTGTAGAGTCTACGGGCTGGGAACCGTGTTCGCCATATATCGCAGAGACCCATTGCATCCGTGAAGCCCCGCAGGCCCGTCTCCCCTCCGCTGGCCCGTCTGTCGCCTGACCGGTCTAGTTCGACGTTCATTACCGCGTTAGTGTCACCCCCCAGGACCAGAGTGCCGTTGGGGAGGTTCGCCAAATGTGTCCCCAGTTTCTTGTAGAGTGTAGTATGCAGGCCGGGCGGGATATAACATGAGCACAGGAGCACCGTACGCCCTTCCCATCTCACCGCCACCGCCGCGAAGCACCCGGCGTCCTCCGTCCAGGAATTTAATACAGTTACTGGCAGACTCCTACGGACCAATATTCCCACCCCCTCGAGCCGGACGTGAATCCGGAGTGGGCTACCATCTTGTACCCGAACCTATCTAAGGCCCTGCAATTATTACCCCGGAGGTGGGTTTCCTGCAAGAGCACCACATCTGGAGAATGGCGTTTCAGGTGCTGTAGTACTAGAGTTCTCTTGATCTTGTTGCCCATCCCATTGACATTCCATGTCCATATTTTTATCTTAGCCTGATCCCCCATCCCCACTGTGAATCCACATCCTCGACGGATTTCCACCCTGCCACTGCGTAGTGCCCCCACAATACAACAGCATTGAAATAAATATATTGACATGAGCTAAACTTAAACTTCCCATCAACCCCATCCCACCCCCCCTCCCTGCCTCCCTGCTAAGTGGGCCCCCAACCCCCCACCTTAAAAACTTGCAGAGTGCCTGTCGCCCAAATAATCCCATTTCAACTAACTGAGGGAACGTAAGCCCACAACTCGCAGAAACTGGCACAACTGTCGGATTTCCACCCCTTAAGCAAAAAATTAGCACACACCCTCCCCCCCCTCCCCCAAACCCCAGCGGGCCAACGCCTAGAACCCTTTGGACGAGCAGTCCACGTCAGCCAGCGCGGTCACTTACAGTCTCGGAGATGTTCAAAATGTTTGTGCAGCATGACTAGTGGCCCCCAACTCACCAGGGCACAAGAGGCGCGCGCCTTTGCCTGCCTTCCCCATGTATAGCCCTCAATGCGGCCTATGTCCCCATCAGTCCTCCGGTGGCGGGCGTTCACGCTCCTGACTCCCTCGGGCTGGTCCTATATCCTTCCCGGCCGCACGAGAGGTGTCGTTGGAGGTCCGAGTTCGTGCTCCACCCTGGCGGCCCACGGTCCGCCATCCCTCTATCCAGTCGCTCGCCTCCGCTGGGGAATCGAAAAAGTACACCTTTTCTCCATCCAGGATCTTGAGCCGTGCTGGGAAAAGCATCATGTACCGCACACCCTGGTCCCTAAGGGCTCGCTTGACACCCTCAAAGGACCTGCGCTGGCGCTGGACCTGTAAAGTGAAGTCCGGGAAAAAACGGATCGTTGCGTTCTCCAGTCGTAGGTCACCGGTGGTACGCGAGGCCTGCAGGATGGCATCCCGGTCCCGGTAGTTCAGGAACCGGGCAATGATGGTGCGCGGAGGGGCCCCAGGCTTGGGCCTCCCCCCCATTGCGCGATGGGCCCTTTCAACAGAGAAAAATTTTGAGAGACGCTTGGGCTTAAGGTGTTGCAGTATCAGTTCCTCAACAAAACAATCCATGGACGGCCCTTCCAATCCCTCCGGCACCCCTACGATGCGGACGTTGTTGCATCGCGCCCGGCCTTCCTGATCCTCCAGGCGGGCTACGACGTCACCCTGGGCCTTCACCAGCGTGGCGACCTGCTCTTCAAGCTTCTTTGTTCTGGCCTGCAGATTCCCAATGCCACTCTCCGTCTCGGCCACCCTGCCCGACATGTTCCGAAAGTCAGCCCGGAGGAGGTTAACCTCCTCAGTGACCGAGTCAAGTTTGGGCTCCATTGTGCCACGCATGTCTTTGATGGCCTGCATAATGTCTCTGAGTGACGGGTCTGATCCTCCGTCCGCGTCGTCACCCTGTTGTCCCCCATCGCGGAGGCCCTCTCCCTTCCCCATGGCCACCGTGTACTTGTCGATCTGGTTGGCTTGGTTCGGAAGGGGCAGCTTATGCCGACCCATGGCCGTAGACGAGGCCGTGGTGGGAGGGCTCACACGTCGGGCCCCCTGCCTCTTTCGCAGTCGGCCAACCGCAGGCCGGAGGAACCGTCCAGTCCACCCCCGGTCCTCCGCCACCCCAGCCGTGGGGGACACCACCGCTCACCCTTGCTCGGGTCACACGCCGACCGGCTGCAGGCCCTACTGCCACCGGCCACGCAGTAGGCTTCCGATCCCTCACTCCGGCTGCGGCGGGGAGCCAGGGGCAGGCAGACGAGTTCTCACCCCCAGCACCTCTCAGGCCACTCAGTACTGGTCCAGGCCTCCCACCACAATGGAGTAGCCTCAGAGTACGCGGGCCACAGACCCCGGATTTATCCAATCGCGGCCCTCCGGTGGGAGGCAGCAACGCTCAGCAGGCCCTGCTCGCTCTCGCGGGCCCCGCCAATGCGGCCAAGTCCCCTGATCCCAGGCTCTCTGCGCCGCTTCCCCGGCCTCCGGAGCTCCGCACTGTCTGTGAGGCACGCCCAACGCGGCCCTCCGCCGCAACAGCGGGTCCGCTCGTAGCTTCTATGTGCCTGCGCTGCAAGCTCACCACCGGGCCCCAGGCTGGCCAAGCGACGCTCCCAGGGCACCTCCGCACCCACCTCTGCGTCGACCGCCGGTCTCCTCAGGCCGCCTCTCAGCCGCTGTGTGCGCACCACTCCCGGGCTCCGCTACAGTCCGAGCACCTCTCGCCCTCAAGTCCGGCTCCTGCGCGCGTCTCGGGACCTTCTGCTCTAGGCCGAGCGCTCGTACGCCATCGGCGCCATTTTCTCCCGCACGGGCGCTGAGTCCCGAGTTTCGCCCCACCGGCCTGGAAGCCTCCCTCGTCCTCGCTGCCGCCGCGATTGCACCTGCGAGCGGCTCACCGCCGGTCAGCTCCGCTGTCTGCGTTACCCTATGGCCGGATTATGACGGATTTGGGGTGGTTTTACACTATCTGCTACCGCAGCTCGCTCAGTATGCGGCCATTTTCCTCGGCTGCAGGCCACGCCCCCGTCATTAAATATTTTAAAGGAAAAGATTACTTACCTGTGCAATAGTTTTGCGACGATGAATTTTCAGGATACACATAGTGTGTGTTATTACTCCATCTAGTGGTTAGGTACAGAAAAGACCCTATATATTTTTTTGTCTCGGGGGTCAACCAGCATGCGGGTAGTGCCATCCCCCAAAACATCAGGCATCCTTCCACAATGCCGTACTGCATCGTCGCCATGTTTATATTCATTTTTCTCTTAGTAACCTGTACTGCCTTAGGATTTATTATCTACTCAATGTATTATTCATTAACCTTTTTGCTTAAACTATCCCTCTTTGTTGGGGAGTTGGGAAGGTCGCAAGTGAATCCAGAAAATTCTTCAAGCTCCTCCCGTTGTTGATGGCTATCCCTTTTTAGGAGGGTGTTGGAATTGGCAATTCATCACTGTGTGGTTGCTGAACTCAACATGTTTTTTCCTACTATTTCTATACACTCTATAAACGTCAGTAGCCAATGGATGTCGGAGTGAGCCTTTTTCTTGCAGTTGACACTATATTGGAATCTGGTGGTGTACAGTTATTAATATACACTGGATCTTGTGCAGCAGGTTTCTACTTTTTGCTCTACTCTAGGCATTGCTGCCTTCTGATGATGCGGACTCCTTAAATATCTTCCCTACCCTAGTCAATAACACTCTTCAGTTGGGCAGGAATTTTTTTAATTTTTTGAGCAGAGAAGAATAGGGGGCTGGCAAGAGGAGAGAACATGTCTTTTTTTTCTACTTCCAGTTTTACCCAATTGCTGTTGGCCATCCTTTTCATGATTGCATTATAAATAGAGGTTACGGGTGATGATGGCCTGGAGACGTTTGAGTCAAACCCTTCTGGAGAGTCAGTTTCTGAATCCTCCCATAGATCATCCACTTGTATTTCTCATCTTCCTCATTAAACTCCTCCTGTAGCTTTGGAGATACTGTGGCTCCTAGTTCGGTCTGGCCGTCGTCTTCTGTCCTGCTCTCATTTGCCTTGATAAGGATCCTAACCCCCTTTGAAGGATTTGTCGAAGTCTTTTATTCTTCAATCAGCTGGCATTTCAGCTGAGAGTCCACATTTTTTTCCTTTCGACTTAAGAGTGTCTGTTGTTCGGATTAGAGCTACTGTGAAGGCTTCCTTTCTGGAGTTGAAAGGTCCTTTTCCTTCTACCCTGTGTCCTTCTCCAATCCTGATCCCCTTTCAGAATCAAGTTATAATATGAAGGTTTGTCTCCTCCGATGTTGTGCTTTCACCCAATGTAGCTCCTATGATTTACCCTTTCCTTCGACTGCTGTGTGCTTCAGCGGCGAGGATTTTTTCAGGGTCTTCGAGTCCAAAACCTTTAGCTCCGTACCACTGCGACTCTACAGTTTACAGTGTTTAAGTGTCTTTTTGGGCAATTCTTTCTTTTGCAGGTTAACATATGCTGTTTCCTCCATGTTAAACTGCTGATCTTCCGGGGCCTCTTCAGGCTTCATGACGACCTGCTCATCGTACAATAGTCCTAGGTCTTTAAGACAGCCTTGCTTGGACTACAGCATGGCGTGATGTGCCCACCCCTGTTTCTCCTAGACTTTGTGTGGCCTGGGAACAATGCCTTGCATGCCTAAACCCCCTCAGACCTATATTTTTTGGGCAAGCACAAATTGCAAACCTCATATTTGTCAATTTTCTAAACAGCAGAATAAAGAATCTGAAGAGGGAAAGCACGCAGTGGGACATTGTGAGAGTATGTCTGAAGTCACAGGGGAGTGGCCCTGCCTAATACTGGCTTGTGCTAAAGGGTGGAAGGGAAAAAAAAAAGAGAAAAAGGGCATTTCCGGATCCATCCACCATATGGAAGAATAATGCACAACATGTGAAACCAGAAACAAATGCAATTGTCGAAATATGGTCTCATCGATCCTTTGGTCATTTAATATATGCACATTATTATTTTCACATATAAACATTGAATGGGATCGCAACTCGGGGGTTGGGGCTAACTCCCCAAGCCAAGTTTGGAACAGAAACCTGGGGAACTACATTTCAAACTGCCAGGATGACTGGCATTACTAAGTACAGCTAACCAAGTGCTTAAAAGGGGCAGGGGTGGTGTCCTTGAATGAGGGAAACACTGCTCCATGAAAGTGAGGCCATGAAGGAGCCGAAGGAGGACAAGCAGGAGTAGTCTGCTTTTTGCCAGGGTGAGATTTGTGCCACTCCACAAGGGTAAAATCTGGGAGCCCCTAAAGAGCAGCATCAAAAAGGTAAGCGCTACAAGGCTACAATCCCTTTCAAAGGGTCAGACCACCACCTGTAGTAAACATCAACAATAAGCCAACTTCCTGTGATGGTGAGATCAGCGCCAGCAACCTAGAACTCGCCTGGCCGGGGCACCTAGCCATTAGGGTGGGGGGTTTGTATCTGGTCCCAGAGAAAAACTTGTAAACACCAGCTCCATCAAGATAGCCAAACACCGTATCTCCTCCCCGTCTGGTAGTGACACTACTTCAGCTCTCCCTTGATCCACGCAGAAACGCCAATCCTGCTGCACACAGCTGGTCGAGCTGGGGAAAAGACCGTTGTTCCACAAGCATCAGGGGTTGTTCAGCACACACCACTCATGTCATGAACCTCCTGTCTGAAAAAGAGTACGTCAAATACAACATCTCTAAACCTGAACGCATGAAACTTGAATCATTGAGAAATAACAGTCAGTCATAAAACCCGCTGATAAGGGGGAGCTATAGTGGTCCAAAATACTGTGGACTACAAGACTGAGATTTTAACACAACTGGTGGTGGAAGAAAATTACATGAAACTCAGAGCAGACCCTACTAAGGAAATTTCAGGCATGATTAAGAGGGCCGCAGATGTAGGCCTAGAGGAGGGTTTCCTGACGATGTATGAACATAGCTACCTCAACAACACACAGCCCAGGATGCCCACCATATATACATTACCCAAGATTCATAAACGTATGGCCAATCCACCAGGCAGATCCATAATCTCAGGTTGTGGCTCCATTTTGGAACCATTATGCAAGTATGTGGACGTATTTCTAAAGCCCAGGGCGGAATGTACTGCGTCCTATCTAAGGGTCACTATGGAAACCATCAAACTGGTAGATAATTTTTGACATTTGATTCCAAAGAACAACTGCTGGTAACCATAGACATACTGTCACTGTATACCAGTATTCCACAAAGGGATGCATTGAATGTAATCAGAACAGTCTTGGATGACAGACCTAGACCCTTTCAAGTCCTGACTGAGTTCATAATAAATTTGCTAGAAATTGCCATGACTAAGAACTTTTTCTTCTTTCAGGGGGCGTATTATCTTCAAACCAAAGAGATAGTATTGGGAGCAGGATTCATACCCGACTTGGCTATTTTGTATATGGATAACTAAGAGCATTGTCACATATTGAGTGACCAAAATCCATACAGAGGTAATGTTGAGCTTTGGAGACGCTACATCGATGATGTACTCATGGTCTGGAAATGAGCAAGATCTGCTCGCATTCCATGATTGGTTCAATAAAAGGTCTAGTGATATTCAATTCTCACTTGAGTACAGTAACAGTCAGATCAACTTCTTGGACATTACGATCAAGGAGGACGGGGGCAGGCTATATATCTCACTTTACAGGAAAGAGAGTGAAAGGAACATGCTTTTACGTTATTCCAGTCACCACCCTAGGAACCTTGGGGATAATCTATTGTTTGGTCAGTTTCCCAGGTTACAGAGGAACTGTAGCAAGAAACAGGATTTTTTTAATGAATCAGATGACCTCTGCATCAGACCAGCAGAGAGGGGGTACCCGAAGAGTCTACTAAAAAAAGCTCGGAAACGAGCATAGTTCTGCCACAGGGAATTTCTTCTGAAACCCAAACAAAAACTCGTTCAAGAACAGGAACGCATGATTTCTGTCACCACATTCTGCACACGAAGCAATGAGGTCAGGAAAATTATCAAACATCACTGGCACGTTGTGGCTGCGGATGTAGGAATCCCCAATCCACCTATGCAAGCCTTCAAAAAGGGGAAAAAGCATAAGGGACCATGTGGTTAAATCCCAGCTCCCCACATCTATTACAAGGAATCCTTCCACCCTATGGCAGATACCACCTGATAAGGGCCATTTTAAGTGTGGGAGATGTAAAGCATGTTCCATGACCAAAGAAATCAAGGGTTTTACTCACAATAACTACATTCACACTCAGAGACCACACCCATTGCAACACCTTGGGGGTGGTATATGCCATAACAAGCCAGTGCGAGTTTATGTATATAGGACAAACCACACAGAAGGTCAAAACACACATACTACAGCATTGTAGTAGGATAAGATGCAAGGTCCAGGGGACACCCCTGGTTGAACATTTCTCCACATTTGGACACTCAGCGGACAGTCTGAAATGGTGGGTTGTAGAGAAGGTCAGCCTTAATCCCAGGGGTGGGAGTTTAGTCAATACCCTGAACCTAAGGGAATGAAAATGGATCCATATTTTTGACAATCAATCAATCAATCACAGAATTTGTAGAGCGCACTACTTACCCGCGAGGGTCTCAAGGCGCTGGGGAGAGGGAAGGGGGGGGTGTTGCTACTGGTCGAACAGCCAGGTCTTGAGTAGCCTCCTGAAGGTCAGCAGGTCTTGGGTCTGTCGTAGGCTTAGTGGAAGGGTGTTCCAGGTCTTGGCGGCGAGGTGTGAGAAGGATCTGCCGCCGGTGGTTGTTCTTCGAATGCGAGGGACGGTGGCGAGGGAGAGGTCGGCGGAGCGGAGCTGGCGGTTGGGGACGTAGAAGAAGAGTCGTCTGTTGAGGTAGGCTGGGCCAGTTTTGTGGAGTGCTTTGTGTGCGTGGATGAGGAGTTTGAAGGTGATCCTCCTGTCGATGGGGAGCCAGTGCAGGTTCCTCAAGTGGGGGGTGATGTGGCTGTGGCGTGGTACGTCGAGGATCAGGCGTGCGGAGGCGTTTTGTATGCGTTGCAGTCGCTTGATGAGCTTGGCCGGGGCTCCCGCGTAGAGGGCGTTCCCATAGTCAAGTCTGCTACTGACGAGGGCCTGGGTGACCGTTCTTCTTGTGTCTGTCGGGATCCACCTGTAGATCTTGCGAAGCATGCGGAGGGTGTTGAAGCAGGAG
This sequence comes from Calotriton arnoldi, assembly GCA_963921515.1. Taxonomy (NCBI): domain Eukaryota; kingdom Metazoa; phylum Chordata; class Amphibia; order Caudata; family Salamandridae; genus Calotriton; species Calotriton arnoldi. The sequence continues at coordinate 735,326 of CAWUFW010003676.1, forward strand.
GAGGAGACTGCGTTGACTTGCTTGGCCATGGAGAGCGTTGAGTCGAGGATGACTCCCAGGTTGCGTGCGTGGTCGGTGGGTGTCGGGGCTGCTCCCAGCGTCGTTGGCCACCAGGAGTCGTCCCAGGCTGAGGGGTTGGAGCCGAGGATGAGGACCTCCGTTTTGTCCGTGTTCAGCTTTAGTCGGCTGATCTTCATCCAATCGGCGGCGGCCTTCATTCCTTCATGGAGATTGGCTTTGGCGGCGAGGGGGTCCTTGGTGAGGGAGAGGATCAGTTGAGTGTCGTCGGCGTAGGAGATAATGTTGAGGTCGTGCTGTCTGGCGATGCGTGCGAGCGGGTTGAATGAGTACGAAGAAATCGCACAGCAAGTTGCCACCTTGAACAATGGTTGACATCCCATCTTTTTAACTTATGTCTCTGTATAGTTCATGAACTTCAGTAGAGAAAACGATGAAACCATACATTCAGTGGTCCTTTGTATTCTATACATCGTCTTTTACATGGCACTTGTGTATATATATATATATATATGATACACTCCAATTTATTTATGGCATCTATTGTATATATTGTACTAATGTAGATCCACCTATGTCTGCCACTTACTCTGTTAATAATATCTGTTTTGTTATGTGCCATAGTACACGTTGTTTAATGTTGTACTATTGTAAATTTGTGTGTGTTAGTCATTCACGGTGTTGTTTTCCTCCTTAAAAATCATCTGTTGTGTTTTGTGATAAGTCCGTTATGATATATGTTGCATAACTTTATGTTTGATGGATTGGGCAGAGCGTAATACTTTGTCTTGCCGAACAGGTTTTTCTTTTTTGAACTTTATGAACAAATCAGCACTCATGTAAATATAAGGCATTTCTGCTGGTCCGCGGCTGTTGAAAATAAGGATCACTTCTGACACATTGCAACATACTTAAGGGAGAAGGTAGTGTCTTTTTTAGTAACATTGTCCCAATGTACACTGGACCGGCTGGAGTCATGAAAGCCTACGGCTGCAGATCCCCCGGCCGGCGTACGTCAATTACACTCCACATGCATGCACTTAACCGCGGGCCGCCTGGCGCGCATTTACTGTGAGCCATTGCACGGAAAGAGCTTCTACTTACTGCTGCACGGCCGTTGAACAAGGTACATTGTGTCTGGTTTTCTACAAACAGATGGTTCTGCTTATTTGATTTACGGGCTGTACTCCGTGCATAGATTGACCCTTTCGCATATTCTGCTCATCTATTTAGGGAACCTTCGCGATTTGTTCGCTTTTTCCATACGGGCATCTGACTTTTGCTGGATGCTTAGTGAACATTCTTCACTCATATTTTTGGAACCACGTATTGAGAAACCCTACTCCACCCCAGTGCGGAGGTAAGTCAATACTATTTGGACTCCACCCTTATAAACCCCGTTTTTGTTTTGGCAGCCCTTAATACTTCATACATTCATGTTACAGACCACACACTCATCGGGAGTTGTGTACAGACCTGATCCATATTCATGCTACGGACTACCCATTTAGCGGGAACTGTGGACTCACCCGGTTTGTCTGGTTAGGCAACCACCACGGTCAGTAAACCCCATTTTAAAATTGTATCTATGATAACTCACACACCAGGGAGACAGGCTCTAATTGCATTTTATTTTATTTAGGTGGTCTCTTTAATTTCCACTGTCCTGATATAGACCCGCACGCGGAGATTTAAAATTACCCTCATCGCTTAAGTTGGGTCGAAACGACGACGCCTCATTCCATGGCCTGGAATACACCATACTTGTTATCCCAGAGATTGGATGATGCATTCTAAAAATAGTAGCATCATTCTGTAAAGCGGACATTGAATAATATAATGTAATTGTTTTGTAGACAGGCCTAAGAACACTGGTTTATCCATCTCAGAATCATGGTAACCAGTACTGTTTGCGCAAAGTTATGATACTATGATCTACAACTGTTTCCTTTCTGATTTTCCCTTCCTCCACTCACCCCGCACATGCGCACTTTTTCTTGCACTTCCTATTTGAGGAACCGACTATTGATATATTTTCATATAAGATAGTATTTGAAGAACGCACTAAACCCGTAGGTGTCAAGGCGCTGAGTATGTTATTTGCATAAGAAAAAGAATATAAAGAAGATTTTGTCTCCAGGATTTCAGTAGTTTTGTCTCTCTCTCTCTGGTGTATTGCTGAAGAGTATTTACTCTTGTGTTTAGTGATTATGAGAAAACCTTCTCAATGACAGTGAATTAACTTCAAAAGTCACTGCCTCTTTAGAGGTACGTCAGGACCAATTGTTGTTCTTACCACACACTCTAAGCAGCACGGAACACAACACTCAGCAAGGGCACGACATGTGCCAGAATGATGGACATTAAAGGTACAGGAGAACCTGCAGTTGGCGGTGTGGAAAGTAGGTGAGGGCAGTGTGGGACCTGACCCCCTTTATAAGAGAGGAATTAGGGGAATCCCAGAGACTGTAGTACACAAGAACCTGGCAAAGTTGAACTCCATAAGTGATGTATATACCACTCTTACTGTGAACTGTTCCTTTTGGGGTACTAATATCCCTAATAATTGGTTACTTCTGAAACCTTTTATGTACATTATTGAGTTGTGTGATTTATAGTAAAGTACCTTTTTTTAAATAAAAAATAAAAATAAAAAAAAGAGAAAAAAAGAAAAGAAAGAAAAGCACTTCGTGGACATTCTCCAGCCTCAAGCAACTGGTCACAGAACCCACACAGAAAGCAGGACACACGCTGGACCCCATCTTCACGTCCAGCAATAGAATCAGATACAGCCACACCACGGAACTCACCTGGTTGGACCACTCCATCATACACTTCAACCTCGCTATACGCTCCCCCCGTACAACCCCCAACCGCCACACTCTGCTGGTCCAAGATCATTCAGCACCAGGGTATCAACACCCTTAGCAACACACAGCCCAACGTCATCATCAGCTTGAACCATCAGTAGAGAACTTAAACCCCGGTTTCACCAGCTCCACCGACCGAGTAGCTCCCACTAGAATAGGCAAAATGCACAGGTCCACCAAACAAGCAAACTGGGACACCCCGGAGCACAGCACGCCGAAATGCAGATGTAAGCAACTGGAGAGAAAATGGCGCACCAGCAAGAACCACACTGACCGAGCCACCTTCAAGTCCGCCCTCAACAACTACCACCGCCCGCTCAAAGCCGCCAAAAAGAGGCCCTGACCCGCTGGATAGAGACCAGCGCCAACCAAACCAAGGAACTCTTTAGCATCGTCAAGAGAGTTCCCCTGCGCATCAGCCAACAAAAACTTGATCCCTTCCTCACAGCAACTCTGCGACGCCCTCGCTGACCACTTCCACAAGATAGCAACCATCTACCCTAACTTCGATCCCCAACCTACTGACCTCCTCAACATCTCAACGACCACTACCGCCGACCACCCTTCACTGCATGTAAACAACTCAGCTCATCGAACACAACTACTCTAATGAACTCCATCCACTCAGGAGTACCTACTGACTCATGCCCCCACAGACTTTTCAACCTCGGAAGAGACGAGATCAGCAACCATCTCACCACCATCCTTAACGCCTCCACAGCCACCTTTCCTGATGCCTGGAAACATGCAGAGGTTAGGCCCCTGCTCAAGAAACCCTCTGCAGACCCCAGCGAGCTCCAGAACTACCATCCCCTCTCACTGCTCCCATTTCCCGCCAAAGTTCTGGAGAAGGCCATAAACCTCCAACTCACTGAACACCTGGGAAGAAACAACCTGCTGGACCCCTCTCAATCAGGTCTCAGAGCCAATCACAGCACAGAGACAGCCTTCATCGCCGCAACAGACCTCTGCATCCTGCTTGACAGAAGAGAATCAGCCGCCCTGGTCCTGCTCGACCTCTCTGCAGCCTCGACACCGTCTCCCACCACACATTCATTGATCAACTGCTCCAGATCGGAATCACAGACAATGTGCTCTGATGGGTGGCATCCTTTCTCACGGGTCGCACCCAGAGAACCCGTCTCTACCCCTGCCTTCACCTCACAACCCAAGCAGACCATCTGTGGCGTCCCTCAAGGAACATCGCTCAGCTCAACCCTCTTCAACATCTACACAACACCTCTTGCAGACTTCATCAGATCCCACAACATCAACATCATCTCCTACGCCGACGATACCAAACTTGTCCTCTTGCTCTCAGCGGACCCACCTCGACGAAAACCAGCTTCCACAACTGTATGAAGAACGTCGCAGCCTGGATGAAAAACTGCCAGAAACTCAACATGGACAAAATTTAAGTCCTCATCTTTGGCAGACACACTGCACTTTGGTACAACTCCTGGTGGCCATCGGAACCACGACCCAACCCGCTCCTAAAGACCATGCCCGCAACCGTGGCATCATCCTGGACAGTGAACTCTCCATGAAACTTCAGATCAACGCCGTCTCCTCAGCCTGTTTCCACACTCTCTGCAAAGTCTTCAAGTGACTCCCTTCAGCATCAGGAAAACAGTGGCACATGCCCTTATCACCAGCTGGCTGGACTACCGCAACTCACTCTATGCAGGCGCCACCACCAAATCCATGAAGAGACACCAGAATATTAAGAACACTGCAGCCAGTCTGATCCTCAACCTACCCAAGAAGATCCCACATCACCCAGCACCTGAAGGACCTCCACTGGCTCCCTATCCAGAAGAGATGCCAATTCAAGCTTCTGACCCACGACTACAAAGCCCCCCACTACCAAGGACCTGCTTACATGCACCACTGCCTGAATTTCCACTGACCCCCCCCCCTCAGGAACCTTTGCTCACCTCGCACAGATACCATGCATCCTATGCTGCAGCTCCTGAGGATGCTCCTTCTCCCACCTTGCCGCTAAAGCCTCCCTCTCCCTCCACCTCACACTTCACCTATGCGGACCCAATTCAGTAAGGGACTCAAGACCTGCCTCTTCGACTAAGACCCGGAGCACAGTGCCTGGATACCCTCTTTGGTGATAAGCCGCGCTATATAAATACCGCTTGATTGATTGACATTCTGATATTCACCTGCATTTGATTGCTTGTTGAGTCAGTAAATTCTACCTCTACACCACATTCCTGCATAAGCCTTGCATCGTTTGACACCACTGTCCTGACAGTCTAGTTCTAAAGTGGTGTACTAGGTGATATGTTAGGGTTCCATAATAGGGTTAGGCCCCTGGACACCAGCTTGACTTCGCTACTCTGAGAGTCCAGTGCTAAAGGGGAGAACTTGGTGATCAGTTTTGGGTCCAATGATAGCGTTAAGTCCCTGGACATCAGCGGTAAAGAGGGCTGGTTGATACAATCTGAACACAATAACCCCTGACTGCCACAGTTCCTGAAGAAGTTCCCTTGGGGAAGCCCCCCATAAAGCCTTCTTTATCTCTGCCCTTCATCCTACATCTAGGAGAAAAAGTTGCTTACCTTTGGTAACGCTTTTTCCGGTGGATACTCTAATCTCAGATTCCTCAACCTGTGAATATCCCCTGGCACCAGAGAGGAACTAAAGATTGTTATAAGTGTTGCTATCACGTGACCGCAGGTGTTGTCGTGCGGCTCATCAGTTGCTTCGCCCACCCCAGAAAGGACGCCGGAGCCAAATATATGCGCCACCCTTGTCTGTGGAATGGCTCACACCAGAAAATCCTGTAGGACCGAACTGGCAAAGTACCCTTCCAGCCAGACCTGCTGATCAAGGCAGTAGTGTTTCGTGAGCCTATGGAATGACACCCAAGTTGCAGCCTGAGAGATGTCCAGAAAGGCACTCTGCATGCCAAGGCAGCGCTAGCAGCCTTGGCTGTGGTCAAATGACCCCTCACGCTGCTTCAAGGCCATTGCGTAGCATATCTTTATACAAAAGACTATGCACTCTGATATGGCCCTTTTCTGCACTGTCTTACCCTTCTTCGCCCCAATGAGCCCCATGTAGAGATAATCACCCATTTGACGGTCTTTGGTACGATTGAAGTAAAATCTCAAAGCTCTTTTGGAGTTCAAGTAGTGGAGTCTCTCCTCCTCTGCTGAGGAGTGAAGCGGAGCAAATAATGCCGGACGAGTGATAGATTATCCGACATGAACGTCTGCACAACTTATAGCAAAACCCCACTCTAGTCTGCAATTCTACTTTGTCTGGAAAAATGATGGTGTACGGTGGGTGAACGGACAGTGTTTGTAGATCACTCACACGATGAGTTGAGGTTATAGCTATGAAGAAGACTGTTGTGAGAGTCAGACACAGAGGACAGCTGTGTATTGGCACAAATGGAGGACACATTAAGAAAGTGAGGACTAAATTAAGGCCCCACTGTGGCTTTACAAAAAGTTTGGGTGGGAACATATGGACCAGACCTTTAAGGTAATTTAAACAGGGACAGTTTGTCTGGTAAACATAAAAAGGCCAAAAGGGTCAACAAGTAACTTTAACTGTGCTCACGGCAAGTCCTTGCTGGGCCAAAGATAGCACATGAAGCAAACCATCCAACAATTTTGCTTGTAATAGATCTGTGTAGCAGGTATTCTACCAGGCCACAAGCATGTCTCAGGGTCTAGAGGAAACAGATTTAATAGATGGGCGCGTAGTCACCGGAATGACAACCCCTACTTCAAGTGGAAGATTGAAGGCATTCAACTGTCGCAGCTCAATCTCCATGTAAAGAGGTGTAGACTGCAGGCACAGGTGCATGATCCTAGCCTGCTGCTGCGACAGAAGATCCTCCCGAAGTGGCAGCCTAATCAGAGGACAGATGCTCATGACCAGAAGTTGCGGGTACCACTCCCAATCCGGAGCTATGAGGATGGCTTGGCCCCAGTCATTCCCAATTTTCTTCAGGACTCGGGGCAGGAGAGGCAGCAGTAGGAAGGCACACAGGAGTACCATACTCCATTTAAGTGGAAAGCATCTCCGAGAAAGAGCCTTCCTGGGAACTTTAACTTGCAAAAGGTGTTGACCCTGCATGTTCTCGGAGGAGGTAAAGAGATCTAGCCAGGGCTCACCACATTGATGGAAGTCGCCTTGTTCCACCAGCTGCCATTCGCGATCCATTAGGTACTGCAGACAAGAGTTCATCCACCCTGGTGTTTAAAGATCCTGCCAGATGGTTCAAGAACAGCGAGAGGAGCAAGGCTTCCTTCTGGCTCAGGACCCATGACACCACTTTGCCCTGGTTGTTGCAGTACTACATGGCAGTGGTGCTGTCAGTGAGCGCCTGTATCAGCCTTCCTTTGATGGACAGTAGGAAGGCATCTTATGTCAAGCCAATGGTTCGCAACTCCAACAGATTGATGTGAGAATGGTCTCCGATCTCCACCGCTTCCAGATGACCTCCCCAACCCAAACAGTGACTCGTCCGTCGGCACCATCAACTCTGGGTGGGGTAGGGAGAAAGGTCTGCAGCTGGTCCAGTTGCGGTTGAGCAGCCATGACTCCAGGTCTTTTGCAGTCTCCTCAGAAACCACGCTGGAATCCAACAGGTTCCCCAAGTGATGAGTCCTCTGAGACTTCAGATTCCTCTGCAAGTCCGCATGTGCCATCTGGCGTAGTCCACTAGCAGGATGCAGGTGGCCAAGAAGTCTCAAGTCCATTCTCACAGAGACCCAGGACTAAAGTTTAAACATTGGGATCAAATGTCCTAGACTTATTGATCAGGTGGGAGGCCTCAAAACTGCGCTTTATCCAGAATTGCTCCAATGAACAAAAGGCTCTGCAAACGAGTCAGGTGTGACTTCGGCACATTGATCGAGAACCCCAAAGAGGAGGTTTACCATTGTCTGAGATAGTTTACAACTGTGATGAGCCCGCATTCAACAGCCATTTGTCAAGGTAGGAGAACGGTATTGCCAACCTCCGAAGATGTGCCTCAACCACCACCATCAATTTCATGACTGTATGAGGGGCACTGGCAAGGCCGAAGAGGAGCACGAAAAAACTGAAAATGCTCCTGGCCCACCTTGAACCGCAGGATGGGAATGTGAAAAAACATATACTGCAGGTCAGGCGCCACCATCCTGTCTTATGGATCCAGGGAAGATAGGACTTAGGCCAATGTGAACATCTTGAATTTGTTCTTTTTCAGGAGGTTAAGAGGGTAACAGTCTAAAATAGGTTAGAGCCACCCTGTTCGTCAGCGCCAGAAAACAAAGAAAGCAGTATCCAGTTCCTATTTCTGATGTCTCTACCCTCTCCATGGTTCCTTTGTCCAAAACAGCCTCAACCTCCATTTCCAAAATGGACAAACAGTCATCAGAGCTGCTTGGATGTAGGTGGAATATGTAGTGGGTCTGAAAGGAATGGTAGGGCATAACCTTGTTGGACTATCTGTAGTTGGATGTGATGCGTTGACACCCATGGAGGTTATACATTACCCAGCCTCCAACAGGAGGGCCATGTGCCACCAAGGGCAGGCTAAATTGGTTTGGTTGAGGAAGGTGAGAGTTAGGGGGCACAAGGGAACTGAGTAGTTTGTTGCTCTTGAGAGCCTGGATGTTGTCAGCGAGATCACCGACTCTGGCCTCGAAAGGACTGGGGAAGGGGCAGGGAGAGATGATCTGTTGCTGAGCAGTTGGACCTTAGTGTTATTATTGCACCAGGCCCCTTCTGAAGCCTCAAAAGGGGCAAAGATGTTAGGGATACTGCCACACAAACACAGAAAGGAAGAGTGAGCGCGCTGTGGCCCTGCTTTCCTTGAAGTGCTCCAGGGCAGAGTCTGGCTTATGAAGAGGTAAGGTACCATCAAATGGCACAACCATTAGTGATGCCTGAATGTTACACGAGAAGCTTGTGCATCTCATCCACATATGGTGCCAAAGCACCACACTAGTACCCTGCCCAAGCAGTCAGTGGTGTCCAACCCAGAGCAGATGATGTACTTCCATGCGTTTTGACCATCTTGGATAATCTGCACAAGGTTGGCACGGAATTCTTTAGGGACAGTCAGCAAGATCTTGCTGATCATATCCCACAGCGCATGAGAGTATCATCCCAGGAGGTAACTGGCATTTACTGAAAGGATGGCGAGGCTGGCTGAGAACATCCTCTTCCCAATCGCCTCGATCAGCTTTGATTCCCTACAGAGAGGCATAGTATGGAATGAGTTTGGGTTGAGTCTACTTGTAGGCACCTGAAGCACTAAGCTTTCAGGCGTAGGATGTTGCATCAGAAAGAGAGGATCACCAGGGGTAGGTCTTTGTCTTCTGACAACCCGTCTGTTGACTGATGGGAGAGAGCAAGGCTTGGTACAAGTACCCATCAGTGTGCCCATCAAGGCTTCATTAAAAGGGAGAAATGGTTATTTGGAAGTCTGCACAGATTGCAGGGAATTAGTCTTTACTTAAACAGACAGAAGTTGCAGGTCTAAAACTTTAGCCCATCTTGTCACCACAGCAAAAGAAGCACATTTTTCTGTGAAGGGGCAAGGGTAAGAGTTCATCCCAGTATCTGGGGAAGTATGTAACATACCGGCATCGTAAAGGTCCATAATAAGATTGTCCTCATCATAATAATGTGGTGTATCACATCCTCATCATCATGTTGAATATGCGCTGATTCTGGAGAAAAACCAATGTGTAGTGCTTAAGGTAAAGGCAGAATTTATCAGAGTCAGAATTCGGTTAGACTGGTTGTGCCAAAAGGCTGTGGACAGCCTGACCTCAGTCGTATCTGGTCTAAGACAATAGTTTTCCCTCTGGTGCCAGCGTCAACGCACGAAGGTCACTGAAGATCGTGCTGTCGTATTCGAAGTCGGGTTGGGCGTCAGCCCTGCAATCGGGGGGAACCTGCACCAGAATCAAGAGGCATTGAAGGCATCGAGGCTGGATCCAACCATGGCAGCCTGCCTGGAGGCCCCAAGGATCCTTGGGGCTCAAAGGTGCTCCAGATGGAGCTGGAAGGGTGCCGAAGATGCGCCACATGCCCTCCTTGAAGGCCCCAGCTTGTTGCAAAGTTGCCGATGGACCTGGGATTTTGAGTTGAATCAGGATAAGCTGTGGATCAGTTATTGGTAGGAGACCGGGCCGGAGATCGGGAGGCACCTTGACGTACATTGAACTACTGACGAGATTGATCGGAAGAGCGGAGTCACGCTTCTATTTCTTTAATTTCTTTTTCGATTTGGACTGGTCTATCATCGTGGAGTGTGAAGAGAACCTTTCCTGGGAATGTCCTTGAAAACAGGAATAGGTCGGTGTCCTGCAATTTGATCAGGACTAGCCCTTTTGCTTCTTCCGACTGTGTTTGGCGATGTAAAGCTTAGCTTTGTGGTCCTGAATCGCCTTAGGATTCATCCAGGGACAGTCCTCACAAGACTTGGAGTCATGCTAAGACTCTGGGCACCAGAGACAATCCTGTTGGGGATCTGTCACAGACATCTGTTTGTGACATTTCCTATAAGGATTAGGCCATGTAGTCTTCAAAGGGGACATATGTGCCACACTGAAAGAGAAGTTTGACAAAATCTTGTCAAGTTGAGAGAGTGAGCTGCAGATCAGCGTCTGACAGTGCAGAAATAAAGAAACTGGCGTTAGCCTGCAGGGGTGGTGTGTATGTGTGGTTCCGGCTTCACTTTTTGTGAAGTCCGAAGCAGACGTAAAGACACACAAAGGCACCTATGGGCACAATGGAGAAATGCTGAGAAAAATCTTCAGATCCAGTTTGGCCCCATCAGGGATTTACAAGGAGAGTAATCTGCAGTTAGAAGTAACTATCAGAAGGGTGTATTATAATGCACGGCAAAAGTCTGAGTGATAGTCATCACTTTCAACCAAGCTCCCAAATTAATTTCTCACCCAATGGACCCAGAGGATACCCTCTTCTTTTTTAGTTGTCATGCTAGAAGCTTATCGCCCTTAAAACCAACGTTGTATAGACAATGTGTAGAGAGCAAGTATTTTATAGGGTCACTATCAACTGGCACTCAGTAGCCTTTATTTACAGCACGGAGTCAGTGTTGAACTTCTGGAGTCCGACACAAACATACTGGCCTTCTAACTTCAAGATCTCCCTTTAATGATAAGCCAATTTCTGGGTTTTCGCCTTTGCTGAGAACTTGGAAATGGCTTGTGCCATCTGCACTGTCCTGTAAGCCTCTCACAATGTGACCACTGATACAATCGAGCCCTGATCATCTTCAAAGTATTGGCTGATAGCTGTGTCTAAGTGTGCCACTGTCTCCCTATCATGGAGTTTGCAAGTATCTAGCCTACAACAGCATACTTTAAAAAAACAACATTTGTATTAAATGTTTCAGCAAACATAGTACTATGCACAGGGAACAGAGTACAATGTGTCTACCATTCGAGCTACAACAGCCTACTTAATGAGTGTTCCTAAGTACAGGGTCCAACACCAGCGGGAGTGTTCTGATAAAACTCTAATCAAATAGGCCAGTCCCTAAATCTGGTAGTGGGGAAATGTATTGCCAGTAGCTAATCCAATGTTTAAAATGAATAGTGCAACAACAAACAGAACAAAACAAGTTACATCTTCATGGGCCTCATGCCACAAATCTATCTGCACCAGGGCAGTTAAAAGTCGTTCAGTTTCAACCTTTGTCCATTACAATATGAGATTTTGAAGACATATTTAGATGCTCTTCCATGACCAGGTTAAAATCACCTTCCAGTATTAAAATCACTTCTGCGATGACCAGATCCTAATAGGGAACATCCATATCCCTATTCTCACTTAGCTGTTATTAACCTATCCACTGGGGACACGAATAAAGGATTGACTTTGACAACCAGGAGATAGTTTTAAACCCACATTTTGATTTTTGCACTCTGCCCCTCACTCATACCTACATTGGATGACATAAAACACCTTACGCTCCTCTCCTGCGGGGGAGTTGTAGCCCACACTGGGTACCTTGCGGTCCCAGTGTGCAAGAGGGAACCCAATGATGAAGCATGTCACCTTAGGGTGAGTGAGGGTTCTCGTCTTATCACATGTGTGCGTCTGTCCCCCTACGCTCACAGGATATATCTGGGGAGTAGTGTAGATACACCATCCGGTTACTTTTTGTGAGTTCTGATTGCCAAGTAACACCCACATCTTCCCAAGAGTGACTAGGTGAGAAGAGTACGTGTACACAGGACATAGCAATCAGTTCCCCATCTCATCGGCCCAATTACAAGGGAGTGACAGTCTAGGAGGCCAAACCAAGTTAAGAGCATGAAAAGGGGTTTGACTTTCCAAGTAAAACTGCCACCTTTAAAGACATTGTAGTAAAGCCTGCATAATCCAAAAACATGTTCTTACCTTTACCAATAAAATGACATCTGTTACCAACCATGTTCGTTGTTGTCAGTATAAAAGTGGGAGTACAACAAAGAATTTTAAACTCTGGTTTCCTACTGACATTTTCAAGTTTGACGGAAATCTTACGTACATGGAACATACTATGAGGCCTCCGTTCATTAGAAGATGCTGTTGCAGTAGGACCAGACTGCCTTAAAAACCCAATAATATAAACAAAAACCACCCCAACTGACCTCCCGCGCTCCAGAACCCACTTTATCATGCAAGCAGATGTATGTGGAGCCCCAAGCCTCTGGATGATTTCTTTGGGGCCAACACCCTGTTCCAACAAAGGGACAACTGTGATGAAGAGATGAAGTAGGTACCACTCCGGGATCTCCTCCCCACAGCACTACTACGTTGGCCAAAAGTCATTCACTTCAGGCCTTCCTCAGTAGGTCATCTGTGTCCAAGCCAATTTAACCTGGATTATTTCTCTGCTCCAAGGCAGCCCTGATTAGGAACACATCTGAGGCAGTTGACTCATCCCTAATCACACATTGTGATGGTTGGGGCCCGAGACTGACAATACCTCGAGCAAGCACCAGGTCCGGCTAGTCTGACGTAATCACTCAGACAGCCAATCCGACACTTAAGTCAGTGATTTGTCATCCCTTCAGATGACAGAAATTTCAATGACTTGCCATCTATGATGGTTCTCATACGAGTCTGGGAGAGCATGATGTCTTTCTTTTAAAGTTCCGTCTTGACAGTTTCAAATATGCGTCACTACTACACCACTTGGGTAAAGTCTGAAACCATAAAGGTCTGGAACAACAAACGACTGAAATGTCCAAAAGGAGGAGACCATGGTTCCTTGAAGCCTGTAGGATAGCGTTTCCGTCTCAGTAGTTGAATATCTGTGCAAGGTGGAGCACTCTGCCTCAGAGGGTGGTACAGGAATCCTGTGTGCCCTCTATACCGAAAAGGGAGATCAACCTTTGGGCATTAAATAAGGATCAATTCTTTGACAGAGTCGGACACTATGGCCTTCAGCTCTTTTAGATATTTCAATTATTAACATATGGTTACCCCGGGGATGCCCGTCGGTATCCTCTACGTTTGGTTGATAGTTGTGGCGAAACGGAACTGAAGTCTGCAAACAGCATCTTGAATAAATTGTCATTTTTGAGGGTGATGAACACCTTCTCAATCACTTTAACCCATGCTGAATTTTTTTAAAAATCTGCTTGCAGGAAGTTGAGAGCCACAGAACTGATTGTTGTAGGGGTGCCCTGGAGTCCGGCAATTTCATCCCAAAGTTCGACTATTCAGCAGCAGACTGATAAAACGCCACTGCAAACAACTGCAGCCCAAATGAAGAATGAGCCAGGACAATGCAGACAGGAGCACATTTAAATCCGTCCTAAGACACTACCATCAAAACATACAGACTACCAAACGCACCACTCTGGTGGACTGCATCGATGCCAGCACCAATGGAAGCAAAGAAATCTTCGCCACTGTGAAGGATGTCACCTCACCAGTGGCTGCCTCAAACTTGATCACACCTTCACAGGATCTCTGCAACAATCTCTCCCATTTCTTCTGCAACAAAATTGCTGCCATTTACAGCAAATTCAACCTGCAACCGGACCCGACATACCTTAATAAACACCTCCAGATCTTATCCAAGGAACTAATGCTAACCATATGGCCTGTCATCACAGCAAAAGAAACCACAGCCACCATGAATTCTATGAACTCAGGGGCCCCCATCAGACCCCTGACCCGCCACGTTTACTCCAGAGGACTGAAAATCATCAGTAAAATGCTCATACCCATTCTGAAAAACTCTACCTCTTCTGCGACCTTCCGAAATGCTTGGAAACACGCAACTGTACCCCCATTGCTAAAGGAACCCTTCACATCCTTCAACGCTCACAAACTACATACTGATCTCCCAGCTACCATTCCCGGTCAAAGTCTTAGAGAAATCATCAATAGATGCCTCACCTAATAGCTCAATGACCACCAACTCCTCAACACTACTCAGTCTGATTTCAGACCCAACCACAGCACAAAAACTGCCCTCATCGCAACCACAAATGACATCGGCATGACTCTAGATGGAGGAGACACTGTGGTCCTCATTCGCCTGGGCCTCTCCGTAGTGTTTGACACTGTCTCCTACCCTATCCTCATCAAATGCCTACAAAACGTTAGAATCCAAGGACACTCACTCCAATGGATCTGCTCCTTCCTGACTGTAAGGGCTCAGTCAGTCAGCCTGGCACTGTGCACCTCGGAGGCCCACAACTTCATCTGCTGAGTTCCACAAGCACCCTCTTCAATGCACACATGATCTCTCTAGCCAGCATCATCCACTCTCACAACATCAACATACTCGTCGACAACACGCTACTCATTCTCTCCCTCACGAACAAGACTCCGAGTACCCAGATCAATTTCAGCATCTGCAGGACTTAAATCTCCCACTGGATGAACAACTGTTTGAAGCTGAACACTGACTAGATCGAAATTGTGATCTTCGGAAAAAGCATTTCCCTGTGGGACTCCACCTGGTGTCCAATAGAGCTAGGACCAAACCGATTACCATCACCCACGCCAAGAACCTTGGGATCGTCACCAACAGCAAACTCAATATGACAGCCCAATTCATTCCATCACCAACTCATGCTGCCATACGCTGAAGATGCTGAGGAAGCTTTTCAAACGGCTAGAAATTAGTATCCATAAAGCCATCACACACATCCTTGCCACAAGCAAGCTAGACTGCAGGAACACCCTCTATACTGGGATCAACATAAAACTCACCAGAAGGCTGCAGACCATTCAGAACTTGGAAGCCAGAATCACTCTCAACCTCCCACACCAGACCTGAAAGAGCTGGCTCACCATACACAAAAACACAACACAGCATAACTCAACGATCGCATCTGCTTTCACAAACTTCAGACACTTGTGCTCATCCAGACTCCTATTTGCACACATCCCACGCATACGGAAAGCCAGATCTGGCGGTCGAGCCTTCTCTTACATCGCTTTCAAAGTGTGGAACGACCTGCCCCTACACTGAAGAGCCTCCTCCTCTCTTCTTGATTTCCGCAAGAAGCTGAAGACATTGCTTTTCATGTAGTCCCACTAGGCTCTAGGTTTACCTTACTCACACCTGCTCGGCGCCAGGACACTCTCTCGGGTGATAGTGAGCTCTACATAACATAACCGATACAGCCCTTCAATCCCAGACGCTTGAACTCACTCAGGTCACGGAGGAATCCCAGAGGGTAAAACAGACACAGAACTCAGCAAACGCCTATTGCTCTGGGGAAGTGGCCTGGGTAACAGGCTGTTCTCATCCAGTTCACCGCGGTTCCCTCAGTTCACTCCAGAGCACAGATATCTTGAATCTTCTTACTGAATGTCATCTGCTCAGTCTGGAGGATCTGTGGGCTAGCACATTTTCCAAGGCCACCCTGGTTACTAGGCCTCCTGGGTCACTCCTGCCTGCTTGATTTGGCAGTGTCCCCAGTGACTCTCCCATACCATTGCAGTCTCTCATACCAGAGGGCATCACCAGCATTTCAACAGGGCTCTGCCACTTGTGAATGACAACGTAATAGGTCTCTTCGCTGTGGTCACTTCTTGGACCAAGATAGCAGCCATTAGCTTTTTACTTTTTTAGTCTCCCTAACTGCAAGTGCTGCAGAGAAATCTCACCAGCCATAATTTAGCATCTCCAGTTCTGGACCCAGTCATCGTTTCTTACCTCCTGAACAGAGTGTCGATGGCAGTAAAGCAAGCTCTTTCAAGGCACAGCAGTCATGTTCCTGTATCTGTATGGAAGCTAGTAAAGATATCTCGCTCCATTGCCACAGGGATGTCGTACCAGATGGGGAGCATCTCCACAGGAGCCAGGTCAGTGTCTTCGCCTTGTCAGGTTAGGATAATACAACATCCACAGAGTGTTCCACTTGACGGTAATGGGAGCTCCAACAACAAGAGGCCATCACTGCCTCTGACCAAGCCATGCGCCCCAGATATCACAATGTTTACAAGCTGACATACATTGTCCTGTATCAGGCTAGATTTCTTAGTGAAGCAGGAATAGGATTGGACACCAAACAATATTCTTAAAGAAGAGAGGGTCACACTCTATGCCAAAACAGGATGGATGAACTGAATTATTACTGCAAAGTAAGGAAAAAGGATGAGTTACCTACTTGTTATGTCATGAGCAACATCACTGAAATCTTGATATAATCAATAACAGTAAATATATCGACTCTTAGGAAGCAGAAAATAGCATTTCTACTAAGAGAATCAGTTCTCCTAAATTTTATTTTAATGAGCATCTTTAAGGCACTCCTAGCTGATTATTTTTCTCTTTACCTTTATCTAGTAGGAAGTAGAACGAAAACCTAGAAGATGAAGCCTGGGCCAGCCTTTTTCAGAGAGACTGGAAAATGGAAATTCAGGGAAATGTGTTCAGATAGTCAAATTAAGGATAATTTAAGAAAAGGAAAACTGGGTAGTCAGAAAAATGTAACTCAAATGAACAAAATTGCAATCACACTTTAGGTGAATCAGAGTTGCTACTATATTGTAAAAGAGAGAAAGGGGCATTCATTCTTTCACGCAGTTCCTTATCAAATTTCTTAGGTTTCCTTTGGAAATAATGAGGCAGGTGGCAATGAACATGCTATGGGACAGTGGGAGCCAAACAGGCAGAAGTCTGTGAAAAAAGTTCAATACTCTTGAAAAGTTTCATACCAGGTACTACAGAGAAGTTCAACGACAACACCTATGAATGGTTCACTGATGGCCTGAAGCAAGCTAAGCTAGACTTCTGCTGCTGCGAGCACAAATGGCAAAAGAACTACTCTCCAGATGCAAAGGAAATCTTTGCAAAACAGATTAAGGAATACATAATACATATTCTATGAGCCAAATCAGCCTTCTTTACTGACAAAATCCTCTCGTCCGTGAGCAAAATTAAGGAGATCTTTGGAATCGTATCTGAACATTCTAACCCTGATAGGGTCACCTTACCAATCGTCCCCTCACAGAATCTCTGTGATAGGCTTAACACCTACTTCATAGGCAAAATTATTATTAAAACAGCATCCCTATAAGCTCGCTTACACCACCCAGGAAGATATGAATCCTGCTATCTTATCCTCCTTCCCCAATATCAGCAAGGATAGCCTCATGGACCTGCTGATTAAAGTTAAATCAGGATGCCCTAATTATACATGCCCCTTTAAAATTCTAACCGTATTCTCCAGTCTTTCAGACTCCGCTCCGTCTCTTCTCAACCTTCCCCTCAGCCTAGGGCAGGTGGCCAGTATATTCAAGGAGATCATAGTGGTACCCCTCCAGAAGAAAGGCGGCGAAGACCAACTCACATAAAAAACTATTGCCCCAAATCCCTGCTACCTTTTCTGGCAAAAGCTTTGGAAGCACATGTAGCACGAAACCTCTGCTCCTTTTTGAGGATTCCAAATTCCTAGACCCATGCCAGGCAGGTTTCCGCCCAGCCCATTCCACAGAAGCAGTCATCCTCTGTCATAGATGACATGTGCAGAGAATGCGAAAGTGTAATCACCCAGGCTCTGGTCCCCCTGTTGGCGGCCTTCGACACAGTGGACCACAACCTCCTGGCAGACCGCGTCGAGGCCACAGGGTTGTGGCGATTGGCACATGATTGCATTACCTTCTACCTAAAGGACTGCTCCCAGTCTGTCCGTTTGACCCCGGGTCACCTCATCTTAAGTCTACTTAGACTGCGGAGTCGCTCAAGGCTCCGCTCTCTCCCCAACCCCCATCTCTTCAATTTATATATACATCCTTTAGTTCACTCATTGAAAAACAGAAGCTGTGCTATATACAATTACGCGGATGATATGCAAATCCTGTTGAGAATCGACAGCTCTCCCGAATCGATGGAAACCTTCCAATCCACAATGCTCTTTGTACGTGACTGGATGAATAGTAATCACCTGAAACTAAATTCAGATAAAACTAAAATTGTCATCACAAAAAGAAAGATAGACTATTGGACGCCATCCTTCCGCACTGCGCCTCACCTCACCCCCTCCCAGTTGGGAACTCCCCAAAATGTAAGTAAAAAGCCTCGGGGTGCCCATCAATGACAAACTCTTCCGCAAAATCTGAAAAATTGCCAAATTTCTTACCCTGAAGCTCTCACTCAAGTTATTATTGCCCTAGTTCTCTCTAGAATGGATTACACAAATTCACTATATGTTGGTTTACCTAAATGCCTAATTCACAGGGTCCAAATTGTCCAGAACCGACCACTCAGGAGATGTCACATCACCCCTCTGATGAAAAACCTCCACTGGCTACCTGTGGGGCACAGGTCCATCTTTAAGTCCGGATGCAACGTCTTTAAAGCACTCAATGACAAAGCCCTGCATTCATCTGCTCCAGAATCCAGAAGCACACACCTAAACGCTCACTGCGGTCCATGAACTACATAACGGTTCCCAAATTCAAAAAGAAGAGAATGGGTGGCTCCAGAGTCTCAGTCCTCGCTCCTAACATCTGGACTTTCTTCCCCCTTGAGATTAGAACAGCCCCATGTTACTCGATATTTAGGAAACTCCTAAAAAAGTGGGTATTTAGACAGGAATTTGACGAACATCCTGCCCGACAGTATCATCCAGCATCATGCCGCGTGGTGAACGCGCGCTATACACATTCCAGTTACATTACAATGCAAGTATGAATGCATATGTCTAATGAGGATCAGGTATATAATGATAGATGGATGCTACCAGTCAGAAAAAATAGTTAATTTAGAATAAAATCACTCTTTTCATGTTATATTACCTACTATTTAGTTGTAAAGTTTATCATCAACGATACCGCTTAAAGAGATGGGACTTGACAGGTGTACACTGCTGACGAGATAACTGTATTAAAACTCAAAAAGGACTGGCACTCACCAATACTGAGTCATGTTTCACTTGAAACCCACAGCTGAAGGCTATTGGAGTGTGTGGGCACATGACTATATGAACAAGTTACTTAACTTCTGTAACGATATATCTGTAAGAAACATGGGTTAGTTATAGATTCCTTACCTTAGAATTTACCCCCAGGCGTCAGACTGGATCCGGAAAGTTTTTCGTCAGCAGTACCCCTGCGGGTCGAAAGGTGGCGTCGGTCGGCTTCGCGTTCTTCGTTGGCGTCGTGGTTGCCTGGATGACGTCGCAGTAGCTACATAGACGCCGCCCTCGCGCGCTGTCAGTTCTGTACACGACTTTCCACACCAGAAGCGCAGAGCCGTGCAAGACACTGACCTCTGGTGCACAAAACCAGTTTGCAGAACGGGGAGAATGGGTGGGGCGGTAAGGAATCTATAACTAATCTATGTTTCTTACAGATATATCGTTACCGAAGGTAAGTAACTTGTTCATCTGAAAGAAACAGTTATAGATTCCTCACCTTAGAATAGATACCCCAGCAATACCAACCCCGGAGGTGGGCCTGCGAACTAAGTTCACACCAGGAAGTCCTGGAGAACAGAACGGCCAAAGAAGCTGTCTCTCCGGACTTGGCTGTCCAGACAGTAGTGTCTTGTAAACGTGTGCAGCGATGCCCACGTAGCTGCATGACAGATGTCATTAAGGGGGACTCCACGTCCCAAAGCAGTGGTAGCTGCCGTCGCCCTGGTGGAATGGGCCGCAACCCCACTGGAGGCTCCTTCTTTGCCAAGGAATACCAAGCTTTGATGCACAAAACGACCCATCTAGAAATGGTCAGTTTGTGCACGGCCCGACCTTTCTTGGCGCCCGCGTAGCCAACAAAGAGCTGGTCATCCACCCGGAATTGTTTTGTGCGATCCAAGTAAAAGGAAAGCGCACGCTTTGGATCCAGACGGTGGAGCCTCTCTTCCTCTTTAGAAGGATGTGGAGGTGGAAAGAAGGTGGGCAAAGTGATAGTCTGTCCAATATGGAAACGAGGACCACTTTGGGAAGGAAGGAAGGACGGACGAGTGCGAAGGACAACTTTGTCCGGATGAACAGTCAGAAAAGGAGGCTTAGACGAAAGTGCTTGAAGCTCACTCACCCTGCGAGCACAGGTGATGGCCACCAGAGAGACAGTTTTTAAGGTCAGAAGCCTGAGAGGACAGTAATGTAGCATCTCAAAGGGAGCGCACATAAGATATGCAAGAACCAAGTTCAAGTCCCACTGGGGCATTACGAAGGGAACAGGAGGAAAAAGATGAGTAATGCCCTTAAGGAAGCGATTTACAACAGGGGACTTGAAAAGAGAAGGCTGATCAGGAAGCCTAAGAAAGGCTGAAATGGCCTAGAGGTAGCCTTTTAGA
Source organism: Calotriton arnoldi (assembly GCA_963921515.1). NCBI lineage: Eukaryota > Metazoa > Chordata > Amphibia > Caudata > Salamandridae > Calotriton > Calotriton arnoldi. The sequence continues at coordinate 755,972 of CAWUFW010003676.1, forward strand.
GTGCCCAGAACAGAGCCCTGCTGGGCCAAAGAAAGGAGGAACAAGAGAACCTCAGAAAGAGGGGCGGAAAGGGGATCCACAGCCTTTGCTGGGCACCATGCCACAAATTTGTTCCATCTGCAGGCGTATACCGTCTTAGTGGAGGGACGCCTGGCTGCCAAGATAACATCACAGACTTCGGGAGGCAGGTCAAACGACGTCAACTGCCGCCGCTCAATCTCCATGCAAGGAGATCTAGGCTGGACAGGTTCGGGTGGAGGACCGTCCCCCGTTGCTGCAATAGAAGATCCTCCGGAAGAGGCAGTCTGATCGGAGGATCGATGGCCATGTGTAACAGCTCGGGATACCAGACTCTTCGTGCCCAATCCGGAGCCACAAGAATGACTTGGGCCCGGTCGCGCTTGATCTTCTTCAGCACTCTGGGCAGAAGTGGTATAGGCGGAAAGGCGTATAGAAGACCGCAACTCCACTCGCGACGAAAAGCGTTGCCTTGCGAGTGCCGCCTTGGAAATTCCAACGTGCAGAATTGCTGACATTGCGCCATCTCTTCAGTGGCGAATAGATCTAACCAAGGCTCTCCCCACTGTCGAAAGAGACCTTGCACCACCTCCGAGTGAAGACGCCATTCGTGATCCATCATGCACCTGCGGCTGAGTTCGTCCGCCCTGGAGTTTAGCGAACCTGCCAGGTGTTGAACCATCAGGGATATGCCCTGATGTTCCAGCCATGTCCAGAGGCGGAGGGCCTCTTGACATAGGGTCCACGACCCCACCCCGCCTTGTTTGTTGCAGTACCACATGGTGGTGGTGTTGTCCGTGAACACCTGCACTACTCTTCCCCTGACAGAGGGAAGGAATGCTTTGAGTGCAAGACGAATCGCCCGAAGCTCCAGAAGGTTGATGTGGAGCCCGGACTCCGCCGGAGACCAGCGGTCTCTGATCTCCACCTCCCCCATGTGGCCGCCCCATCCCAGAAGTGATGCATCTGTCACCACTGTGAACTCTGGGGAAGGGAGAGGGATCTGCCGTCGATCCTATCCTGGTTCGTTAGCCACCACTGCAATTGGCGTGCAGTGCCCTCCGAGATCTGGACGAAATCTGACAGGTTCCCCTGATGTTGTGCCCACTGGAACTTCAGGTCCCACTGCAAAGCCCGCATATGCCATCTGGCATGGTCCACCAGCAGGATGCAGGAGGCCATCAGGCCCAGTAGACTGAGGGTCATCCTGACCGAAACCCGGGATAGAGGCTGAAAGATCTGAATCATAGCCCGAATATCCCGGACTCGCTGATCGTGAGGATAGACCCGAAACTGCGTCGTGTCCAGAACCGCTCCGATGAAGAGGAGCTTCTGAGAGGGAGTCAGGTGTGACTTCGGCACGTTGATGGAGAACCCCAGCGAATGCAGGAGGTCGGCCGTAGTCTGGAGGTGGGAGACGACAGCCTAGGGCGAGCCTGCCTTCAACAGCCAGTCGTTGAGATAGGGGAAGACTGGAACCTCTGATCTGCACAGATGAGCTGCGACCACCGCCAACACTTTCGTGAACACCCGAGGGGCACTGGTAAGGCCAAAGGGGAGCACGGTAAACTGAACGTTTTCGTGGCCTACCGTGAACCGCAGGTAACGCCGGTGGGCCAGCAGGACGGGGATGTGAAAAAGCCTCCTGCAAGTCCAACGCTACCATCCAGTCTCCAGGGTCGAGGGCAGACGGACCTGAGCTAGCGTCAACATTTTGAACTTCTCTTTCCGGAGGAAGAGGTTGACGTTCCTGAGATCCAAGATAGGACGCAGGCCTTTGTCCTTCTTGGGCACCAGAAAGTAGTGGGAATAGCAACCACGACCTACTTCTGGGACAGGAACTCGCCGGCTCCCTTGGCCAAGAGTGCCAAAACTTCCTGTTGGAGAAGGGCCAGATGATCCTCTGACATGCGATGGTACTAAGGTGGCATGGATAGAGGGGTAGTCTCGAAGGGGAGGGAGTTGCCCCTTCGGGCTACTTGCAAAACCCACCTGACCGACGTGATGGTGCGCCAGTGGGGGAGGTGACAGTGAATCCTGCTGCCCACTGGCGTTTGGTGGCCCGGAAAAGGTCTGACTAGGAGGGTTTGGAGGCTGCTGCAGGGGGGGCTGTGGTGGACTGGCCCGTCCGCTGGCCCCCAGAACTACGGCGGTGGTTCCCACGTCCCCGGCCGCGCAGGGGCTGAACAGCTTGCGCTGGCCTGTGTCTCTGGGTGGGACGCGGCGGGGCACCCCTTCCGTAGCCACGAAAGGGGCATAAAGCAGACTGCGCAGGGCGGGTGGTGGAGAGGCCAAAGGACTTGGCCGTAGCCCGAGAGTCCTTGCACTGGGGCAGCACTTGCGCCACCGTATCCCACACGGAGTGGGTGTAACGGCCCAACAGACGTGGTGTTTACCGACCACAGTCCCAAGCTGGAGGAAGAAAACATCTTCCCAAGATGGTCCAGCTTTTTGGATTCCCTATCAGGTGGTGCGTTAGGGAATGCGCCTCTGGAAGTGGAGGCTTGGACCACCAAGCTCTCGGGGGTGGGGTGTTGGGAGAGGAAAGTGGGGTCGCCCGGAGCCGGGCAGTGGCGTCAGGCAATCATCCTATCCACAGGAGCCCCTGTGTTGGGCTTGGACCAGGTGCCCAAAGGGATGTCGGTAAGAGCTTCATTAAACGGCAGCAGGGGCGCCGAAGAGCTCGCTGCCGGTTGAAGCATCTCTGTCAGGAGGTTAGTGTTGACTGCCACCATAGGTAGCTCGAGGTTGAGAGCCTCGGCCGCCCTACGCAACACCACAGCGTAAGACGCTCCCTCCTCCGTAGCCACGGTAGGAGGAGACAACATGCCAAGGTCTGGTGAGGTATCCAAACCACTGGCTTCCCCCAGTTTCTCTCTCCAGTCCGGTTCATAGCCCAACTGGTCAGTTAAAGGGTCTCCAGACCCCTCCCAGTTCTCCTCACCCTCTTCTGGCTGCCAATCTGGTCTAAAAGAGCCAGGGTAGTACAAGGGCACAAAAGTACCTGTCGGCGCCGGATCCGGCGTCGGTCCGGATCCGTGTCTACATTGGGATGGAGGCCGGGGTCGACGCCGGCTGGGGACACAACAGGCTGCGGACGTGGTGCTGGTGGAATCGGCGCCAGGGGAAGTTTAACGAGGTCGACCGGCGCCGATCTGGATCCAAAGGGACCCTGCGGTTCCAGAGTCGCCGAAGACCCAGGGCCCCCACCCGAGTCCGCGGGGCCCGAAGGGGCGCCGGAGTCGGGCTGCCCAAAGATGGCATGCATCGCTTCGTAAAATTGACGAAGCTGGGCAGGGGTCGCTCCGGGTCCCGGGAAGGGATGGAAACCCGGAGCCAACCTTTCGAGCTCCGCACGCGGAGCCGCGGGAGGGGCACCACTCGCATCCCTTGTCGTGTCGGCTGACGGACGGGGAGAAGTCGAAGAGCAGCGAGGCTTCTTCGACTTCTTCTTGTGCTTCGACTTACCTGACCCAGAGTGCAAAGACTTGGAGGAAGAATGATGAGGACTCCGCGACCTCGAACGGCGCGGAGCCGACTGCCGGGCCTCGAGAATCTTTCGGGACCGCTCCCGCAAAGACTTCGGATTCATGGTCCAGCAGTCGGAGCACGACTTGGGGTCATGGTCGCGCTCCAGGCAGAACAGGCACACGCGGTGCGGATCAGTTACCGACATCAGTCGGCTACAGGAACCGCAAGCCTTGAAGCCAGACATCCCTGATGTGCACCAGGAGTCGAAGACTCGAAAACGGTGTCGATAAAAGTCGGCAAAAAGTGACTGGAGGTACCGGCTCTCTCCGGATCTGCGCTGGCTGGCGCGGAAAAAGAAAGAACTGACGTCAGCACGCGAGAGCGGCGTCTATGTAGCTACCGTGACGTCATCCCGGCAACCACGACGCCAACGACGAAAGCGGATCCGACCGACGCCACCTTTCGATGCGCAGGGGTACTGTACTGCTGACGAAAAACTTTCTGGATCCAGACTGACGCCTGGGGGTAATTCTAAGGTAAGGAATCTATAACTGTTTCTTTCAGATGTATGAATATATGTTTCTGCTTCTACTCGGTTTTATTCTAGGTTTGCCTAGTTTTACCAGGTTTTAGCAGGGATTGCACTGTTTTTTTTTAGCTCTGTGGACCTTTTACAATATGCTCTGTAGAGGCGACTATGACTGTTTATTTTATGTAACACTGACTTTATTTAATCTAGTAAACAATTGCACTTTATGTCTGATTCCATCAAAAGTGATGTTTTACATATGAATCAAGGTGGCTTTTATTTGGTTTTTATCTCTGGTTTTTACTTGGTTTTATCTGGGTTCCCCGGTTTTACAGAGTATTTTCCGGTTTAACACCTTGGCTCACTTGTATAGTATTATATAATTGGCATTTTGATCAAGTATATATGACGCTTATTTGCACAACGATTGTTTTCATTACATCTGCACTTTAGAGATCTTGTATACATTAATGAACTGAGTATTTCTGTATCTATTCAATGGATGAAAGCTCTGACTTTCTGCGCTTCTATGAAATGTTTATAGTGCACTTGCACTTTATTCTGTATATATTTTATGTATTACTGTATATTTATTTGAGGGTGTTTGTGGGAAGCTGCTATCTATTTATATTATTTATTCGACACTTTGCACTTTTTTCATGCACATTTTGCACTTGTACTTTATTGAATGCGACTCATTTAAATACCAGTAAGTATATATGGGAAAGTCTGGTACTGCATTTTGTATTTTTATCGCATGATGTTGTTCTTAGAGCACTATGCCATTATTAATCAGTTTCATCTTGTGGTTTATGCACTTAGCGTATTTATTAGGAAAAATAATTTTTTGTGCAGTCCATCCTAATGTATATTTTTATATATATTAATTTTACCTTCCTTACATGGTTGTATAGTATTTCTGTAAACAAAAGATGATTGGATTGTCATTGTATAGTAATCTTGAAATTAGGATTTCTTCCATGTTTATCACTGGTATGAGTCTAAAGCATTCTATCACGTGTCATCACTGTCACTATAAATTAGTTTTGATAGGTCCAGCGCGTCATGTGATCAAGACCGCGGAAACGCGGTCGAAACGCGTCAGGCTGGGCACTTGCTTGTACTACTTTTTGATGCACTCAAATCTACAATAAAAGGTATTTTCTAATCTCCACATCGTGGTCCGTACCTGTTTTTTGCTGAGAAAGGATGCAGCAACAAGGACTGTGGTTATCATATATATATATATATATTTATACACATATATATACACACATACATACACCTACATATATACACATACATAGATATATATCTGATAAATATCATATATATATATATATATATATATATATATATATATATATATATATATATATATATATATGTTTTCTTTTTACAAACATGTATTGTATTCAAAGTTTGTTGCTTCACACAATGCCTTATAACCACTACTTTGAAGAAAGACAATTTCCAATACATAGGTGTTGGATTTCACTTTGTTTTCCCCTTCTTTTATCCTACCAGTGGAAACGGTTTTCTGAATGTGGCAGATTCAGATTGCATGGCGAATTTATCTCAATTTTTGCAGCTGGGGGTATTCTTGCTGCAAAGTGCTTCTGTTTAAGGATGGAAATTGATAACTCCACCACCTCCAACTTGAAGGTCACATCACTTCTGCCTTGCAAGCCCTGCTCTTTCTCCAAAAAGTCAGAAGGGTCTCATTTAAGGTATTGTACACTGGGTGTCGGACAATCAGTGGTGAAAGATCACATTCTAATTCCAATAAAATTTCTGTACCTATCAACCAAGTGGAAATCTCATATTTAAAGTGGGGCACTACTAGTTGTCATCCTCAGGAAACAAACTGCGCTGATTTCTTAGCTAAAACGCTGAACACTGGGAAACTGTCTTGAAGCGAATAAAGAAAGACGCAGACAAACTTGCATTCCTGAAAATAAAAAACCTGTCAGTTCCTGTCACCAGTTTGATTGCTCCCACGCAACAAATATTCTGCAATTTGTGTTCTGGGAGCTGGAAGTCATTACTGGCGAAACTCTGCTGCCTGCTCCTTTGCGGACGATGCTGGGTTATGCAGGTGGGTGAGACATCTGGTGGCCCTTGGTCTCTTGCTCGCTCGGCGGCGCATGGCTATGCGCTGGGCCCGCGGTCCTCTCCCGACATTGAAAGAATGGCATACCGACATAGCTTTCTGTAACACGCAATCAGATACATATAGTGAGCTGCTCCCTTCTCGTAGTCGCCCTTGGGACATCTTTGGACCATACCAAGCCTACCAGACTGGCGTTGAGGCAAGTGACCCTGCCGGGGAGTCTGCTGCTGCTGAGAGTGATGGAGTCGGTGTGCTCATACAGTTCGCGGCTGGAACTAGTGTGTTGACACGCCACAGCGTGCAAGGGCAGCAGGCTCCCACCTGGTCCGATGGTGCTCCTGGATTCTATGTACTGTGTATCAGTCTAATGCACTCTGTAACTCCAAATGTACTGTGTCGAATGTCTAGGACCTGATCATTCTGACTGTAAATGTTGTTGCATTATTGCCTTCATTGTACTGATGCATTAAAACTCGCAGTCAACAGAGGGTATTGAGGGGCCTACAAATGTGTATTAAACATATGGTGGTATAATCAGTCTTGCCGGTTTGATATGTATGTAAAGTTGGGGCTTGAGCCTTTAACTCGCCTGGCAGACCCTTGGGAGGTTCTTGGGGTTTGATGAACGTACTCGACTTCCAACAATGTAACACAAATCTGAAAACTGTTTTGCATGCATGATTAATCGTGAAAGTATGTATTTAACTTAAGCTTGTTAATAAAAAAGATTTAAAAAAAAACAAAAAACCTTGCAGTTACGATCATGTTGCTTTGTCATTCTACGCTATATGTTTGTTGAAAACTAAAAATAAAATGGAAAAAAACTATTCTTCAACTTGTGTCGAACTATGCTTGCACACATCTTTCAACATGGGTGATTCACGCTATAACTGGACATAAATTAATTGTGACCCAGTCGTGAATACCTTTGGCACAGCATAGCATATAAGCCGATGTGGATTATTTTATATAAAACACACACTTTTGCTATGACATCCTACCATAATGCGGCAATTCATATTAGAGAAACAACCATGCATGTAAACAACTGCAGTTCACACCAAACTGGATAAAGCAATGATGCGTGGAACCTCCAGCTTGCACCAATTAATTTAAAAAAACAAAAAAAACAGTGACTTACATCATGTGCGTGTGTCATGTCCTCATGACACAAGCAAGCATACGAGCAGTAGCAAGTTACAGCAATGTGTTTTGCGCACCACTCAGGAACTCTTGCATAACACTAATGCTACCCATATAGCACGTACAAAGGTTTTCTATAACCAGGCACACCATTTCTGGTTTGCTACTATGCAGATAAAGCACCATTTTGCACCAAATCAGACAATTAGTCCTGACTAGCAAGCATTACATACAGTACAGCAGATAAAGCAACCATTCACACAAATGCAGGCCTGCCGCTATTTCAGGCAAGCACTACACAGAGGCACATTAGTGGCAGCAATGCGGTATAGAAAAGCCAATCCAATTCCTCTCTTCATAGACCGGCTACACTACACATACACTAGGCATGCATAGAGTCATATGAACTCAAGGGTTCCCTCTTCAAATCCACATTACAGGACCAGGGCTCTTTTTTTTTTTTTTAAATTAACAAGCATAGTGAAAAGGAGAACTTTAGAAAAATTTGGAAGTTCTCTCTTTAGGAAGGAAAAGAGATAAAGATGGAATTGTACAGTAAACTGCATTCAGTTACAAAATATCTTGACGTTTACTGATCCCATGCAAGAGGGAGACAAGCTAGGAACATCTGAAAGGCCAACCTCAGCCATCAACATATATTCAAAGTTACCGATAGGATATGGTCCCTCCTTCCCAGTCCTCAAAGCCTTTCACACAGTGGTGTTCTTCCTCGAGGAACTGAGCCAATATTTGAACGGTGAGGTTTCCATGTGCCAAATAAACAAGTCACTTACGTTCGGTAACGCTCTTTCTGGCAGAGATTCTATCTAGCTAGAGAGTCCTCACCTTTTGAATATTTCCCAGAAGGCAGACTGGACCAGGAAACTTTTCAGCAGTACCTATGTTCACCAGTAGGTGGCACCATACAGCTACGCAAGGACACCGTTCCACTCCGGAAATGACCGGAGGAGCCTATATAGGCGCCACTTCTGTGCGCTGAAATCAGTTGCTTTCTAGAGTGGTCGAACTATCAGACGCAGAGCCCCAAAAGTAAATTGGTGTGACCAGTGTGCAGATTCCCAGGCTTAGGATCTTATTAATAAAAAGTTCAATTAAAAAGGATTGGTGAGGAATCTGCAGCTATTTAGAGTCTCCACCAGAAAAAGATTTACCAAAGGTAAGTAACTTGTTCCTCTTATAGAGACTTCTTGCTGCAGTTTACTCACCTTTTGAATAGATACCAAAGCAGTACCAATTTGAGGTGGTTCTGTGGATGGACTCATACCAGGTAGCCCGCAGGTCCAAGTAGGCTAAATGCCACCACAGGAGGGGTTCGGACTGGAGCTAGAGGCCTCGTAATGAACTCGGAGTGTCCAAATGGCTTTGAGGGCAAACCCGCCCACGGTACTCCAGGTGGAAGGCCTCTCAGCTCCTTTAGGTCCGAAGGCACGCCAGAGGGAAGCGACAAGGATCAGAGGAGGCAGAGCATGGCTGCGAGGAACTCTTCAATCTGTTGTGGAGTGGCAGAAGGCCCAGAGAACTCTGATTGTGCTGGAACCAACTGCGGGAACGGCTCCTAAGTCAGGGGTCAGAGTTCCGCTTTGATTTATGTTTTTCCCCCAGACATATCGGCTAATTTGGATCACAATGAAGACTGGCCTTGTGAGCGGCTTTGGCGTCTCCTGAAGCAGGAACGGGATCGAACCTTAAACTTGGACCGCGAGTTAAAGCAATTAGCCTACGTACTGCTTGATGATGTAAAGTTTTGCCTCGTAGTCCTGGATGGTCTTCGGATTCATTGACGTGCAGTCACAGCAGGCCTTGGAGTCATGGCTCGACCTCAGACACCACAGGCAGAGCTGATGGGGATCTGTCAGACATTTGCTTGAGAAAGACCCTACAGTGTTTAAAACCGGTCGTTTTAGGGGGTGACATGACTTGTACACTGTAGGACATTTGCTGAAATATCGAGGGATAGTGTCTCAGAGATGTGAGAGCACTCCGGATTCACGTCTGGTCGTGTGGAAAGAACTGATGTCAGGGAACAGGAATGGCACCTATAGAGACCCTGCACGTCATTTCCGGAGCAGAATGACATCGGTGGGAGCAGCATGATGCCACCTACCAATGCGGAGGGGTACTGCTGAAAAGTTTCCAGATCCAGTCTGACACCTGGGGAATATTCAAAAGGTTTGGAATCTGCAGCTAGAAGTCTCTATCAGAACCCTCTCTTTGGTCCCTTTGGCCAGAAGCGACAGGGCTTCCTGCACAAGGATGGAGGAAGGATCTGCTGAACTTTGATAGTAAGTGAAATATGGGAAAGAGTGGTTATGAAGGTGAGGGGAGTGGATGGGGAGGTGAAAGTGTTGAATGATCAGCAGCACTCACTGATCTGAAGTTATAGCACGCCAGCTGGGCAGGGAAAAATGAATTCATGATGCCTGCTGCACATGACAATGGGGGGAGAATCAAAGTGTACTGGCTTCAGTTGGCAGAAAAGAGGAAGAAGAGGACTTCTGTCCTCCTTGCCGGTGTCCAAGACCTCTACAACCACCATGTACTTCTGACCCCTGAAAGGGCTGTCTTGTAAGCAATGCAATGGCTGCCTTTGGCATTAAGCGGGGTCTTGAGAGCATCCTCTGAATTTTCAGTATTGTTGATGGAACTGACAGGCTAGAGAGAGGAAACCTAAAGAGCGGATCATAGCACAGATTTCTTTAAAATGTTCCAGCGCAGAATGCACATTTGCATCAAAAAGCACAGAACCATTAACAAGCATATTCATAACAGTTGCCTGCAAATCACCAGAAAATCCTCTGGTGCGCATCCAGGCATGACACCAGCATGACCAACAGTGCATCGTGTTGAGGCTTGGCCGCAAGACATTTTGCTGTATCATGTCCATCATGAATATCTGAGTAAAAGTGTTTTTGAAATTGCCAGAGATGGCAAGAAAAATCTTTCTGGCAATATCCCAAAAGTGCATGAAACGTCTCAGCAGGCAGACTGCGTTCAGGGACCTCTGCGCCAAGCTCGTAGAAGAACCTCTTCCAAAATGCATTACTATGTTTGATTCCCCACGTTGGCAAAGTAGAAATGCATTGGGATTCATCTTGCTAGAAGCATGAACGACCACGCCCTCGGAAGTCGGGTTACGGAGTCAAAAACACCAGATCCTCAGCTACTGGGCAACTTGCTGGGGGAGTTGAACATGACTTAACCAACTTGCAATCAAGGTTTGCATCAGGGCCTCATTACAAGGAAGTAAGGGTCCTGATGTAGTGTCAGTTTTGCTAACACTAGCACTTCTGCTGTTCTGTGAACTAATACAATGAAAGAATTTCCTCATTGGGGCGGGGGGTAAGGGAGGGAATGGGGGCTGGAGGTACAACTCAGTCTCAGGGGAAGTAAGTAGGCCACTGTCATTCTATACATCTAAACATTGGCCAGCATCAGTGTAATAAAGGGGAGGGAGAGGGCACAATTTGTCTGCTTTCTCATCACCTTGTCATGCAGAACATTTTGGAGCCCATGAACGGCATCAGAATCGGATCCGAACAGAGACCTAGCCTATGACAATACTGGCGCCAAGGAAGAGGCTGGGGTTTTTCTAAAGTCAGGGTGGCACCTTGGTAATTTCATAGTGTGACATAGGCCTGGAATATACATACACTGGCTCTGTCTCAGAAACGGGTTGGAGTCAGGTCTGGTGTGGGAGCTGTCGGAAGTCAGGGCTAGTGCAAAGGTGGCTGGAACTTACAAAGTACCTGCCGCTAGATTGGAGGTACGGGACAGTGCTGGCAGGGAGAGGCGAAATGGGGTCAGATGGTGTTAGGGTTGAATTCCCTGACAGAAGTCAAGCTGGGGGCCTCTGCAGCTCTGTCGGGCCCAAAGGTGGTCCAATGCGAGCCTGAATCTCCCTGAGAAGTTCCAGCATGGCCTCCTTATAGGTCTCAATCTAAAGTGCAGTCAAAGACAGCCCAGGTTATTTGGGTTGCATAGGGACCAGCCTGAGAACTTTGCTTGGAGTTGGATGTGGGCAGCAGATTGGGGCCTTGGGTATGTCTACGGTGCAACTTCTTCCCAGGGGAGGACTGGCGAGAAGGGGGATGAGTCTTTCTTCAACTTACGCTTGTGGCATGACATGTACCTCGCCATTATGTTCGACTTAGCACAAGATGGCTACCTGGAGCAGAACCAGGACTCTGACGGATCTGCTTTCGTGAGCATGACCTACCTCACTTTTTGTGTTCAGCGATGTATAGTTTCACTCCCGCCCCCCAATTGCCTTCATGTATCATGGAGCATTTTTTGCATGACTCCAAGTGGTGCTCAGACTCTACACACCACACGCAGATGTGTGGATCAGTGACTGGCATTTGCTTCTGGCAGTCACAGGGTGGTTAGAATCCAATTATTTTGGAAGGGAGTTGGGTGTGTTGTCAAGGGGGGGGAAGGGTTGAGGAGACAGACGTTAAACAGGGCAGTTCCCTAGCACACTATCAGTGAAAAAAGATGGGGCAGAGCTCTGAGCCGGTGTTTAAGGGCTCAGAAAGAAAGGAACTGATGTTATCGCACAGGTGTGCCACCTACATACAGCTCTGCACTGTTTATTCCAGAGGCTAAGCCAGATCGCCATGAAGTCAGATGTTAGCACCTGCCAACATGCAGGAGTCGTTGCTATGAAAAATTTCTAATGCAGTCTGATGCCTGAGAAATTCATAAGGTTAGCAATCTGCAGTTAGAAGTATTCATCAGAAATTATAGGGTAGATATATATATTTTTTTAAAAGCCATTTGCTAAGCCATCAGGATTAGCACCCCCGCTTATTTTGCACCCACAGCCAGGACACCATTAGACTGTACACTAAGGAATGTAAAAAAAGAAAAAAACAAGGCAACAGGCCTTTTCTATCTACGCACCCAGGATCCGAAACAACATCTCCGTATTCACTAGGACCGCCCCAATACTGTTCCAATTTAGGAAAGAGTTGAAGACTCATCTCTTTAAAGAACATTACATAACAATACATTAACCTTCCACAACCCAGCTACATCCCCTATCACTTGTTAACTTTATGCTGGTCTATGACCCTGTACAGCACTCTGCTGCTTTTCGGCTAGCTACGCGTAACAGAAATATAAAATACATATATACATAATCAAGCACACAACCAGCAGTGCTAGGACGCTTGGCGAGGGGAAAAATTACAACAATGCAGCTTAGAAAGCCATCAAACAGCCATGTTTTAAGAGCTTTACAAAAGACAGTCAAGGAGGATAAATAGTAGAGGCCAAGAAAAAGGGAAAAGGACACTGGCGTGTTTTTCCAGTATTAGGCCTTCAAGATAGACTTTGGGAGCGACATTACATTATAAAAACTGGGCACTAAACTGAAAATTCTGTAAAAAAGTGGAAAGGAAAAGATAATGGAAATTAGAGGAGCTCCGAATAATAGAATCTGTTCCACATGACAAAAAGAAACTGATGGGCATGAGACTACTCAGGCGGTCACCAGAGAGCAGGCGCATCAAAATATGTGTTAGCTAGACAGTAAAGTACTTAGCTTATTTTGATGGAGTTGGCATCTAACACAACATATTACACAGGAACTTCTCTTTTTTTGGACCCAGCCTGTTGATGCTCAAACACTGTTGGCACCAATCTCAACTTAGTTACAGGAAACAGACGAATTTTAAGAGCTTTATTAATGACAGTGAAGGAGGATAAATAGTAGAGGCCGGGCAGCCTAGATGCACTATAGTGGGGAACCGGGTACTGACATGTTTTCCCAGCAATTAGACCTTGAACCTAGACTTCGAAAACTGGGCACTAAACCGAAAATTTAGTAAAAAAGTGAAAACAAAAAGACAAAAGAAATTAGATGAGCTCCGGATGATAAAATATGTTACATATGACATATAAGGAACTGATGGGCACGAGACTGCACATTTATGGCACAATATTATTACACTTGATGACACTTTCACAACTCTGCAGCCAGAACCATACCAACGCTCCAAATGCAGTAATTGAAGTTAATGAGACTAAAATTCAAGTCTGGACATGCAACGAGATGAGGAACAGATGAAAAGAAATAACCATTACAAAGGTGTTTCATCTCAGGCGGAGCAGGAGATGAAAGAGAGAGAGCAGGAGCATCACTATATGTGCTAGCTAGACAGACCACTTTGCTTCCTCCAATGGAGTTGGCACCTAACATTACCTGTTACATATGAACTTCGTGTTTTTTGGACCTAACCTGTAGATCCTCAAACACTGTCAGTATCAATCTCAACTTTGTTAAAAGGAACACATGAATTTCTAAAAAGAGCTGGGTTGCAGTGAAGAAGGTATACCACTGGCTTACGGCTAAGAAGATGTGTAAGACAGGAGGGCTGCATGATCAAAGGGGGTTGTCTTAAGTACTGAGATCAGGAAGGTGGCTACTATCAGAAGAAGGTCAACCCGTGATCTATGGGTAGAAAAAAAGGCATGCATTCTCGCTTATTAGCCAATCAAGTAGGAAAACTGGCGCTAGATCAGACATCACTTACTCTGCTGCTGTATTATGGTGTTGAGAGATGGCTGAGCGGGTTTGCAGGGCTGCATGCCGGGTACCAAATTATCCAAGTTAATGTTCACACTTGGGTCGGACCAGGTGGCTGGTAGGGTTTTGCCTTCATGCTTGCTCATCATCTCCATGCTTTGTGTAGATAGTGGGTTTGGTTTCTGAAGAGCGGTGTGAATATTCTGTAAAGGCTGTAAGAAAGCGTAGAACCATCAAATGAAATATCAATAAACAAGTTAACAGACAGAGGATTCAAAATTATTTCTATATCTAAAAGATGTTTCCTACACAAGCTAATTAATAATTAATCAGGTGCCCCAATCCAGAAAGTGTCATTTCGCGTATGCAGGATCTAGGTTTTGAAATGCTCATCAAGTCCGTGGGTGATCAGACTCACTGGTATTCATCAGAAAGACAGTTACCAAACGTACGTAACTTTCTTCTGATGGATACTTCTACCTGCAGATTCTTCACCCGTTGAATATATTACAAAAGGAATAGTTTCTTACCTTTAACTCCAGTTCTCTCGTAGGGGAATCTCCATTGAAGTCATAAGCGTTTGAATCGTTCCGTCCACATGCGGGAATCCCAGAGCACTTCTTCATAGAATATTTCCTAAGACTAGACACTTAAGAAAGAACATGATGCGCAGCCTAGAAAACCGGCTACATTGGAGAAATACTTCAGATTGTACTTACAAAAGGGTTAAAATACCCCTGAATACTTACAAGTTTGAAGCGAACATTTTATAAAACAGTTTAAATCTCTTCCAAAAACCCTTTTCTGTGAAGGTAGAAGATGAAGGGCAGCGGGACAGTGTAGCCCCATAGGCTGCTATTATGTGAGTTTAAAACAGTGTGTGCGCCTTTAAGATTTGATTTGAGTTTAATTTGTAAAGCGCAGCGTATGCCCTAGGGCGTCTTGGCGCTGCCTGCAAAGCAAGGAAGAGAGGATCAGGATATAGAGTCTACAGAGGGAAAGTTAAAAGCCAAGTTTTAAGAAGTATTCCTTAAGTACTCTGGCATTTGATTCCAGAGACATGATGTGACGTAAGAGAAACTTCTACCTCTCCCGGAGGCTTTGCAGATGTGGAAAACGGATAGCTTCTTAGTAGTGGCAGAACGTAGAGGTCTGTTTGGGGTGTACCACGAAAATGTGTTCATCAGACATTCAGGGCCTTGAAGATGTAATGCTTTGTGGGAAATAAAGAGTGCTTTAAAGGCTACGCTTTTTTGACAGGCAACCAGTGAAGTTCTTCCCTAGCTTTAGTCACAGGTTCAAACTTTTACATTTTTTTCAGGACCCTAACTGCTGCATTTTGCAGTCTCTGGAGCCTACTCAGAACACACTGCTGGGCTCCAACATAGAGGGCATTGCAATAATCTAGTTTTGATAATACCAATGAGGTAACCACTTTTTTTTGTAAGTCAGATGGTAGAAAGGGAAGGATTTTTCTCAGAATTTTAAGTGTGTGAAAGCATGAGGATGTGAGGTAGTTGGTTTGGCCCCGAAATGAAAGATTTGTATCAAAAATTATTCTGAATGGCTGATGTATACGCCTATTACTCTGCCTCTCACTTACTCAACATAAATGAGTGGTGGTATAGTGCACAGACGGACCCAACGTTTGCAGTTCAGAGACGAGCGAAGGGTTCCCAGACTTTGTTAGCCTTCTCTATAGTCAGACAAATCTGGATCACCTACCTCCAGCGTGTAAAGTGGTAATTCAATTATGACGACGCATAGTCAAGAGGATGGGCTAGCGAGGGCGACTGACGCATGCGACCTCACTTTGGCATGGAACCTACCTTAGACAGGTCGCCACACTGTCAGGGTTCTGCGCATGGGACCTTATCGGACTCTCTACACTAGAGGACATAATGAAAGGGACAATACTCAAGTCCTTTCAATAGCTACAAGCAGAATATTATCTCCACCGCAGTCAGTTTTATAGATATTTACAGCTTAGACATGCACTGACACCGCAAATCCAGTCCCCGACGGATCTGCCGGAGTTTCACCCATTGGAAGGGCATCTGTTGATGGGAGACCTGGGTGCCCACAAAATTAGACAAATCTACCAAACACTAGTCACACATAACCAAACTACACTTGGCACGCTACGAACGGCGTGCGAAGGGGACATTACAGATCTTACTGACCACAACTGGACAGAGGTCCTGTCAAGTCCTCAGGGTGCCACCATTGCAACACGGTACAGTTTAATCCAATTTAAATATGTGCATAGAGCGTACTACACGAGGTCCCGCCTCTGGCGTATGGGTGTCATACCGTCCCCCACCTGTCTCAGATGCGAGGAGGAGGAAGGGACCTTCCTCCATACAGTATGGAGCTGCAAGGCACTTCAGCCCTTTTGGCGTAACGTAACCTCATGCCTAGAACAAGTCCTGTCTTAGCGGCTTGCCCTGGAACCCAAGTTGCTTCTCTTACACAGTACAGTTGGAATCGGGGGAAACCGATACAATAAACACCTCCTGTTCCTGGGGCTCACGCTGGCCAAGCAGGACTTAGCCCAGCATTGGAAGAGGACCTCTTCACCATCGGCGGGTCGGTGGAAACGTGCCATGGGCAAATGAATGGGGATGGAAATAGTGTTCAGGGCGCGGGGCTGCCCACAGAAGCATAAGATCTAGCGCGTTGGGCTGAATATAGGGGCATAGATCTGCCCTCCGCACATCCCCTAGAATCCCCCATTGAGCAAGAAATACGTTTATATGGCCACAAACATACCCATGGGTAGTAGACCCTGCCACCCGAACGCACTTGACAGATATCCCCCGTGGATTGGGGAGTGGTGCATAGCCTGTGCCAAAGTTGTCTTATTAGTTTTCTTTCATGCCTTTGTTGAGGTCTTGAAACATGGGTACTATTCTGTAATGTACTATAACTTGATGTATGTGATTGGCCACCCTGGCCGAGTTGTACCACCAAAAACATCAATAAAATCTGTTATTAAAAAAAAAATTATTCCGAGATTCCTAGTTTTAAACACTGGGCCAGGAAGTGAGCCAAGGGCTTCTGCCACCAGGACTTATTCCAAAAAGAGGTGTCCTGCTCGAAAAGGACTCAGAGCCCACCAGCATCCCATCATGCCTAGCAGGTGGCAGTTGCCTCAGATCTTTTTGAAGGAATGAGTTAGTGATAGGTAATCCCAATAATATTGTCTATTATGAATGGAATAGCAAGCCTATCCCCTCCAAGGGCGGTGGAAAACAGAGGAACCTTGAAGTAAGCAAATAAATATCTGAGGGAAGCTTGTCCTACTTGAGCGTCTGCTCGAGCATCTGAATCCAAACAGTAATGCTTGGTGAATGTGTGAACTGACCTCAATGTAGCCCCTTTACAGATCTCCGCTATAGAGACATCTCTCATCAAAGCGGCAGTATCTGCTTTGCCGCTACTAGAATTGGCCTTAGGTCTAGCTGATAAGGTCTTGCTGGCTTTTTGATAGCATAAGAAAATGCAAGACAATATCCATCGGGAGAGAGATTGTTTGGAAGTGGCTAAACCTGTACAGACCGTGCCATAATTTATAAACAATTGGTCTGATCCCCGTATGTCACGAGTCTGGTCTAGATACAATTTCAAGACCCGCCTCACATCCAGGGAATGAAGAGTTCTTTCAGCCGATGTTGAAGGGTGCTGAAAGAAAGTTGGCAATGCAATTTTCCGATAGACATGAAAGTCCGAAACCACCTTGGAGAGGAATTTAGAGTGATTCCTCATAACTATCTTGTTAGAGTGGAAGACAATGTAGGGCTCGTGAGAACATAAGGACTGAATTTCGCTAACCCTATGAGCTGATGTAATTGCTACGGGGAAAGCTGCTTTCCAGGAGAGATGCTCTAGGGAGGCCTTATGCAAAGGTTCAAAAGGGGCTTCCATGAGACGTGAAAGAACTATGTTAAGCTCACAGGGAAATAGGAGGGAAACCTTCTTTAGCCCTTCAAGAAAGTCCTTGATCACTGGGATTTTAAAAAGAGGTTTGTGAAGGACATTTTCTGTAGGCAGTGAGTGCAGCCAAGTGGACTTGTATGAAAGAGAATTTGAAGCCAGAATTTGCCAAATGAAGATATCTTCCTGGAAAGTAGTAGGATCTACGTTCTTGGGGGAACACCAAATGCAAAATCTCTTCCACTTGAAGGCATACACAGAACGGGTTGACGGCCGTTTAGCCTCCTTGAGGACGTCCATGCAATCCTGTGGCAAGTTCAAGTGCCCATACTG
Organism: Calotriton arnoldi; assembly: GCA_963921515.1. Classification (NCBI taxonomy): domain Eukaryota; kingdom Metazoa; phylum Chordata; class Amphibia; order Caudata; family Salamandridae; genus Calotriton; species Calotriton arnoldi. The sequence continues at coordinate 774,065 of CAWUFW010003676.1, forward strand.
CACCAGCTCAGGGGCCATGCTGCCAAATTCAAAGAGGAGAGATTGGGGTGAACCATCTGGCCTCCGAACTTCGTTAACAGGTCTGGTCGGCATGGCAGCTTGAGATATGGACGCTGTGACCGGTGAAGGAGGTCCGCAAACCGCCATTGATGTGGCCACTCCAGGGATATCGGGATGAGTCTGGCTCTCCAGTGGGACAGCTTGAGGAGGACTGTCAGGACCAGAGGGCTTGGTGGAAAGGTGTAAAGAAATTTGCTTGACCAGTGGATCCACATAGCATTCACCAGAGTCCCTGGTTGGATGTACTTTGAGGCGAAGTCTTGGCATTTTTTGTTTTCTGCGGTGGCGAACAAGTCGATGTGCTGAGAGCCCCACAGCTGGAAGATGTCTTGCATGACGTCATTGTGAAGGACCCATTCACGATTTTCTTGCTGAACCCTGCTGAGGGCGTCTGCCAGCACATTTTGCACACCTGGGAGGCGAGCTGCCGTGATCAGCAGGTTTCTGGTTACGAGCCATTTCCAAATTGCTTGGGCTTCGTGGGACAAAAGTCTGGACCTTGTCCCCCCCCCCGCTTGTTGAGGTAATACATGGTGGTCGTATTGTCCGTCTGAACAAGCAGGGACTGGGTTTTGAATGATGGGTGAAACACTTTCAGCACAAGGTGGACTGCCCGGAGCTGGAGGAGATTGATGTGATGTGTCACCTTCTTCGGAGACCATGAATCTTGAATTTGGAGATGATCCATGTGGGCTCCCCACCCCAGTAACAATGCATCTGTCACTATAGCTTGAGAGGGAGCCTGTAGGTGGAAAGGCATCCCGTGGAGATTGATCAAAGAGCAGCACCATGTCAGATTGCTTCACATGAAGGGGTGGGGGAGAGAATGATCTTGTCTTCCCAGTTGCCTGTTCCCACTGTTCTTGAGACATTCCTGCAGGGGACGCATGTGGAAGTGTGCATTCGGAGTGAGGAAAATACATGAGGCCATGGAGCCAAGGAGGGATGACACTGACCTCACCATGGGATAAGGGGCTTTCATTAGAGAGTGACATTTTCGACGGATCGATGAAAGTCTCTCCTCCGAAGGACACTTTTGCCTGCCGTGTGTCGATGGCGGCCCCTAGGTATTGCAGAGTCTGAACCGGGGTGGAGATTGACTTGCTGTGGCTGATGTGAAGACTCAACCGTTGAAGGACATCGCATGTCCAGTTTAAATGCCGCTGGGCTTCCTGTGTAGTTGAAGCCTTGATTAACCAATCGTCTAGACGGGGATAGATAAAGATTTAGTGCCTCCTAGGATGAGCAGCAACTACTGCCATGCACTTAGAGATGGTTCTGGGAGCTGACTGGAGGCTGAATGGAAGGACCTGGTATTGATAGTGGTCCTGCCCCACTACAAACCTCAAGAACCTGTGATGTTTCTTGGCGATGGGCACATGAAAATACGCGTCTAGGAGATCTATGGAACAGAGCCAATCCCCCCTGGTGTAGTTGTGGATGGATCTGATGTAATGTCAGCATCCAAAACTTTTCTCACCAAATTCATTTGTAGGCTACTTTTAAGTCGAGAATGGGTCTGAATTTGTCCTTGTCTTTTTTATTCACCAGAAAGTATCTGGAGTAGATGCTTGTTCACCGTTGTTTGTGTGGGGGGTGGGGACGACCTCCACTGCGCACTTCTATAGCAAAATGCTGACTTCCTCACCAATCAGAACCCAGGAATCTCTTTTTTTTTTTTTTGCCACTCTGCCAGAAGCAGTGAGATGCTTCCCCCTACCGGAGTGGGTAACGGAAGAGGGGGAAGGGAAGATTCAAGGTTTGGTGCCAGTTGTGGGTTTACCCCATTGGGTAAGCTGTTGGGAAGAACACCCTCTAGATTGCCATCGCTGCTCTTGCTGGTATGCCACAGTGACATACCAGCTGTTTTTGTAGTATGTCACAGTGGCATTGTTGTGGCTGCTGGCGTCTCTGGTATCAATGAGGGGTTTGAACCCTAAGAGGTTAAAACCGGTGTCGGTAAGGCATGAAGAAACGCCTTTGCTCTTTCTAGGCCAACAGCCTTAAGAGTCTCCATTTCAGACTTCATGCGAGCCATCTCATCGTCAGTGTGGCTGGCGAAGAGGGTAGACCCCGAAATAGGAAGATTTAAAATCCTTTGCTGCGACTCTGGTTTTAGAGATGCGAGGCAGAGCCAGGAATGCCGGCTTAAGGCAATGCCATGACAATATTCATGTGCCATTAACAGGGAGAAGTCTGCTGCGGCGCTGATGACTTGGTTGGACATCATGAGGCATTCATTAACAATCTCCAGGAAGTCTTCCCTTCTGTCCCTGGGAAAGTCGTCTGGATAGAGTCCCAGAGCGCTCTATCATATCTACCCAGGAGGGCAATAGCACTGGGCCACTTTCACAGTGGTTGCAACAGTGAAACAAACTTTGCCACTCACTGAGTCCAACGTTTTGCTCTCCCTATCAGGAGGAACTGGAGAAGCAGGGGTAGAAGCATGATGCTTCTTGGCCACCAGAATGACCATGGGGGAAGGAGGTGGATCTGATCTGAAGAAAAGAGGATCTTGCTCAGGAGGTCTGTATTTTTTCTGTAGCCTCGAAGAAGCTGTTTCGGTTGAAGCTGGGGTCAGAAACAGTTCAATCGCTGGTTCTAAAAGACTGGGAACCAATGGAAGCAGAAGTCTTGAAGCCGACCGCTGATGTAGAGTCTCAATTATAACAGATGTGATAGGTATGAGGACAGACATCTGAACATTACATTTTGCAGCACCTCTCACCAGAACCTCCTGGAATGGGGTGATGTCATCCACCGGAGAGATGCGAGGCGGTGGAGAACTGGACAGCATCAGCGAATATCGTCCGGCTGATGTAAAAGAAGACGTTGTGTGTCTTGATTGATGTCTGGATGTTGTATGTGTCCTGGACCGTGACCTATGCCTGCAATGGTGAGAGTGCCTAGAAGAAGATGAATGCCTTGAATGATGCCTGTGATGACGTGACCGATGGCATGTTCTGGAGCGCAATCTAAGCCTTGGTGGTGCTACAGGCAGAGGCACTGGCGGAGTCGGCGTCGGAGGTGTAGGAGGGGGAGGCTGCGTTGGTGGAGAAAGCAGAGGGGGAGGTGGAGAATCTGGTAGTACAATCTGAGAAGAGGGAGAGTAGGCCCTTGAGTACTCCGAATTAGGTGACGAAGTGACTTGCATATTTTTCCTCCGCTTTTCTTTTGTCCTCAACGTCGAGATGGATTTTGATGTCAACCTTGACGGTGATCTCCTCAGACGCCTCGATGACGCATCACTCCTCGGCACGCTGGAGGTCTATCTTGCCTTCGATCTGCACCTTTTTCTCGACGCCGATCCAGTCCTGGACGGCGAGCAAGTCTGTGCCGTACCCGATTTCTTATGTCAACCGGGAAACATGCAGTTTCCTGGCTGGCACCCTCTTTTTGGACCTTCCACATCACTCAGAGGCAGATGTAAGAGCCCTGGTAGAGGACTGACCCTCTTTTCGCTCCGAGGTCTCACCTTGAGACTGGACTTGCTGCCTGCACCATTCATCGGTGCCATGAAGGCACATTTTCCCTCTCTCCCTCAGGGTGCGACGACAAAACTTCTTGCAGTGTTGGCACTTCTCTGGAACATGTGTAGATGGAAGGAGTATGCAGACTTCGTCAGGATCTGATCTGGCCTTCCTCCTCCCACAGGCAGGGCACTTATCAAACAGAGAAGGCATAACTATTGACAAAATGCCTCCAAATTCTGTCAGAAAAGGCTTAAAACAGTGAGAGGATGATGAAAGACGTCGAGTGAACCAAAGAAAACAAAATTCCACAGATGAATTTTGAAGAAAACAAGCCTAAAAGGCCGAGCTCAATGCTCCAGGATGCTGTCACCAGGTGCCGGAAAAAAGAACTGAGGCAACTGCCACCTGCTAGACATGATGGGATATTGGTGGTCTCGAGTCTTTAAAGGCGCAGACACGGTTTAAACTCACATAATGGCAGCCTATGGAGCTACACTGTCTTGCTGTCCATCTTAAAATTTTACAAAAAAGGATTTGTGAAAGATTCAAGTTGTTTTATAGAATTTTCACTTCAAAACTATACGTATTCAGGGGTATTTTAACCCTTTTGTAAGTATAATCTGAAGTATTTCTCCAATGTAGCCTGTTTTCTAGGCTGCGCATTATGTTCTTTCTTAAGTGTTTCTGTAGGCCTTCCTGAAGAAACGCGAACGTCTACACTTAAGAAAATATTCTATGAAGACGTGTTCCTGGGATTCCTGCACATGGGCGGAACTATTCAGACACGTATGACTATCAATGGAGATCCCCTAAGAGAGAACAGTACATCCCTATGTGGTGGGTCTGAAGGAATTGACAAGGGAGGAAATCTTGGAGAACTGAACATGCTAAATGGCCATTCCTTCTTACCCGAGTCCAGACAATGTTTGCAAAGGTGTGAAGGGAAATTCTTATGGCCCCTGGCAGATTTCAGTTGTGGGAATACGTCTCGTCAGAGCTGAAGTGAAAGATTTTGTCCTGGTGGAATGCTCTTGGATTCTCCCAAGGGGCTCACTTTAGTAAGAACATAGCATATTAAAAAAAAAAAATCCTTCTGGACAGTGCTGCCCATGTATCGGACAAAGAACTCGTTGTCAGACCTGATCTGTTTGGTACAGTTGTTGTAGAAACTGACTGCCCTTCTGGGGTCCAACCAATGTAGTCTCTCCCTCTTTTGAATGGGATGGTGTGGAAATAAAAAGGTAGGGAAGGGTGTGAAGGTGAAGGACTGCCCCAGATAGAAATGGGTCTCTACCTTTAGAAGGAAAGCTGCTTTAGTCTAAAGGACCAGATTGTTCAGGAAGAAGCATGTGTCCGGAGGACAGACACTCAGGAACACAGTGAACAATCTCAACTAGCAACTGTAAAGGGGCTCAAACAGAAGTCCCATAAAAATGTTGACAGAAGATTCAGGTCTTATTGGGGCATTACAAAAAGGGTGGGTGGAAGCAAGTTTGCCAGTCCCTTCAGAAATCTCATCACTGTTGTGGATATGAATAGGGATGGCTAGTTTGCGAGGCAAAGGAAGGCTGAAAGAGACGAGATGTAACCCATGACTCTGCACAGTGTACAGGCCTTGCTGTGCTAGCGAGAGCCTGAACAGGAGGACATCAGAAAGGCACCACCTCGTGCTCCACACACCAAGCAAAAAACCTATTCCACATCTCAAAGTAGACCGTTTTAATGGAGGGGTGACAAGCAGACAGGTCCATATCGACCAACTCTGTTTGTAATTGGAAGGAGCTCAGGTGCCCGCCATTCAATCTCCAGGCATGAAGGTGAAGGCTCTGGAGATTTGGGGAGCAGACCCTACTACTGATTGGGAGAGGAGTTCCGATTTCAGAAGAAGATAGAGTGGGGGACAAAGGGAGAGGCGTAAAAGGTCTGCATAGGACACCCTACTCGGCCAGCTTGAGACAATGAGAATGACTTGGAGGCACTTCTGGTAAATATTCATCAGAACCAGAGGAATCATGGGTATGGTAGGAAACCCATAGTGAAGTGGAAAGTTTCACTTCAATTGAAACTCGTACCCGAAAGCTCCCTGCAACTGATAATGGATGGTGCAGAAATGTAGGGGAGGGGCATTGCTGTGAGAGGCAAAAAGATCCACTTGAGGGGGGGCCGCAAAGGACAAAGATGTAGTATACCACCTCCAAATGTAGACGCAACTGGAAGTCGGCAAAATGATGCCGACTCAGGATGTCAGCTCTTGTGTTGAGAGAGCTGGCCAGATGGTTGGCGACCAGACAAATTCCATGTTACTGCGCCCACACCCAGATCTTCAACAGAGAAAGTGAGAGCCCACTCCTCCCTGCTTGTTGATATGCCACACTGAAGTTGTATTGTCCATCAAGACCTGGGCAGACCAACCACGAAGGGAAGGGAGGAAGACCGTGAGCGCCAGCCAAACGCCCTCAGTTCTAGAAGACTAATATGTAAAACATACTCTTCTAGAGAACAGAGGCCGCTGATCTCCAGCGCCTCCAGATGAGCACCCAACAAGAGTGTGGATGCATCTGTCATCACCGTGGTCACCACTGGTGGAGGGCAGAAGGACATCCCTTTAGACAGATGCTCCACCGTCAATCACTAGTCCACAGATGATCGGATTGTCTCAGACTCTCTCGGAAGGAGGAAAGGCTCAAAGCAATTTTGTGTCCAGTACTGCCCATGTGAACAAGAGGTGCTTAAAGGGCTCTAGGTGAGACTTGGGCACATGGATTAAAAAGCACAGGTTAAACAGCAGGGATGCTGTTGCTTGCAGGCGACAAAAGCATCTGCGGCGAGCCAGTTTTTAGCAGGCAGTCAGCAGGCAGTCATCCAGGTGTGGTACTACAGAGATACCGACCTCCTGAGATGTCCATGACCACTGCCATCACCTTTGTGAAGACTTGAGGTGCCAATGTTAGTCCAAATTAGAGGACCATAAACTGGTAGTGGGTGGACTCTACAATGAAATGCAGGTATATGGAAACCGGTGTCCTGCAAGTTGAGGGACAACATGCAGCCTCCCACTTTCCGCGACCGCAGAATTTGAACCAGGGGTAGCAACTTGAACTTTTAAAGGAAAAGTTCAAGAGCATGAGTTCTATAATCAGACGAAGAATGCCGTCCTTCTTGGAAACCAGAAAATACCACAAATAGAGACACAGTGTCCAATTTGCTGGCACCAACTCCACCGCTCCCTTTGGCAGCAGGGCTACCACCTCCTGCTGCAGTATCTGGAAGTGCTCCTCTGACTGAAGGTACTGAATGTGGGGGCAGCAAAATGCTTTGTACAATTGTAAAATCTGAAGGACCAACTACTCTAATGTAATGGTGTTACAGGCCTGTAGAAAAGAGGTTACTTCAATGGGCTGCACAAGTTCCTTCAGATGGGAACTAAACTAGCTTTCCAGGTGGTGTGAGAGAACAGGAGGAGGAAGATGGCTGCTGGGTCTGACAACTTTTCCCTTTGCCATATTATCACACCAGGGGACTTGGAGAAAAACTCAAACATTTTTACTTAGTGCCTGCAATTGTTTGGACTCTATCTTGAGGGTGTGTCGGGAAAACTCATGGATTTTGTTTGGTACAGGACAAGGCCTGAACGACTAAGCTCTAGACAGATGGATGGACAGACAAAAAATAACAGGTCCCTAGGTGCTAATCTATATCTTTTGGCCACTGCGCAATTCATTGCAGGTGCAGACATAGGTTTCTACATGTTATTTTTTATTGCCTCTATCAGTGTCTTGTTAAAGGGTAACAATGGCTCTGCAGAAATGGATATAGACTGCAGGACTTCAGTCAGAATATTAGTCTTTCATTCCACAGTTGAGAGGGGCACCTCTAGGTCCTCCGCTGCCTTTTTGAGGACCATGTGGAAAGAAGCTATCTCTGTAGGTGTTGGACCTGGAAAGGTGTCAGTATCCATGTCTGAAGAGGTATCCAGTTCACTGGCATTTTGTAGTGTCAAGTAATTGTCTGTGTCAAGTGGAGGAGATGGCAACAGATGGGTTGCTTAGCTGCTGTCATCCAGGTCATGGGCGGACCCTCACAGATTTGTATAGGGTCGGAGTCAGATCCTAAGAGATCATGCAGTCTGCCTATAGCATCGTCATGAACCTGCACTTTCTTACCTATGTCTCTCTTCTTCTGCAGCCCTTTGTGCCTTTCTTCTGGAGAAAAGGTTTTCACATGCCTTTCTGTCATGAAGTAGTGCTGGTATCGGTGGAGCCAGTGGTGTCAGTGTAGGAAAAAGTGGAGTGGGTGTTCGCACGTCTCCGGCTGATGCCGGCAGAGTACCTGATGGCATAAAGGGGAGAGACTGCACCCGGGGAGGAGCCGCTGGTGGGACCCGGAGCAAAGTTCCAAATGGTACCATGGGACCTATTGCCTCCTAACGGGACCGGTGCACAATGGAACGTCTCCAACATCGTCTGGAGAAAAAGAGCTGGATAAGACCCCAGTGTTGGGAACTTAGAGTACTCCGATGCAGAGGAAGGCATTAGCTGTAATGGAACCAGAAAGGTCACTGAACCCGTTGTTGGGGCCAGTGGAGAGAATTCAGAGGAGCTATGTACACCAGCTTTGGTGCCGAAGACCACGGTGGGTGAATGAGGAAACTTATGCCCTAGATTTTGAGTGACAAGAAGGAGAATCGTTGTGCTCACTCCTTTCTTTCAAGGTCTTGGAGGAGGATGAAGAATGGAAAGGAGATATGGAACTGAAATGTGAGCAATGCCGAGCCAGCGATGGGCATGGGCCATATAGAGCTTGGCCTTTCAATGGCTCGATGATTTTAGGAATCATATTGCAACACTGATCGATGGACCTCTAATAATGTCTTAATTAAAGGCACCACAAAAACACAACATGTGGCTCAGTGGTTGAAATATGTCTGCTGCAGTCGTGGCAGAGCTTAAATGCTATTTTTTTTAATGGGGTGACATTCCTAAAGCAGTAAACTGAAGGATGCTGTCTTTTCATGAGAAAAATCATCTGTGAAGAGTCTCACTGGAGTACAAAAAGAGGAGAGATACTCTGGATCCACATCAAAGGATGCAAGAAAAAAAAGGAACTATCGGGGCGTCAAGTGGGCGCTTATGGCTCCAGTGACATCACTAAGACATTGCTTCGATTATTGACAGAGTCAACACCCCCTACCAGCGCGGGAGAGCTACATCAGCAGTTTCCAGAGCCAGTCTGTTGCCTGGGATATTCTACTGTGGAGGAATCAGCGAGTAGAAGTAGCCATCAGACTGGTCATGTTGGAGTGGCTTATTTTTATCATTACTTGCACTAAAAGAGGTATTGATGGAAAAGCACAAGCAAATGTCCATGGCTGGGTGAGCAAAAGCAATTACCTCAGTAACCTTTTCTTTCGCTATCTGGATGAGAGGTTTTAGCATTGTTAGTTCCCTCCCTTTACAAAGAGGATTTTAGGAATTAAGTTACTTAACGAATTACAGTTCTTCAAAGTTGGCATCTTTCATAGAATCAGATGCCTGAATAAATCCCCTGTGCCAGGATGGGAATCCGCAGTATTCAAATATTTACTGAAAAGAACCAAGAGTCTCATAAGCAAAACAGTGTTCATTTAGAAGGCCACTAGCCTAACTGAAAACTGCTTAAGCTCCAGCCAGTGAGGTGAATGTGGAGTCCACATCTTCAGATGCCACAACATCTCAGATTTCAGAGCACAAGAATGGAAGGTAAATTACCAAATTGAGTCTCTTTTCAGAGAGGAGGAAGTATTGCATATTAATCTATAAAATCTAGCAATGCTGGAGTACTGTAACAAGTGAATTATTTCTTCTCCAGCACTGGATGTTTCAAAGATTCACATTTTTGAATTAGAGTAGTAAGCAGTAATAACATCATATGAAAAGTGAGAAGTAGGCTCAGCTTCATTGAAATAGGCTGTGTAAAACTGCACACTGGACAATATGATGAGGTCCCGGCAGTAGTGTCTGGTGAATGTGCGCCTCTTCCAAATGGTAGAAGGTTGGCAGATGTTGTGGAGTGTCACACCAGCTTACAACACCACGCTTCTTAAAGAATGAGCAGTCACTTTCCTCCTTAGGGTGAGATTGCCATGCTGTGACAAAAACGATGCAGACCGAGATATAACTGGCTATGCTACATTTCATAAGAGGCTGACCCCCTTCCCAGGTATCCACAGAAAACAGAGTTATCAGAAGTCCTTGGTCGCAATAGTGCAGAATTTTAAGCACCTGTGAACATCAAGAACGCAATGTCCTTTTGGTGCTTGCTGAGTAATTGGGAAAGAAAGATCAGAGCACCACCGTTTAAAATCAAAAGGCACCGTAGGTACGAACATTGGTCTTTGCCGTAATGCGATTTTATCCTTGTTAAATAGTCAGAAGTGGCTTTTTAATTGCCTGAATCACTGCCGCCGTTCTTGCGAACGTCAAAGGCATGAGAAGCACCATCTGTTCAGCTCCAAGGTACAGGTTGATGGCATGCTTGTGGGACTGTTATAAACATACTTTTCATAAACTTCAGTGATTCTTTGTGACAACAAAGAAGATCTAGATCATTGAACGGTTGCCAGGGTGCACATTTATAAACCATCTTTAGCTATGTACAGCAGGTATGTCAGCAAAAGACAGGGCTATGAGGATCACGAGTTCAAGCCCTTTTCTGCACACAGACAGAATCATTTCCACTTAGCATTCTATGTTTTAGTAGTAAAAGGCCCGCAAGAGCATGCCAGGATTGTCTGCAAGTCGAGAACAATGTCAAGCTAACTGAACTCTGTCTAGTCAAGAGCCAGGTTGTTAAGTCATAGACATCAGGTTTTAATACAGAAGCTGGCCTTGCTGCATAGACAGACGAGCTGGCTGGATCGGGAGAGTAATCGGTGGGCAGTGCGACAAATGGAGCATATCAGTGAACCAGTACTGTCTCGGTTACACAGGTGCTAGGAGAATCAGGGCACATTATTACCTATGGCTTTGCTGATGGCACGGGCCAGAGGAAACGGAGAAAAGGATTAGGCAAACATTGCTTTAACATGTCAAATATTCTTCTCCCTGGGCCCTAGCTGCTGCCAAAAAAACCTGTCTTTCTAGTTCAGTTGTGTGGCGAGAGGTCCAGCTGGGGTTGGCCCCTTCTCAGAAGATCATCTGAAGCGGTTTGTGATGCCTCTATTTGTAGCAGTGCAACAAAAAGCGGCTTAGGGCACCTGTCAAGTCGAAGCCGAATCCTTTATGGCTTTCTAACAACACGTTGCTGAAGGCCAAGTTCCACTGCTTTTACGCATCATCAGACAGGATGCAAGACTTGCTGCTTCTTTTTTTTTTTGTTTAAATTTCTTTATTGATTTTACAAACTTTCATGTATTACAGCAGTTACAGATAACGGAAAATTATATAGTTGCTTCATTCACAAGCACTTCTTATCGCAAATGTTGGCCCTTTATATTGCTAGGCTTTTACCTAAAACCAAATGGGACTAGGGTACAGCACCTATTATAGCGACATGATATTGCATCTACAAACATTCCACTAGAATGTACACAGCATTGCTTGTAATAACATTGTCTTGAAAGAGGAACAACAATAGGGTAAGGGTTAAGGGGTGAGGGAGTCGCATCTCACTAAATTGGTATATTAGGCGCAGATGGTGTTGCTATCGTTGTATATAGTATAGGCCCCGTCGCCTTGTACGTTGTCGACCTTTCGTTTACTTATGCCCCATTGGCACCGACTGTCTACTTGGATACGTACAGGGGTTACTGCGTGTGCGCTATCTATATTCCACACCTGAATCATTGCCCGTTGGAGAGAGGGAGGAGGGGGGGGTAAAAAAAAAAAAGGGGGGCACCAGCGTTGTTGGGTTCCCTCTGCGTGGTCTTGTGTTTCACTTGTTGCCTGGGATGAACCATATGTCTCCGAGTGTTCCTGCCATGCACTTCGGAGGTCTAGGAGTATTGTGTCCCAAGCTACAGCTAGGGGAGTCTTTCGTATGCCAATAGCATCCTCACGTCGAAGCGCTACACTTTCTGCCTGCGCCCAGCATATCATGGAGCAATGTTCCCTCTAATTTTTTTCCTCTGTGTGCGGCATTGGAGGGTCTCTGTGCGCTGCAAACATGGCTATGTGCGCCAGGAACCAGACCGCGCGTGTGTGCAGCGCCAAATGTCACTCCAAAAGTTTACTTAAAAAAGTGAAAAGATGGTGCATTTGCACACATATAGCGCCACGTTAAGGGTCTTAAGACCAGTTTGCAAATTGGATAAACACGCCATGACATGAATTGGTTACACAGGCAAGTACACTTCAGGTTTAGAAAGCGGAAGAGTAAAATAGCTTTTGATTGTAAGAACTTAAGGGTGTTTTTGAACAGTAAATAAAAATTTTAAAAAATTCAGCCTTAAATTTTAAAATCTGCATCGAGGAATAACCTTCAATCATGTTTTACTTGCAGATATTTTTATATATTTCCCGCATCTTCATTGCTTTGATTTTGTTCACAAGAAAATGTCACCCTTAGCCATCGAATGCTAGTCATAATAATACAGTACAGTATAGTACATTGAAATTATGAAAATGTCACGCATAAGCAATCTGAAACCTTGGCAGCTATGCTCACTTTACTAAGAAAAGAGTAGAGTAAGTTTAAAAACAGGGCATGTGCTTTCAGAAAGTACACGCTGTGTTTTTAAACTTGCTCTAATCTTTTGTTAGTAATTGACAGGGTTGCCTCGGCTGCCCTTCTTGTTCAAAGGGACAATTATGTTTTTTTTTTTACAAACAAACAAATTTTGTAGGAGCTTTTTAATTGGAACTCACACTAGTCCACCCGTTAGCTTCTCTTCTGACCTGCCAAAATCATTGCTGAGGAGGTGGCAGCTATGTATTCATGTTAATCACAGCCCCTTCACGGGCTGTGATTAACATGAATACTTAAACAAAAGCCCACAATCTCTCGCAACCGCGCTTTACTAACAAAAGAGTAGAGCCAGTTTAAAAACACAGCGTGTACTTTCTGAAAGTAAAATAACGAGGAGAAATAAAGATATTTCTCCTCGTTGCGCTTCTGTTGGGATGGTGCACCATTTTGAGCCATTCCCAGGTTTACTGGTCTTGGTAAATTTGGGAATGCACCAAAACTTTGGATGGATGCGTGGGAACATCCAAGCTCCACACATTGAATACCTTCCCAATGTAGAGTAACGCAACGCAGCGACTTGTGTTGCCTTGAGTGACTCCAGATTTACTAAGTCACGCAGAGCTAGGCAAGGTGGCTTTGTGTGGCCTAGTAAAACTGATTTAAGGGCTTGTGTGACACAAAGGCGACACAAGCCATTAGTAAATCTGTGCCCAGGTGATAGCCTATCCAGGAGGGAGAGGATTGCTCCCCCTGGTCATATGAGTTTAAGCTTCAGATTCACATCATTGCTCATTCGAAACTTTTCACCATGAGGTCTAATCGAACATCACCACAAATAAGCTCATGAACTCCTAATTTGCCAGTACAATAACCATAGCAATGCCACCTTCTGTTTGCTTTAACAGTTCTTTGTTTGCGGGATTGGCTTTCTATCTATGTTCTGGTGTTCCACTTTCCCCACTCCGCCTGTAAGCAGCCTGTAAGCAGCGCTCACTAAGCAGCAACAGACAGATTAGTATTTTTGGTACCAGCCATGCTCATGTGTGTCTTTAAAAAGTGTACTTCTCTTCCCGCCTGCTGCTCTAACTCCACAGACTTTCTAAAGCGAACAAAAGAGCTGTCTCACATTCCCAGCCCCTGACACCTGTGACACTCTGGGTCCTGATTACATGCTCCTGTTCTGTGGCCTAATGCTGGACTGAAATGTTTTGTAAACAACTGTAAGCAGATACAGGCTTTAGCCATACTTTTGAAGCAGAAATAAGATCAACATTCACATTAAGTGTTCATCATTCAGTTTGCTTTTTGACACGGTCGAACCCATTTAACCTCAAAGAGTGAAGAAATCTGCCACAGTTTGACCCCCCTGCTGACGTCTGCTTTGAGAAGCCTCATTGCAGGCAGAGGAAGGGAAGCTTTTTTTTCTTCTCGTTTCCCTGCACAGCGCTTCGACCCATCTCTACGGCAGCGCTCATGAATATGCATTAAATCAGAGATGACATTGGCCTGCTCCATTAATAATCATGTCATCTGACTTGGCCGCGCAGAGCCTGCAGCCCCCGTGGCTCCGTCATCGCGAACGCAGCCCGGAGGAAATAAAGGCCAGCCTTTTTTTTTATTGGGATTAAGTGCTTGGAAATTTGGCAGGGGGTGTCAAGAGAGTGTGGAAAGGAGGGGACCAGGAGTTGGAAAAGGAAGGAAGAAAAAGAGAGTAAGAGAGAGAGAGAAATGGCCAGTGAATGCGCAGGTTTGTTACAAGCCCACAGCAGTGGGTGTAATGGTATGCGACGTGACCTTGAAAGTAGGCACTGTGGGCAGTCCCGGACTTTTTTTTGTGTGACAAAAAGCCCACAATTGCTCTCGCAGCCGTGCATCACTAACAAAAGAGTAGAGCCAGTTTACACGCTGTGTTTTTAAACTTGCTCTACTCTTATGTTAGTAAAGTGCGGTGCGGGGACGATTGTGGCCTTTTGTTTAAGTATTGATGTTAATCAGAGCCCCTTCACGGACTGTGATTAACATCAATACTTAAAGAAAAGCCCACAATTGATCTCGCAGCCGCGCATTACTAACAAAAGAGTAGAGCCAGTTTAAAAACACAGCGTGTACTTTCAGAAAGTACACGGTGTTTTTAAACTTGCTCTACTCTTTTGTTAGTAATGCGCGGTGCAGGGGAGATTGTGGGCTTTTGTTAAAGTATTCATGTTAATCACAGCCTGTGAAGGGGCTCTGATTAACATCAATACTTAAACAAAAACCCACAACCTGCCCCGCGCTTTACCAACAGCCACATGCCCCCAAGGCAGCCTTACCTGAACTCCGTCCCGACTCTTCCGGCACACCGCATTCAAAAAGTGCCTGCTTTACACGCCGCTCGCTTTTTTAAAGCAGCGGCGCGACGACCTGGATGTGTGCCCGCTCCACACACGGCAGTGCGCGCTGACGTCAACAGAAGTGCGCGCGCGCACGCACCTTAAAGGGAACGGTGTCATGGAGTGATACCATGCCTTCACTGATGGGGGTCAGGGGACTTCCAGCGCTTGGTTATGAGGCGCTTTGCCACTATTAGTCTCAAATCTATAAAGCGAGTTGTCACCTTATGCTTCTTCCGTCTCTGGTACATCCCCAATAGGCACACCTCCCAGTTCCACTCCAATGTGCGGTCTGTGCAGCGTGCTAAGTGTGTTGTGATAATTTCCCAGTAGGCTGTCAGCTTGCTGCATGTCCACAGCATGTGTAACAAGTCTCCTCCCACCAGTTCACAACGTGGGCCCCGCGCATCTACTCGATTAAACATTCTGTTGATTGAGGCCGGTGTTAGATAAGCCCTTTGTGTTATATAGTATTGTATGAGCCTAAACCTGGCATTTCTTGGTATGTAAGTAGGGCTTTCTAATATTGTTGCCCATTCCCGGTCCGTGCTTTGTCTCTGCAGATCTGCGTCCCAGTGACCTTTCAATTTTACTAGTGGGGCTGCTGCATGTGTCCGCAGTGACTCTGCTAACCATCTTATAAGATGACGGCCCGTCCCCATTATATGCAAATATTGAAGTGTTAGGTGTGTTGGTGGCTCCTCTGTCATGTCCCCCCCAGATCGACCGCAACGTTCCAAGGAGTGTTGCGTGGAGTAAAAACTGGCCCCGTGGCAGGTCATATTCGTGCACAAGCGTGTCAAATGGGAGTAGTTGTCCGTCATGATACAAGTCCCCCACCGTCTGGAGTCCCGCGTCCTCCCATGAGCGCAATTCCACCGCCGTGATTACTTGCTGCTGTCTTGGCGTACCCAATAGCGGAAGAGAGGGTGCATATGTGACGACCTTTTTAGTGAGTCGGAGGACTCGCCGGAAGTAGGCATACGCCACTTTCACCAGCTGCTGAGTAGGACCTTGTCCCCTCCTACCCGGATGAAACAGGGACGTTATTTGCTCTTGGGTACTGCCCGGTGGCTGTGTAGCGGTGTCAGCGAGTTGTCTCCCACTACGCCAGCAGGCCACCCATTGCAGTTGAGCTGCCAGGTAATAGTGCTCCATATTTGGGACTGCCACACCACCACCATCCACGGGCAAGTACATTTTGGCTAACGCCACTCTGTTGCGACCGCCATGCCAAATGAATTGCCACATGTCCGCCTCAAACGAGCGGAACACCGCAGGCTTGATGTATATTGGCAGGTTTGCAAAGTGGTACAACAGCAGTGGAAGTGCCACCATTTTCAATAGCGCCACTCTGCCCATAGTGGCAAGAGGCAGCGTGCGCCAAAACGCCATCTGTGACCTGAGTGCCGTCACTGTCCTGGTGTAATTACCCTAGAAAAAAATCTTGTGGTTCTCTATATATCCGGATCCCTAGGTACCGAAATGCGGTCTGCTGCCATCGTACCAGTGTGCAAGACTTGCTGCTTCCTTGTTGATTAGACCATAAACAAAGGTCAAATTGTCTTGTCCTTACCAGCACTGACTAGCCCCTCATAGGCTGGCTTATATGCTGCCCCTTGTTACATACGACTCCATGACTTTTGTGAAGTTTTTTGCCCACCCTCGGTCCAAAGGCTTTTTAAGGACAGATCCAACATAGTGATGGAAATCATACATGAGAGAAGCACCAATCTAGGGCAATGCTACAAACAATATCACTCCCACCCAGACTGACGCAAGTCAACTAGAAAAAAACAATAGGGAATTGTTTGACAATTTCTCTCAAGTAACCCCTACAGAAATCTTAAACCTTATCAAGACAACGAAATCAGGTTCGCCTAATGACCCCTGCCCTATCTCTCTGTTGAAACTAGCACCGGAACCAGTGGCCTTGGCACCCCCTTCCGTCATAAATTCTATGTTTTCTCAGGGATACTTTCCCAAAATCTGGAAAAGCGCCTCCATACTGCCTCTACTCAAGAAATCCTCTCTGGATCCAAAAGACCCTAATAATTTTAGACCTATATCGAGGCTCCCTCTTCCAGCGAAAGTGGCAGAGAAAATCATGAACGGACAACTGAGTACGTTTTTGCTCGAATCACAGGTGCTGGATCCATCGCAATATGGTTTCAGAGCTGGACACAGCACCGAATCAGCCCTTATTAAATCTACAGAGGAGATTAGGACCATACTTGACCAAGGAGGCAAAGCAGTGATGATCATGTTGGATCTCTCTGCGGCCTTTGACACGGTCCATCACTCTCTATTGATGGACCGTGTGAAGGAGATTGGAATCCAAGGTGCCGCCTGGAAATTGCTGGAATCCTTTCTCTCTAATAGAATTCAAACTGTCGCTATTGGGGAATTCTCTTCCAAACCTTTCTCCCAGCCGTGTGGAGTGCCCCAGGGCTCCTCGCTGAGCCCGACGCTCTTTAATACCTATGTATCATCACTGGCCCCACTTATTGAATCCTTTGGTTTTTCTTTAACCTCCTATGTCGACGTCACCCAAATTGTGGTGTCATTGTTGCCAGGGGCGTTGATGGAAACAGCAACACGTCTTAAAGAGTGCATGTCAGCTGTAGGTGGCTGGATGGCGCAGAACTGTCTTTAAGCTTAATTCCGGAAAAACGGAAGTGGTAGTATTTGGGAACGACCCTAGCTTCTGGACTCCGGCCTGGTGGCCGGATTCTTTGGGTCCCCTTCCTTCCCCGAGGAACAAAGCAAAAAACCTTGGGGTATGGATTGATAATAAACTAAATTTTAAAGACCAGGTGAATGCAGTTGTCTCCACCACCGCCTACACTCTTAGAGCATGCAGGAAAATAATACCTTTTTTACCCAAAGACAGTATACAAACAGTAATCACTTCACTATCTTTGTCTAGGTTAGACTATTGCAATGGGCTATACCTTTCCATGCAGGAGGGGCTCCTGCGCAAACTACAACTCCTTCAAAATGCAGCTGCCAGATTGCTCACTGGTGCATCAAGATTTGCCTCTATCTCGGCTCAGATCAAAAAACTCCACTGGCTGCCGATTAGAAAGAGGATACAGTTTAAGGCTCTATGCCTGGTTCACAAAGCACTACAGGGAACCGGCCCGGAGTTCCTGAAAAAGAAATTTCAGTGGTATATACCAAAAAGAGTGTTACGGTCATCAGAAGCAAAACTAATATCAGTACCCAAAGTGCGCAAAGCCAGTTGGGGAGGCAGAAGTTTCGTAACATGTGCAGCGAAGGCCTGGAATGGCCTGCCGCTGCAGCTTAGGTCCATGACAAATCTACTCTCCTTTAGAAAGGCTTTAAAGACCTGGCTTTTCTCCTCCTAAATCTCTGTGTACCATCTTTTCTTCTTAGGCCTCAAAAGGACTTCACAGCGCCAGGACACCCACGGGTAACAGTGCGCTCTATAAATAGCAATAACATAACATAACAATCTGCACGATCCCACGTCTATAATACCCGTTTACAATGATGCTCCAGTTCCTGTTGAATGGCCAAGACTGACTTGCAAATCTTAACCAGAACCATGATGCGCTTGCAAAAGTCTGTGGCGATTGAAATTAATCTTGTAACGCCATCCTAGGACGGCAACATGTTGCAGTCAGGTGCCCAGAACAGCTTCTCTTAAGAGGCGCTTTGTGGATGGAAGATCATTTCACTTTCTCATGTTCACTGTAAGACCCAGATGTAGAAAGAGCCACTGAAATTTTTTGGGGGGATATATGGACTCCTGTACCAACAATACTTTCAAAAGTCAGTAAGCATCTGTTCTTGGCATGTAGAGCTGTAGATTCACATGCTTTGCATACTCCTGCCATCTAGTGTTGGGTCCGAATGTTTGCAAGTTGTTTTTCTTTGAAGAAGTCTTTCCAGTCACGAGGTAAGGTGACTCCTCCTTTCGGTGATAGTGCGCATGGGCATCAACCCCATTGTAAGATTGTTTTCCCGCAGAGGGGGAGAATGGAGTTAGTAAGTGTAGAATAGAGATTGTCCATGCGTATGTATGTAAACCGATAAACTGCAACTACAGGAGACCGGGGAGGCGGGTGGGCGCATGTGAATATACAGCTCTACATGCCAAGAACAGATGCTTACTGGGTAAGTAACATTATCTGTTCGAGGCATGTGAGCTGTAGATCTCATGCTTTGCTTAGACTATACGGCAGTATACTCCCAAAGAGGTGGCTAACCTGTAGTTGTTGTAGTGGTCTGTAACAGTGTTTTAAGTACTGCTTGGCCAACATTAGCTTGTTGCCTCGCTAACACATCTACACAATAGTGTTTGGTGAAAGTGTGCAGTGTAGACCATGTTGCTGCCTTACAGATGTCAGCTAGAGGAACATTCCCTACAAAGGCCATAGTAGCCCCTATTTTGCGAGTGGAATGCGCTCTAGGGGGTATTAGCAAAGTTCTTTTTGCTTTCAGATAACATGTCCGTGCAATGCCCGATTTAGATATGGGATTGCCTTTGTGTGGTTGAGAAAAAGCAACAAAAAGTTGCTTAGTTTTGCGAAATTCTTTTGTTTTTTCTATGTAATATAGTAGAGCTCTTCTAACATCAAGGGTGTGTAGAGCTTGTTCTGCTACAGAATCAGGTTGAGGAAAGAACACAGGTAACTCAACCGATTGATATGAAAGGCAGAAACTACTTTAAGGAGAAATTTAGGATTGGTGCGAAGAACCACTTTGTCTCTATGAAGCTGAAAGAAAGGCTCTTGTATAGTTAATGCACAAGTTACTAACTTGTGTAACGATATATCTGTAAGAGACAGTAGTTAGTGACAGATTCCTTACCTTAGAATATCCCCAGGCGTCAGGCTGGATCCGGAAAGTTTTTGCGTAGCAGTACCCTTGCGCGTCGGTAGGCGGCGTCGTGCGGCTCCGCGTCCGTCGTCGGGATCGCCGGGATGACGTCGCGGGCAGTACTTAGACGCCGCCCCTGCGCTCTGACGTCAGTTCTGTACACGACTTTCCGCGCCAGGAACGCAGAGCCATGCAAGAAGCTGACATAGGTGTCTGAAAAATACTAGGGCCCTGAAAGGGATGTCCTTAACCCTAGAAATCAGTTCGCAGAACGGGGAGGATGGGTGGGCGGTAGGGAATCTGTCACTAACTACTGTCTCTTACAGATATATCGTTACACAAGTTAGTAACTTGTGCATCTGAAAGAGACACGTTAGTGACAGATTCCTTACCTTAGAATAGATACCCCAGGAATACCAACCCCAGTGGTGGGTCTGCGAACAGATTCAGACAAGGAAGTCCCGGAGGACAGAACGGCCAAAGAAGCCGTCGCTCCGGACCTGGCTGTCAAGGCAGTAATGTTTGGTAAACGTGTGCAGCGAGGCCCACGTAGCTGCCTGACATATATCCTGTAACGGAACACCGCGGCCTAAAGCCGTGGTAGCAGCCGTTGCCCTGGTGGAATGGGCACGCAGCCCAACAGGAGGCTCCTTCTTAGCCAAAGAATAGCAGGCTTTGATACACAAGGTGACCCAGCGGGAGATGGTCCTTTTGTGTACCGCCCGACCTTTTTTGGCGCCCACGTAGCCAACAAAGAGCTGGTCATCCACCCGGAACTGTTGTGTGCGGTTGATGTAAAAGGAAAGCGCACGTTTTGGGTCCAGACGGTGGAGCCTCTCTTCCTCTCTGGAAGGATGCGGAGGCGGAAAGAAGGTGGGCAAAGTGATGGTCTGCCCAATGTGAAAAGCAGTAACCACCTTTGGCAAGAAGGACGGACGCATCCTAAGAACAACCTTGTCTGGATGGACAGACAGAAAGGGAGGCTTGCAAGAAAGAGCCTGGAGCTCCCTCACCCGCCGAGCGGAGGTGATGGCCACCAGAAAGGCTGTCTTCAGAGTGAGAAGACGAAGAGGACAGTTATGTAGAGGCTCAAAGGGAGCGCACATTAAAAAGGTAAGAACCAAGTTCAAGTCCCACTGAGGCATTACAAACGGAGCAGGAGGGAAGAGGTGTGTAATGCCTTTAAGAAACCTGTTAACAATAGGGGACTTGAAAAGGGAGGGCTGATCAGGAAGCCTGAGAAAGGCCGAGATTGCACAAAGGTAGCCCTTGATGGTACCCAGGGCAGAACCCGGTTGGGCCAGAGAAAGAAGGAACAGAAGAACCTCAGAAAGAGGGGCAGAAAGGGGATTCACAGCCTTTGCTGTGCACCATGCCACAAACTTGTTCCACCTGCAGGCGTATACCACCTTAGTGGAGGGACGCCGGGCTGCCAGAATCACATCACAAACTTCGGGAGGCAAGTCGAAAGGAATCAACTGCCGCCGCTCAATCTCCACGCAAGCAGGTGTGGACTGGACAGGTTCGGGTGAAGGACCGTCCCCTGCTGCTGCGACAGAAGATCCTCCCGAAGAGGCAGACGGATCGGGGGATCGACGCTCATACTGAGTAGCTCGGGATACCAAACTCTTCGAGCCCAGTCCGGAGCCACAAGAATGACTTGGGCCCGGTCGCTCCGAATCTTCTTCAACACTCTGGGTAGAAGTGGTATAGGCGGAAAGGCGTACAACAGACCGCAACTCCACTCGCGACGAAAAGCGTCGCCGAGCGAGTGCTGCCTTGGAAATTCCAACGCGCAGAACTGCTGACATTGCGCGTTCTCTTCGGTGGCGAACAGATCTAACCAAGGCTCTCCCCACTGCTGAAAGAGACCTTGCGCCACCTCCGAGTGAAGACGCCATTCGTGATCCATCATGCACCTGCGGCTGAGTTCGTCCGCCCTGGCGTTCAGGGAACCTGCCAGGTGTTGAACCATCAGGAATATGCCCTGATGTTCCAGCCATGTCCAGAGGCGCAGAGCCTCCTGACAGAGGGTCCACGACCCCACCCCGCCCTGTTTGTTGCAGTACCACATGGCGGTGGTGTTGTCTGTGAACACCTGCACTACCTTCCCTTTGACAGAGGGAAGGAATGCCTTGAGTGCAAGTCGGATCGCCCGGAGCTCCAGAATGTTGATATGGAGCCGGGACTCCGCCGGAGACCAGAGACCTCTGATCTCCGCCTCTCCCATGTGACCGCCCCATCCCAGAAGGGACGCGTCCGTCACGACTGTCTGCTCTGGCTGGGGAAGGGAGAGGGATCTGCCCATGACTCATTGCCGGTTCGAGAGCCACCACTGCAACTGTTTTGCAGTCCCCTCCGAGATCTGGACGTGATCGGACAGGTTGCCCTGGTGCTGCGCCCACTGGAACTTCAGGTCCCACTGCAGAGCCCGCATATGCCATCTGGCATGATGGACCAGCAGGATGCAGGAGGCCATGAGGCCCAGCAGCCTCAGGGTCATCCGTACCGAAACCCAGGATAGAGGCCGAAAGATCGGAATCATAGCCTGAATATCCCGGACTCGCCGTTCGGGAGGATAGACCCGAAACTGCGTCGTGTCCAGAACTGCTCCGATGAAAAGGAGCTGTGGAGAAGGAATCAGGTGCGACTTCGGCACGTTGATGGAGAACCCCAGCGAGTGCAGGAGTTCGGCCGTAGTCTGGAGGTGGGAGACGACTGCCTGGGACGAGCCAGCATTCAGCAGCCAGTCGTCGAGGTAGGGGAAGACTGGAACCCCTGCCCGGCGCAGATGAGCTGCGACCACCGCCATCACTTTCGTGAACACCCGAGGGGCGCTGGTAAGGCCAAAGGGGAGCACGGTGAACTGAAAATGCTCGAGGCCTACCGTGAACCGCAGGTAACGCCGGTGGGCCGGCAGGACGGGGATGTGGAAATATGCGTCCTGCAAGTCCAACGCTACCATCCAGTCTCCAGGGTCGAGGGCAGTCAAGTCCTGAGCTAGGGTGAGCATCTTGAACTTCTCCTTCCGGAGGAAGCGATTGACGTTCCGGAGGTCCAAGATAGGACGCATGTCCTCCTTGTCCTTTTTGGGCACCAGAAAGTAGTGGGAGTAGCAACCACGTCCTACTTCTGGGGTCGGAACGCGCTCGATGGCCCTCTTGGACAAGAGGGCCGCAACTTCCTTCTGAAGAAGCACCAAGTGAACCCCTGACATGCGGTGGAATTGAGGTGGCATGGCTGGGGGGATGGTCTCGAAGGGGAGGGAATAGCCCCTTCGGACAATGTCCAAGACCCACTTGTCCGAGGTGATGGCACGCCAGTGGTGAAGGTGATGGCGGACCCTGCCCCCTACTGGCGTGCTGTGCACCTGAAAAGAAGGACTAGGAGGGCTTGGAGGCCGCGGACGGGGCGGGGTTGGTGGCCTGACCCGCACGCTGGTTGCCTGACCCGCCACAGCGGGAGCCACGTCCTCGGCCACACGAAGACGTTTGCTGAGCGGGCCGGTGGCTGGGCAGCGACGTGACTGGGCGCCCCTTCCGTTGCCACGAAAGGGGCAAAAAGCAGACGGCTGCGGAGGGCGTACAGCAGAAAGGCCCAGGGACTTGGCCGTAGCCCGCGAGTCCTTAAAGCGCTCCAGCGCATGGTCTGACTTGTTCCCAAAAAGACCGACCCCATCAAAGGGCATGTCCATAAGAGTGTTTTGGACATCACCCGAGAAACCAGTGGTTCTCAGCCAGGCGTGATGGCGCAGCGCCACTGTCGTCGCAAGCGATCTGCCTAGCGAGTCGGCGGTATCAAGGCCACATCTGATGGTGTACTTTGCTGCATCTCTTCCCTCCGCAATGGTGCGGGAAAGCAGTGTCTGGACCTCCTCAGAACACTGGGGCAGAACTTGCGCCACCGAGTCCCAGAAGGAGTGGGAATATCGACCCAAGAGGCAAGTGGTGTTGACGGACCGCAAGCCAGCACTGGAGGAAGAAAAGCCCTTCTTCCCAAATTGATCCAGGCGTTTGGATTCCCTATCCGGGGAGCGGTAGGGAAGGCGCTTTGGGAAGCAGAGGCTTGGACCACCAAGCTCTCAGGGGTGGGGTGTTGGGAGAGGAACAGGGGGTCGCCCGGAGCAGGGCGATGGCGTCGGGCCACGTTCCTATCCACAGGAGCCCCTGTGGTGGGCTTGGACCAGGTGCCCAAAAGAACGTCGGAAAGCGCCTCGTTAAACGGCAGCAGTGGCTCCGAGGAGGTAGCCGCCGGCTGAAGCACTTCCGTCAGGATGTTAGTCCTGACAGCCACTGTAGGCAACTGGAGGTGTAAGGCCCCAGCTGCTCTACGCAACACTGTTGCAAAGTTTGCTCCCTCCTCCGTTGCCACGGAAGGAGGAGACAGCATGCCGAGTCAGGGGAGGTGTCCAGTCCACTGGCATCCCCAAGCTCCTCAGCCCAGTCCTGTTCAAACTCACATTGCTGTGTGAGAGGGTCATCAGACCCCTCCCAGTTCTCTTCCTCCTACAATTCTGGTTCAAAATAAGGAGGAGGGACATGTGGGACCCAAGGTCTCATCGGCGTCGGAGCCGGCATCGAGCGACGCCGGTCCGGCGCCGTGTCCGGAGAGAACTGGGGAACGCCGCCCAGAGCCCCGGGCGGCGTCGGGAACGGCACCGGAGAGATCGGCGCCGGTGGAGGTGTCGTCAGGTCAACCGGCGTCGATCGGGGTTGTGGCAGCACCGGAGCCGGGTCGAGGCCGGGGCCGAGGCTGGTGTGACAGGCGGCGCCGGAACCGGAGTTGCCGGCGGCACCGGAGAAACCCCATCAGGGCCCGCGGGGCCCGAAGGCGCACCGGGGGGACTTTGAGGCCCGAAGAGGCGGGCCATGGCCGACAGGAACTCCTGTATCTCGGCCGGAGTCGCCGCCGAACCCGGGAAGGACGGGTAATGCGGCGGCGGCTCCACAGGCACTCCCGGAGCCGCGGGGGCGGGGACAGTGCCGACAGGACCCTCAGCTGAGTCGCGAGACCGGCGTGGGGAAGTCGTTGAGCGATGACGCTTTTTTGACTTCTTATGCTTTGACTTACCGGAGGAGTGCGAAGACTTGGACCCCGACGACCGATGAGGACCACGCGACCGGCCCCTCGACCTCTCGCGTGACCGGGGCTTGGTGTGGCGCGGAGCCGACTGCCGGACCTCGAGGAGCTTTCGAGACCGCTCTCGCAAAGCCTTCGGATGCAAGGCCCGGCAGTCGGAGCACGACTTGGTGTCGCGGCCGAGGCAGTAGAGACAATCCTGATGCGGGTCTGTGATCGACATCATTCGACCACAGGCGTCGCATGGCTTGAAGCCGGGCATCCCTACTGACACCTTCGGAGTCGAGAGACTTCGAGAAAACAGTGAAAAATCACCCAAAAAACATAGTCAAAAAATGACTAGGGCACTGCTCTTCCCGGATCTGCGCTTACTGGCGTGGAAAAAGAAAGAACTGACGTCAGCGCGCAGGGGCGGCGTCGTCTAAGTACTGCCCGCGACGTCATCCCGGCGATCCCGACGCAGTGCCGCATGACGCCGCCTACCGACGCGCAAGGGTACTGCTACGCAAAAACTTTCCGGATCCAGACTGACGCCTGGGGATATTCTAAGGTAAGGAATCTGTCACTAACGTGTCTCTTTCAGATGCCTGGAGTTCACCAACTCTCCTTAGTGAAGTGATTGCAATGAGAAAAGCAATCTTCGATGAGAGGAATTGTAATTGGCACCTATGCATTGGTTCGAATGGTGGACCCATTAGCCTTGTAAGGACTATGTTTAGGTTCCACACTGATGCAGGTGGGACTCTTGGTAGTATGACTCTTTTTAACCCTTCCATAAAGGCTTTAATCACTGGTACTCTGAATAGAGATAAGTGTTGTCTGTTTTGTAAGTATGCAGCTACTGCTGCTAGATGTAAGCGAATGGATGTGTAGGCTAGTCCAGATTGCTGTAAATGTAACAGGTAACAAATGATATTCTGTACAGAAGCATCAAGAGGATTGTTATTGTTACATATTGTTATTGTTACAATAGATAACAAATCTCTTCCATTTTGCTGCATAACATGCTCTAGTAGTAGACTTTCTAGCTTCTTTTAGGATATTCATACAGTCTGGTGGTAAGTGTAAATAACCAAACTCTATGACTTCAGGAGCCAGATCGCCAGGTTGAGTTCTTTGGGATTTGGATGCCTGATTTCTCCATGGCTATGAGTGAGGAGACTGGAGGTGATATGTAGCTTTTGGTGTGGAACTATTGACAGCTACAAAAGGGTGGTGAACCAGGGCTGAGGTGCCCAGGTTGGAGCTATGAGAATCAGTGTGAGGGATGTTTGCCTGAGCTTCCGAACTACCAGTGGAATGAGTGGGAGAGGCGGAAAAGCATAGGCAAATATCCCTGACCAGTTCATCCATAGGGCATTGCCTTTAGAGAGTGGGTGTGGAAACCTGGAGGAGAAGCTTGGGCATTTTGCATTTTCTGGTGTGGCGAACAGGTCTATCTGAGGAAATCCCCATTCCTGAAAGTAGGGGAGGAGAACCTGAGGATGAAGTTCTCCCACTCGTGGATTTGCTGCTTCTGTCTGCTGAGGTCTACAATCAGATTGTCTATACCTGGAAGGTGCTCTGCCAGGAGGTAAATCTTGTGGTGTATAGCCCATTTCCAAATGGCTTGTGCCAGGCGGGACAGTTGGAGAGAGTGTCCCCCCCCCTGTTTTTTTTATATAGTACATAGCTGTCATGTTGTCCGTGCGGACTAGGACTGTTTTGCCTACTAGGTGAGTTTGAAAGGCTTTGAGCGCTAGAAACAGTGCTAGTAGCTCTAGATGATTTATATGGAGATTTTTGTGCTTTAGATTCCACAATCCTTGGATTGTGTGAACCTGTAAGTGAGCCCCCCCAACCAGTGAGTGGTGCGAATGCTGTTAGCACTGTCTGTGAACAGGGTCGATTAAGGGCCGCCCTTTGGATACATTTTGTGGGTTCCACCACTGCAGAGCGCGATGGGTGCGGCCGTCTACTAACACTAGATCGGTTAATCAACCCTGCGTCTGGTTACACTGACTTGCTAAGCATTCTTGAAGGGGACGCATGTGAAGTCTTGCATGGGGGACGATTATGATGCAAGACGCCATCATTCCCAGCAGTTGCATGAAGATGCTGGCTGGTAATGAGTGGTTGGGCTGAAACTGAGTGAGAAGAGACTGAATACTGTGAATTCTGGCTGCATTGGGAGAGGCTAGAGCTTTTTGATTGTCTATGGTGGCTCCCAAATAAGTTTGGATGTTTGAAGGCTGCAGATGGGACTTCAGCGCATTCACTGTGAACCCTAGTTGGTGTAGTAAGTAAATTGTGGCTTGAGTGTGTTGGAGACACTTTTGGTAAGTTCTGGCTTTGATAAGCCAGTCGTCCAGATAGGGTAAGACGTGGATATACAGTCTTCTCAGATGAGCTGCGACTACTGCCAGGCATTTGGTAAACACTCTGGGAGCAGTGGTGACTCCAAACGGTCGTAACTTTGAATTGGTAATGTTGACCCGCTATCACAAATCTGAGATATTTGCAATGAGAGAGGTGAATTGGAATGTGAAAATATGCGTCCTTTAAGTCTAGAGAAGACAAAGTCGCCTTGTTGTAAAACTGGGAGCACTTGTTAAAGTGTCACCATGTGGAAATGTGACAGTATGTAGAGGTTCAGTTCTCGGAGGTCCAAAATAGGTCTTAACGAGCTGTCCTTTTTGGAATGAGAAAATACAGGAAGTAAACGCCTAACCCTTGATATTGTAATGGTACCGGCTCTATGGCTCCTTTTAGCAAGAGAGACTGGGCTTCCTGTTTGAGGAGGTGCAAATGTTCTGGTGACAGTTTGTGAGAACGAGGTGGAATGTTTGGTGGATTGGTGGTAAGCTCCAGGCAATAACCATGTTGGATAATTCCTAACACCCATTTGTCTGTTACAGATTGCCAAATCGGGAGGAATTGTAGAAGACGTTCCCCGACTGGTGTTAGATGATCGGGGGAAGGGTAGGTAAGTCACTGCTTGTTAGAGGAAGGGGAGTTACGGGATGTGGATCCCTTTCCTCTACCCTTGCCGTTGTTTCCTCTATATCCTCCTCTAAAGAAACCACTTGTGAAGAAAGGTTGATTGTTGCCTTTATAGGAAGAACCATTGGTGTCTGAGGACGTGGTCTTAGACCCCCGACGATAAAAGGAGCGACGAAAGGAGCCCCGGTTAGACGGAGACTGTAGAGCTCCCATAGACTTAGCTACTTCAGTGTCTTTTTTCATTTTTTCTAATGCCTGATCAACTTCAGGCCCGAAAAGATGCTCTTTATTAAATGGGGTGTTTAAGATGAATTGCTGGACTTCAGGTTTGAAACCGGAAATCCTTAACCAGGCGTGTCTCCTGAGTAACACACTAGTGTTAATCTCTTGAGCTGCAGTGTCGGCAGCATCTAAGGCACATCTAATAGAGGAGATCAGCTTTCCTTCTTGTACTAAATCGTCTGCTTTAGCTTTGTGCTCATCTGGGAGATATTGGAGCAATTGCTCCATTTCGTCCCAGTGCGCTCTATCATACCTGGCTAAGAGGGCCTGGGTGTTGGCGATGCGCCAATGATTAGCCGCCTGGGCAGCTATTCGTTTGCCAGAGGCGTCTATTAATTTTGATTCCTTGTCCGGAGGGAGGGGCAGCCCCAGAGGTTTGTGAATTTGCCCGTTTACGGGCATTAGAGACAACAAGTGAGTCAAGGGGTAACTGTCCCTTAATAAAGACTGGATCAGACTTATACTTTT
The DNA here is from genome assembly GCA_963921515.1 of Calotriton arnoldi. Taxonomy (NCBI): domain Eukaryota; kingdom Metazoa; phylum Chordata; class Amphibia; order Caudata; family Salamandridae; genus Calotriton; species Calotriton arnoldi. The sequence continues at coordinate 802,293 of CAWUFW010003676.1, forward strand.
TATCTATTCTGGGAGTCAGAATGCGAGCACGAACAGGGTCTTTGAAGATGTCATCAGTATGTCTCATCATGCCTTTGAGCATAAGGAGAGTCTGACTAGATCTGTGTGTACTACTCAAAGTTTCGAACAAGAAATCTCCTTCTAGTGATTCTTTGTGTAGTTGTACCCCGTGATATTGTGCAGCTCTAGCAAGCAACTCTAAATATCCTACATGGTCGTCAGGAGGGGAAGGCTTTGCAGGGTAAAGGTCTGTGTCATTATCAGTAGGTGGATCAATAGTGTAGTCTTTCCAAGGATCTACAGGTAATTGAATATCTTCATCATCTCCATCATCATGCTGTGAGGGTGGAGAATTGTGTGGTGTGATTGGTAAATGTTCCAATACTGGAGAAGGTGGTGAAGGTGTAAGGGAACGTGGAGGAAGAGGAGGAGTAGTGTTAGCACCAGCATTTTTCCTCTTTAAAGGAAACTTATATTGTATGTCCTCTGACTCAGGTTTGTGTTTATGAGGAAGTTTGAAAAGGAGATGTCCTGTTTCGGGGTTGATATAAAGTTCCTTTTGTTTAGGATCCGACTTGGGGGGTGGTAAGTCGAGAATCGGATCCTGCAACTTCGAAGGAGCATTTTTCGGTTTTGGCGCAGAGGACTTCGGTGTCGGGATGGACTGACCTTTCGGCATGGAAGGTTTGGGCTCTGAAGTTGTTTTTGATTTCGGCGTTGAGGATTTCGGCTCTGAAGCAGTCTTTGGCTTTGAGCTCAAAGGTTTCGGCTCGGTGCCGAACTTTGGCCAACTCGACCCCGAGCCGGAAGGCTTGACAATGGGTTTCGGTGCCGAGCAGTGGCATCAAACATCGTCTCGGTGCCGACCTTGGCCCGGAGGTGGAACCGAAGCCTTTTGCTTCATTTGAGTTTGATTTCGGGGAAGGGGTGTTTGGTTCTCATGGGACCTTGACCCTGCGGTAAGTCCTCTTCCATCTCGGAGTCCGATTCAGGAATCGATAAGGGCTGTTCTTCCTGTTCCTCTTCGGCCCCTTATGCATCAAATTCTTCTTGCTCGGATCCTTCACCGAAGATGTCCGGCTTGTATTCAATGTTCTGGCTTTGCATTTCACAACGTTGAGCCTGACTATCGTGGAGAGTTTTCTTGGATCGGAAGGATCTGCACGCATCGCAGTCTTGTTCGTTGTGCTCTGGAGATAAGCACAAGTTGCACACTTTGTACGAGTCGGTGCGCGGATATTTTGCGTGGCACAGAAGGCAGAATTTGAACGGAGTCCGTTCCATCGACTGCGAGGTAGACCGACGCGGTTAGGCCCGATGGCCTTCCACGAGTTTTCCGATCGAAATTGAAATTTTCTTCGACCGATACGATATGGGGAGAAGTAGGATACGCGGACAAAACAATACCGACGTGGGTATAGTGGATTGCGCACCGAGGGGAACCCGCAGAACGGTTTCGAACCGGAGCGCAGCAATTCACGTCCGAACCCAATGGCAGAAAAAAAAAAATTAACAATGGAGTCGATGCCCATGCACACTATCACCAAACGGAGAGGTCACCTTACCTTGTGACTGGAAAGACTTCTTCGAAGAAAAACAACTAGCAAACATCCGGATCCAACACTAGATGGCAGGAGTATGCAAAGCATGTGATCTACAGCTCACATGCCTCGAACAAACAAGTTACAATTCTTTTTCAGATATGCAGTCAGTTGGCCAAGGTACTCAGCAGAATTCTCAGGCCGACTTCAAACCCAAGGGAAGTGACCAACCACAGTAATCTCAGACACTCTCTGTGGTATGGATGCTTGGAAATTGGGGGTTGGAATCCTGAAAGTAAAGGAAGCCAAGAATTCTCCATCATATGGCAGAGATACCTTTTGTAAGGTGACCATCCTGAAAGATTATATTTTCAGAAGCTTGTTTAGCGGCTCTGAAGTCAAGGATAGGCCTCTAGATGCCCACCCATTTGTTTTGTTTAACACTAACATGAAGTAGGACCATTCATTGCACTGATTCCTGGTCATCTGTTCTAGTGCTCCCATGAAATGTTAAACAATGATCTCCTGTTGCAATTCCTGAAACTGAAGATGGTGCTCCTTTCACTGGCAGCAGCATAATACTTCTGCAGGAACTCCAGGGTATGATCAGACTCTTCTATTTGCAGTAACATTGATGAGGTGTGTTGTTACTCCAATCTGAGGCATCTTAGCCCCAGTATTAGAGACAGCAGAGGCTGCTGGCACTCAGAAGCCAGACTCTCTTTGTACAGTTCTGGGAGCGTGGCTGTTATTCTACATCCAGGAGATTGCAGAGCTGCTCTATTAGAAAGACATCACAGTACATAGGAAGTTTGGCAGCATGTATAGAATAGTCTGCTCTGTACACAGTAGTATGAACCCTTTCCTTGATACGCCTGTGTCCTCCTAGAGCAATCAAAAGTGGCTGGTGATGCATAGTGAAATACTCCTAAAGAAAGTGCAGTATCTGTGTTGTCTTTTTTCCATGTAGGGCTTCATCAACATGCATATACACATCTTCAGCACATGAAGGGCTTTGCCAGCATGCATTCCAAACAGTGTGTCCACATCAAATAGCAAGTCCATTATTTTGCTTTGGACCTCAGTCCAGAAGGATGTACACTTCCTGGCATCCCTCTTGGCACAAATGGCCACCCCTGCAAACTGGCAGAAACCGTTTTGTTGACCCCCTCTGGTTTGAAAACATGTGTTTTCTAATTCCTGTCCACAAGGATTAGGTCAATTAAAAGCATGATGGCATTACTATCTTGGCAGAACGCATCACCCCAATGTGTGGTTGCCCTTGTAGAGGTGGTGCCATGGTGTTTACCCTCATTCCCACAGTGTCAATGCAGCTATAGTATGCGTCATGTGGTGAACTGGGTGTGACTTTGGTTATTTTATTTTCTCTGTGCTGTTCCAGTGATTGTGGAGCAATCTCAAGCCTGACAAATCAGCGGTGCCCAGTTTGGAACACTGCACTTTTGACTAGGTGAAGGACCATGGCCTGAATGGTCACTGGGGTCATCATTAGCTTCAGTCCCCAACATACGTAGTTATGATCAGGACTGAGTTAATCAACTTCATCAGTTGTTCTTTAAAATCATTAAGAAAAAACTCAATGTCATGGGCAGGTCAACATGTACGCAGGCTTTCTCCATCAGTATATGAAAACAACAAATGTTAATTGGTGAACTGACCTGAGCCTCTTTCTTTCAAGCTTCTTCATTCCCTACCAAGTTTCCCCACTCCGGTTTGGCCTGGTCATTTTCCCCGTTTTCATCATCTTGAAATTCCCTACTATTACTCATGTTCTTCTTTCTCCTCGGTTTTTCTTCTTGCTCACCCATGTCTCTGTCTGTTGGGCGCACCTGTCGTAGAGGTGGTGTGTTGCAGAAGAGGTGTTGGAGGGACCAGCATTTGCAGATGAGGAGGCAGTGCTGGGAAGGATAAGCTACTTACCTGTAATCCTAGTTCTCTTCCAGGGGTATGCTCAAAGTCATAAGCACTGAATAGTCCCGCCCACGTGCAGGGAACCCGGAGAATATACAAAATACATATATATATGTTTAGCCCAAAAAAAAATTTATGTAGTACCTTCAAACATACATATATACATGTATATACATAAACATGCAGTCTAAAATCATTCAACAGGCTAAGATGCCAAAATTGCATTGGATTTTTCCATTTAAAATAAAAATAAGTTTATATAGCATTTCTGTAAAAAAAGAACATGCACTCCTCTAGTGTTAGAACATAGCCTTTTATTTTCAAACAAAAAGGCAAGCAATAGCAGGCAATTAGCCCATAGGCTGCATAGATAAAACCACAACAGTAATAAACTGGTGCAGCGCCTTTAAGACCTCCCTGCTCCCATGATGCACCACAGGTGACAGGTCAGGTCATTTTTTACGGTGTACTAACATGTAGGAATCATGAAGCAAGACAGACAACGCAACAACCACAGGTATTCGTCCTGGGTGGCGGGCGGGTTGCTTATGACTTTGAGGAGTATACCCCTGGAAGAGAACTAGGATTATAGGTAAGTAACTTATCCTTCTCTTCCAGGGGATACTCATCAATAGTCATAAGCACTGAATAGAATAGCAAGCCCATACCCACCTTCCTGCGGACAAACACCAAAATAGTCACAGCAAAACACTCCAATGACAAATTATCCAAACAGATTCCTTAAAAAGGCTTGCCCAAACTGAGCATCCGCCTGAGTGTCAGAGTCTAGACAATAATGGCGAGTAAATGTGTGTACTGATCGCCATGTGGCAGCTTTACAGATTTCTGCAATCGGCACATTCCTGAGGAGGGCCGTGGTAGAGGCCTTTCCCCTGGTGGAATGAGCCCTCGGTTTACCAGGGAGAGGTTTGTTAGCTAGCTGGTAAGAAAAAGTAATACATGAGGCTATCCATCTAGAGATGGACTGTTTGGAAGCTGGGCAACCAGTACGTATGGAACCTTAGTTCACAAACAGGCGGTCTGATTTTCTTAAAGCCTTGGTTTTGTCTAGGTAGAACTTAAGAACCCTTTTGAGGTCTAGCGAATGCAAAGCCCTCTCTGGAGGACTTGAAGGGTTCGGAAACAAGCATTTGCAATGCAATAGGTCTCGCATGTACGAGACTGAGCTATTGGCACTGTAAATGTCAATAGTTTAAATTCTCGCAAACGCGAGACCTATTGAATTGCAAATATTATTTGTTTCCAATCGCCCCATGCCGTGCCTGCACTTAGAGGCCACACCCCTTTCTCTAGATGAGCCGCGTCTAAAGAAACAGGCGTGGCCTCTATTAAGTGCAAACGCGGCACGGGGCGCTTGGAAACAACCCCCCAAAAAAATATTTGTAAAGCAATAGGCATTTGCAAGAGTTTAAGCTATTGTCATTTGCAATGCCAATAGCACAAACTCTCCAAAATGCGAGACCTATGGCATTGCAAATAAGCGTCCGCCATTGTCCCGGCTGCTTGGAAAGTGAAAGCGTGCATGGCGCGCTGAATGTTGCTGCAAAGCACATCGTACCTGCAGTAAGACAAAACTCACTAAAGAAATAGTGCTTACCGACTAAATAACACAGACGGTGTAACAGAAGTAAAAAGGTCAGTCCTCATGGGAAGTTACAAATTAAGAAAGGCTGTACTAAGGAGGGACTAACAAGTCGATTACCAAATCAGAAGCCAGCATTTACAAAGGACAAAGACACAAGCCAATTAAAAATATGGGCGGAGAGTGGGTAGAGCTTCAAGTGCATACTCCAATACAGCATGCCTTGCAGCGCATGCACTGCCCAGGCTCGACCTAAAAAGGAATCCAAGGTGGGGAAGAAAATAACGAGCTAGGAGGCAGAGCCCAAATAACCCAATGACCAAAGAATTAAGAGAAAAGCAGAATCGCAAAAATACAGCTAAGAACAACCCGAGAAACAGTGCAACTCTGAAAACCGAAAAAACACCGAGAGAACAGTGGGAGACAATCCAAGCCCAAAGGAAAAATTAACTCCCAGAGGGCACTGAAACACTAAATCCCAGAAGCGAGCACAATCAACAGTGGGAGGGACGCAGAAAATGCAACAACCACAAAAAAGCACCAGCAAACAAGCAGATACTAGCAGAATGAAACATCAGGTCGCTACTAAATGAAAAATAAGCACAACATTTAAAAAAATAAAAATAATAATGAAAATGTAGGAGAGAAGCAGGCCCATGAGTCAAGCAACTCCCAGAGGTAGCACTGAATACAAATTCGACCAGCTAGCACAATGCAACAATAATAGACAATGCTGAAAGAGAATCCATGTTGAAACATAATCAGAGAACAGCCTGAAACAAAATCCAGAAGAGCGCAACACCCAGTAGAGAATTCGGAGAGAAGCAGGGCACCGAAAAAAGGTAGCTCGGCAAGGAACACAACGACCTCGGAAGGAAGAAAGTACCGTTATGACTGTGGAAACAGAAAGCAGAAAGCCAACAAAACACCTTACTCTGGGCTCTGCTTCTCAGACAATAATCAGAAAAGTGGGAGTGAAAAGTCTCATTAACATGAGATTCCGAGAAGTGAGGGAAGCATACCACACAGAGAACAGAACCATGCCCAGAGACCGCATTCAGACCTTGAAAAGTGAAAAAGTCGTGAAACTCCAAGAACCCTGCAACAAAGAAATGACAAGGGCAGAGACTCCGATAAGCAATCGCAACAAACAAGGTATGACAGTGACCAAACTCCAAACCCTCAAATACTAGATAAGCGGAAGGTAAGGAACCCCCAGGGCGCAATCGTCTGAGAACGTAGAACGACCACTCGCTAAAATGCCACGACAGGGGCAGTAAACGCTATGTAAATGCAAATAAAAAGATCAACCATGAACTGGGAGAGATGCAGACCGCAGAAGATGCGCATATAACTTAAGATGTAGAAACTATTAGGGAAATACATTTATAAATCTCATGTTGTACCTGGTCAGGCGTGAGCACATACATAGACTATTTTCTTTGCATTCTGGAACACGCAGCCTTGCATTTTAGGCACAACAAAACAGAACATGAACTAGATAACCTACTCACACCTGGCAATGAAAGCCTTGAGTTTTCGAATACCTGTAACCGGCATAGGCTAGTGCACACATAGGTTACTAAGGGGTAATGTAAAATCTTGGAAGGTTCCGGAGAAAGAGCCGCACATCTGCCTAAGGAAAAACATAAGAGCAGCGAGCCTTCAAAGGATGGAAAACAACCAACAACACAGGAGGCGTAACTCAGTGCACCTACAGTCGTGAAACGTGCAAAGCAACCCTCCCCAAACCAGACGGGAGGATATCGTATCTGAGACTTACCTCCCAAGAAAAGATCCCAAAAATCCGGTTTCTCTGCACTGCTTTAGACTCTTTGCCGACTTAATTGCATGAAAGACACTGATCGACTTGAATAAGTGAAGGCAGGGAAAGGCAATCGGAAAGCTCGTTTAATGTGATTGACAGACTAAAGAGCCGTCCTGGGAGGGGCTCGGTTGCTGTTCTGCCCTCATTAAGAGTACTATTGGTAAGCAAAGAAAAGCCCCATCCCCCAAAAATACGAGCACCGCTCACCGGAACAAACCACCCACTGTTGCCTCGGAAGTGAACGTGCTGCAGCTTTGTATGTAATTGACCAGTGCACCCGGAAGTTATCCCTCAGCTGTATGTGAACCGGTGTTCGAAAATCAGAGGATGTAACAGCAGCGTTGTTTTAATTTACTTTGCTTTTGAGCTCGCAGAGCCCTCGAGTTTTTCATATCCGGGCGCATGTAGTTGCTTTTTATTTTTGCAGAATTTTAGCGGTCTGGGACTTGTAGTATAATAGGCCACAAGACATCAGAATGCAGAGAAGAAATAGGACCGAAAGAGTTACCCATGCGCGGACCAGGGTCACCTGACAGCTCTGAGAATTGCATGAATTTAATTCAGCGGGGACAGCAAACAGTTTAACAATGTTTTGGCTATATGTCTTTTTAAATGAGCAGGTTTACGAGATGACTAAATGTCAGCGGGATATTGGGACATGGGCGGGGCATGGAGCGCGCGTCCAGAAGTGTCCGGGGCTCCCGTGAGCTGAGGGAGCCCCGCGTGTCGGAGAAGCGAGACGGGAGTCCACCCCGCACTGGCAAGCAGTAGAGGAAGTCCGGCGGGAGCCCACCCCGCCTTCGTGAATGCCGCATGATGCGGCCGGAGCAGGATTCAAGAGCTGGTGAGTGGTGCATGCAAGCGCGCCGCGCCTGGACAGGAGATGTGCACGCGTATGGTGCGAGCAGGAGTTGTGATAACGCCGCGAGCCGTACGCGTGCACATCTCCTGTCTGTTAAGCTTCGGCACAGACAGTTGATGTGCACGCGTACGGTTTGCGGCGTTATTACAACTCCTGCTTGCACCATACGCGTGCACATCTCTTGTCCAGGCCATGCCGTACGCGTGCACATGTCCTGTCCCCCTTCCGACCCAAGTCGACAACAATAGATCTCGCATAGCGAGCAGCGCTTTGCGCTGCGTCGCTAGGCGAGACCTAAAAAAGTAGGAAGAGTGATCGATTGGTTATTATGAAAATCAGAGAACACTTTAGGTAGAAAACTCGGATGAGTTCTAAGGACCACCCTGTTTGCATGGAAAATGATACAAGGTTCTTTACAACACAGAGCTTGTATCTCACTCACTCTGCGAGCTGAAGTGATGGCCCTAAGAAAGCAGTCTTCCATGACAAATGTTGCAGAAACGCTTTATGAATTGGTTCGAATGGGGCACCCATTAATTTAGCAAGAACAATATTCTGTTCCCATGGAGGGGACGGGGATCTGATTGGTGGATAGACCTTTTTTAACCCTTCAAGAGAATCTTTGACCACAGGTATCTGAAAAAAAGAAACCTGCATGGGAGATTTTCTGTATGCTGTAATAGCCGGTAATGAACTTTGATAGAGGAAAATTGAAGGCCTGATTTGGCTAAATACAGAAGGTATGGTAGAATCACCTGTCCTAAAATGGGATCATAATCATTATTAATACACCATAAGTAAAACCGCTTCCATTTGAAAGCGTACGACTTTCTGGTGGGTGGTCTTCTAGCCTCCTTAAGGATGTTTATACAGCCTGCAGACCAACCGAGATGTCCGTACTGGAGGACCACAGGAGCCATGCCGTCAATCTTGGAGTCTCAGTGATTGGGGTGAAACACCTCCCCCCCCTCGAGTTTGGATAGCAAGACCGGACGGCACAGTAACCTCCTGTGTGGGGTCTTGGATAGTTGAAGAAGATCCGGATACCACCACTGGCGAGGCCACTCTGGTGCAATCAGTATCATTATGGTCTTGGCTCTGTAGAACTTGTTGATCACCAGAGGAATGAGCAGAATTGGTGGAAAGGCGTAAAGTAATGTCTGCGACCATTTGATCAAAAGTACATTCCCTCTGGAGCCTGGTTGGTGGAACCTGGATGCGAAGACGCGGCATTTTGCGTTTGTTGCGTCCGCAAACAGGTCGATGTCTGGAAAACCCCATCGTTGGAAGATGTCCTGTGCGACTTCGTTTAGCACCCAGTCATGAGCTTTGACGAAGTTCCGGCTTAGAGAGTCTGCATGGACATTGAGAGTACCTGGGAGATGAATAGCAGAGATGGTTAACTTCCTTGCGAGTAGCCACTTCCATATGGTTTGAGCCTCCTGTGAGAGGGGTCTCGAACTAGTTCCTCCCTGTTTGTTCAGGTAATACATGGTTGTGGTGTTGTCCGTCTGAATCAACAGGGAGCGTGTGCGGATGGAGGGAAGCAATGACTTGAGCGCAAGATGTTCTGCTCTCAGTTTTAGCATATTGATATGATACCCCTGCTCTGCCTCTGACCACAGTCCCTGTACTTGGAGAGGACCCATGTGAGCCCCCCAACCCAGGAGGGAAGCGTCCGAGATAATTGTTGGGCTGGGAAGATCCTGGTGGAAAGGAACTTTTAGCAGATGCGATCATTTCATCCACCATTTGAGTGAATCCTTGGCTGACTGAGGGAGAACCACTGTGTCTTCCCAAAGGGCCGAGACTTGCGACCACTGATCCGCCAACGCTTGCTGCAGAGGACGCATCTGTAATCTGGCATTCGGAACAATGAAGATGCAGGATCCTATCGAGCCCAGGAGCGAGGACACTTGCCTGACTGTGGGAAGGCGAGAGCTGAAGAGAGTGCAACACTTGCTGTGTATCGAGGATAACCTCGCCTCCGAAGGACACAAGCTTGCGCTTACGGTGTCCAGAGACGCCCCAAGGTAATGAATCTTTTGAGTGGGATTGAAAATCAACTTCTTGAAGTTGATCTATAGGCCCAGAAGGCCTAGCACTCGAATGCAGCATTGAAGATGTTTTTGCAGCAAAGTGGGTGACGCATTTTTTAGCAACCAGTCATCCAGATACGGATACACGAAGATCTTCTGCTTGCGTAGAAAAGCCGCTACTACTGCCATGCATTTGGAGAACGTGCAGGGGGCTGATTTGAGCCTAAACGGGAGGACTTTGAACTGGAAGTGTTGAGACGCTACCTGAAAACGCAGGAATTTCCGATGTTTTCTGGAGATTGGCACGTGAAAATACGTGTCCTGAAGATCTATGGATTACATCCAGTCTCCTTGATGGAGTTGGGAAAAAATCTGGTGCAGTACTAACATCCGAAATCTCCTTGCGGATGAACTTGTTCAAATGTCTCAGGTCGAGTATTGGTCTGTATTCTTGGGTAGGACCTCTTTTCCGAACCAAGAAGTAACGGGAATAAATTCCCTGTCTGTTGTAGAAAAGGAACTTCCTCTATAGCGTCTTTCTTTAGTAGGGTATCCACCTCTGCCTGTAGCAAGTGATGTTGTTGGACATACATTTCCTGAGGTGGAACTGATGGAGCCGGGGGAATTGAATTTGAGCAAGTAACTATTCTGCACACTTTGGAGTACCCATTTGTCTTTTGTGATTTTTCTCCACTTGTCCAGGTGAAACATGATACTTCCCCCACCGGAGTGGGCGTGGGGATGGGGGAAGTCAGTGCTCACTGTTTTGGAGGTTGCTTTGCTGAGGAGGGTGTTGTTCTAGGGGCTCCCCTTTCTCCTTTTGGTCGGCACTGGTGGCAATGTAACCTGGGCTGTTGTTGCTGATTCGACGAGTGAGGGGCTTAAACCCTCTGTTGGAAAAAACGACGGTCGTATGGTCGGTATTTACGTCGAAAATCCTTACGCTTCTCAAGGCCAACCGCCTTCAGAGTGTCCAACTCCGATTTCTTCTTGGACATCTCATCGGCCTGAGTGCCGAACAAGGAAGTACCATTGAAGGGAAGGTTTGTAATCCTGCGCTGTGCTTCCGGCTTCAGACCAGTGAGCCGCAACCAGGCCGAACGCCTAGCACAAATGCCATGAGAATACCCATGGGCTGGCAAATCCGAGGCATCCGCAGCTGCGCTGATGACCTGGTTAGCAACAAGACCACTTTCCTGTAAGCTCTCACGAAAGTCTTGTTGGTCTTCTTTCGGCAGCTTATTGATTAATCTAGCCAAAGAGTCCCACAGAGACATGTACCTCCCCAGGAGTGCCGCGGCACTAGCCACATTCATGAAGGATGCCGAGGTATTGCACATTTTCTTACCCAGAGAGTCCATGTGCTTACTCTCCTTCTCAGGATGGACTGAAGAGGATGCTGCTCCAGGATGTTTTTTCCTGGCTGCTGCCACTATAACAGAATCCGGAGGTGGATCTGTTCTTAGGAACAGTGGATCCTGGTCTGGAGCCTTGTATTTTTTTGTGATGTGTGGAGGAGCCGACCCCACCGCGGCTGGAGTTGAGGTTTGTAGTGCTCAGGGGTGTGGAATTTAATAAAATATCTTCTTGCCCATGGGGCAGGTTGCTTCATAAATCTACTTGTCCTGTAACAAAATCCACTTGTCCCTTTTGTGCCATGTAATGCGGCGACAAATTACGGCAGCAATCTCATTATGTAAGAGTTCTGATATAGCCTCTTTAATTATGCCAGGGCTTGTACCATAGTAGGCTTTGAATACTAGTAATTCCCTTATGTTGCTACGTTTCTGCAGGTCTACATACTGGGGCTGAAGGTAGTGGTAAGCAATAGTTCAAGGGTTGGAATGCCCTTTTGAGTCTGTGCAAACCTACTAACTTACATGTTTTAAGGGTTTTCACCAACTCTTTTCTAATCTTTTTCCATACTGAAAAAGGCTGGAAATTTACTCCCGACAGTGGCAGATGTAAAAGTTCTTCCAGGGTTGGGAAAAAAGTGGTTGGAGGAAAAGTGAACTTGAAACATTCAGATTTTCACATGAGCAAATTTACTCATGCACATTTGCTCATTCTAAAATGCAGTTCACAAATATTTTCTAGGAGTACTACTTCTTGGCCTACTTCTGTAAATTTTTGTGAATTCACGGAAACTGTATATATGCACTTAATGCAAGGATATATACTATGGATGCAATTCTGAGACTTTCTTTAATAATTGGGCCTCTAACTAGGCCTGGCGTTAACCATGACCTTTTGTGTTTAATAAAATTCTGTCTCTTTCTCTCGGTCTATCAGCTGGCTTCACTGTGAGTGACAGTATTCTGCTCTTTTATATGGAGCATATTGACACACAAAGTAGTTTTTGTTCAGTGCCCGGAACTGCTGTGGCAATGTGTGCTTTTTGAGATCAAAAACTATTTTTGCTTTTGCCAATGCTTGTTAGAATGGTGAGGGCCAAGCCGCTCCCACACCAATAAGGTTTCACAAAAACCATGCCTAAACAAATCACGCATTGACAAAACCAAAAGGCTGACCACCAATTTCAGAACTACTGGCTTTGCCAATGCTTGTTTATTTTTGTTTCCCATAATCATATTTAAACTGGTTACACTGATTTTCTATTATGAATATTTTTGGGAAATACAAGCATACGTCAACATGTTACTAAATGATGCTGCAAAGATATGGTACCTAAAATCTTACAGTAGTTTAGCAAAGTGTTTTTTCCTACTTGCATTTTTTTGTGAACATTTTATTTTGAAAGCAAAGAATCATCACTCTTGCTTTCAAGCTTCTGCAAATATTTGCATATAATCAGAGAGCATTCCGGGAGCATTTTACATAGCCTCATATTACTAAACTTTGGAAACGTGTGTACACATTTATACTGGAACCACCGTCAGTAGTGTGGGCCGAGCTTACAACATTTACTTTTAGTGCTTACCCTAGTAATAAAGGCTTTGCATTAATGGACCATAAATACAAGTTTGAACAGCATTAGCACATGGACACACACATTACCTTAACTGTAGACAATGCCCTTCCCTGATCCAAAATTTGGTACTGTAAACTGGCAGCCAAAGGGTTTGTGCTGTAGGGGGTTGGGCCTACTTGTCCCAAGGACAAAATACACATGAAAACTTGTTGCCCTTGACCCCAAACAATATCCCCGAGTGCGGGTTCAAGCAGCCCAGGAACCAGAGGGAGCAAAGGCCTTGCCGAGAATCTATGGTGCAGTGTCTCAAATATTACAGATGAAGATGTAGTTGGTACAGGCATGTTAATGTTCCACTTATTGGCACCTCTGCAGAGGACTTCATTAAAGGTAACCCTGTCGTCCAATGGAGATACCCTAGCCGGAGTAGCCGACAAAGTTGGTGAATAGTCTCTCAAAGAAGAACGTGACGATGTAGACCACGACGGAGATTGTCTGCTTCTTCTTCTTGATCTGGAGGAATGACGAGATCTCGACCGTCTAAGTGGTGTCCTAGATCGGGATCTTTGAGCTGGCGGAGATCTAGTTCTCCTTGGTGATCTCCCTGTAGACGCAGCAGGTGGAGGGCCAGCAGAGAACCTTTTTTTTCAAACATTTTTATTGGCTTTTAGGTTATGAGCAGTTTTACATATTCATTCTATTGATTCCGCATGGCATAGTACATAAAGAGGGACAATTATGCACAGTGAAAGCCGTGCGTTTCATACAGAGCTTATACCTGCTCTACTCTCATTTTAAGTTTATAACCCATCACATTGTCCCCCGATATCCACTGTACATGTCTCCAGTGTAGCAGCCATGCATTTTACAACTTAATTTTATGTAGGATTGCCTTCAACTATTTTGATCAACCCATTGTTTGGGGACGTCCACAGGAGTGTTCTTAGTTTGCTCTTTACTATATATAGAATCAACCAAATAACTATCAACTTAGTTATCGTTACCGCATTCAGTCAGCAATATTGGGTTCCAAGAGGGGCTCGGGGGGGGGGGGGTCCAGGGTGCCTTCCGCGTTTCCCTGTTTTGTTCAAGTTTGGCTCCCCACAACTGCATCTGCTCTTTCATACACAAGGGGGGTGGGCAGTGGGTTTGCCAACGGTAATGGGACCTGTTCTTTCCCCTCCATCCCCTACCCTGTTTGCCTCTCACACGACTGGGGGTTATTAGCTTCGCTCCTATTCAGTCTCACTGCCCTCCTCTCGGGCTTGTGTCGGGTGCTCCCAACAGGACAGCACTTCCCTCCACTGCTCTGCTAGGGGGTGTCGTTTTGAGATTCTGGATTCTTCCCGGACCAAGACTCTGCCCTTTGCCCCTGCCCAAGGTGTGACATCCCGTCTCCAGAGATCCACCAAGGGCCCAGTGGAGGACTTCCAGGCCATGACTATTCTCCTTTTAGCTAATATAAAGGCCAGGTCTATAAATCTGCTACCCACTTTCCTTTTAGGTGGTCTGGAAAAGAGTCTTAGCAGGCAAACTTCTATTGGGGAAATCAAGTGTGCGTCCCACAGCCGCGTTTATCATTAGCAGGACTGCGTCCCAGAATGGGCGCAGTCTGGCACAGGCCCATGTCATATGTATAAAATCGGCATCGTTCTGGTTGCATCTCGGGCATGTCTGTGGCTCCCCCCGTATGTCACCTGGATCCGATGCAGAGACATTTAACTTCATGTGTACGTAATTGAACTGGATATATTTCAGCCTGGTGTTGCGGGAGATCCCTTTATGTGAGGATAGAGATCTACGCCATTCCGATTCAGTTAGTTCCCTACTCAGGACCGTCTCCCAGCGTCTCTGTAATTTCTGCAGGGGGGTAAGGGACACCCCCCATCAGCGATGCATAAACCCATTTCACTTGGTGGCTGGCAGTTCCTAGTGTGAGTAATGAGTGTAGTACTGCATGTGTCTCAGGTTCTTGCCGGCCCCTTCCCCACAACGCACCAAAGGTGCGGACCAGGGCTTTGTACTGTAGGTACTGCCCTGGTGGAAGGCTGTGCCTTTCAACTAGTTCCTCAAATGGCGTTAAGACCTTCTCCTGGTAGCAGTCTCCCACCGTCTCTACCCCTACTTCCAGCCATGTCGCTAACTGTTCTGCGGTAAATACAGTCTGGGGGTTACCATGAGGCAGGCCGACCAATGGTAGTGTCGGTGTGTATCGTGGCGTCTTAGCTATTTTAGCCGTGCATCGTTTCCAACATTGCAGGGCAGCACTTTGTAATACTGATCTATATGGGACAGCAACAGTCGGGACGAGTATCTTGGCCAATAATAGAGGGGAGTGTGTGTTGGCCGCCATCATAAAGTCCCCTCCGGGTTCGCCCCTTCCAACCATTGTGCTAGCCATTGCATCTGGGCGGCCAGAAAGTAGAATTCGAAATTCGCTACCCCCAACCCGCCTTCAATCATGGTGCGCTGTAACATCGTTAGAGATACCCTCTGTCACCCCTCCCCCCAGATAAAGTCTCGCCGAAGGGAAAACAGCTGTCTAAACCATCCCGTCGTTAAAGAGATCGGGAGATTGATGAAAAAATAGAATAAACGCGGTAGCATGACCATCGTGGTCAGGGAAATCCTGGCCATAAGGGGCAAGTGTAACGAACACCAAAAGGGAACACACGTCTTAAGAGATCGGAGAGCTCCATCTATATTTCCTTCCTTAATATAATTCAGGGAGTGGAAGATATGGATCCCCAAGTATTTAAAGGTATTAGGCATCCAGTTTAGATCTGCTGAGAGGTCCTGGGGGGGGGAGGCAGGGCTCCAGCCACCGGGAGCAGATAAGTCTTGCTTTTATTAACCTGTAGGCCCGACAGGTGCTCAAATCGCCTTAGGAGAGCCAGTGCTGTGTCAGAGCCCCCCACTGCATCTTCCAAGTATATCAGGAGGTCATCCGCGTGTAGGGATATGATGTGGTGTAGCGCATCTATCCTTAATCCTAGCCCTGCACCCCCCTGTCTGAACAGAGCAGCCAACGGTTCAATAGCCAGGGCAAATAAGAGAGGGGACAGCCCTGCACCTCGAAAAATCTCATATTGGGCAGATACCGTTTTTCCAGTCCTGAGGTTTTGAGTAACTATCGTCCCATATCCCTGCTACCCATGATCGGTAAGATCCTGGAAAAGCATATAAACTCCACTCTCTAATTTTTTAGAAACACATGAGCTCTTACACTATTCCCAGACAGGCTTTCGTCCCCATCATGGAACTGAACTCGCACTCATTGCCGTAGTCGAAGAAGCGAAAAACATTATCGATCAGGGAGGAGCAGTAGCCATTATCCTTCTTGACCTCAGCGCCGCTTTCGACACAGTTAACTTTAACATTCTCCTCAATAGGCTTAGGGGGGCCGGGGTGTCAGGGGGAGACATCTCCTGGATCCAATCCTTCCTGACTGGCAGAACATTTCAGGTCTTTGCGGGGGAATCTACCTCTAGGCCTCTACCTCTCAGCTATGGAGTACCTCCGGGATCTTCCCTGAGTCCTACGCTGTTCAATGTGTATATGAGACCACTGGCTGATATCATCCTGCCGTATGGGATTAAAATGGTCACATATCCGGATGATACTCAGCTGGTGATATCTCTAAATCACCCGCATAATGCTCCATCTGACCTGGAATCCTGCCTGGAGAAGGTAGCAGCCTGGATGCAACACATGTCTTAGACTTAATGGAAACAAAATCGAAATAATGTATCTAGGCAACACACCCAATGCGGATCTCAAATTGCCATGGCCAACCTGTTTGGGACTTCCCCCGGTCCTTAAGTCAAAGATAAAAATCTTGAGCGTGTGGCTTGATAAGTCACTTTAATTCGACCAGCAAGCAGTGGAAGTGTCAGGTGTCTGTTATGGCATCCTTAGAATGCTGCGGAAGGTTCTCCCCCTACTCCCCATGAGAGCTAGGAGAACTATGGTCCAGGCCTTGGTTCTTTCGCGCCTGGACTACGGCAACTCCCTGTACCTAGGAGCCCCTAAATCCACCTTAAGGAAACTTCAGGTGGTCCAGAACTGCGCCGCTCGACTGCTGTTGGGCTCTCCTAGAACGCAGTTGGCCAAGCCCTGTTTAAAGACCCTACACTGGCTGCCCATAGAGGAGAGGATTACATTTAAATCCCTCTGCATCGCCCACAAGCCCCTCATGGGAAAAGGCCCTCTCATCAACCGGTCCCTTATCACTCTATACCGTCCGAGGAAACTCCTCCGTTCTGCGAACCTAAGTTTAGCCGTTATCCCTAAAATCCAAAGGACGCGAAGTGTGGGTCGATCCTTCTCTTACAATACAGCTAAGCTGTGGAACGCCCTTCCCCTGCATCTGCGTTCAGAGACATTCCACCTCACCTTCCGGAAGGGTCTTAAAACTTGGCTGTTCCAGAACACTAACTGGTAGCTACTTCTCTTCGCCTGCTTCTCTCTGCCGCCAGCGCTGGGATGCCTTATGGTAGCTATGCGCTTAAGAAGTGTTAATTAATAACCCGCGCAGCGGGACAGTCATACAGCAGTTTAACCCATTTAACCCAGCCCTCTCCAAAGCCCATGTGTGTCATTACAGGGAATAAAAACTCCCATCCGAGAGAGTCGAAAGCTTTTTCTAGGTCAATAGACAAGACAGTCACTCGCGAAAGAGCTCTCGCCTTGGGGTGGTAAAGTACCGAGTACAGTCTATGCAAATTAAAGGAGGTGTTCCGCAACGGGATAAAACCATTTTGGTCTACGTGAATCACAGCAGGCATATAGGGCAACAGGCGCCGTGCCAAGACCTTACTAAGAATCTTACAATCGATGTTGAGCATGGAAAGCGGCCTATAGTCCCCAACTCGGGGACCCAAATGTGGTGGTCTTAGGGAGCGGGATCACGAGTGCATCCCGCGTAGAGGAAGGGAGGCGGCTGAGCTTCAAGGATTCAGCGTATAGGGTCACCAGGCAAGGTGCCAGTCTAGAGGCATACTTTGCGTAGAATTCCACAGGGAGACCATCCGGTCCCGGTGTCTTACCAGTGGCCATGTCTTTGATAGCTCCCCGTATCTCCTGTAATGACACCGGGCCTCCCAGTACCTTCTGTGCTTGCCCATCCAATACTTGAAGCTGTAGGGAGGACAGAAAATCCCTCACCTCCTCTGACTTGGCTGGTGGAGGAGCAATATATAAAACCTCGTAATACGCTCGGAATAAGGAATTTATCTCCCCGGGATCCACGAACAGAAGCCCTCAGTTCCATTCCGGATGTGGGTAATCGGGGTCCCACGAGTGTCAGGTCTAATCAGCCAGGCTAACAAATGTCCTGGTTTCCCCTCCTCTTCCTGCACTTTGGTAAGATATGCCCTATAGTCGTGGCATCTCAGCCGTTCTAGCGTCTCGTTATATAGGGCAAGCACTTCTCGTAAGTTTGCCAGCGGGCCGCAACCGCTCTCAGGTGGTTATACAGCCTATGCAATTTGCTCTCT
This sequence comes from Calotriton arnoldi, assembly GCA_963921515.1. Lineage (NCBI taxonomy): Eukaryota > Metazoa > Chordata > Amphibia > Caudata > Salamandridae > Calotriton > Calotriton arnoldi. The sequence goes on from CAWUFW010003676.1 coordinate 820,528, forward strand.
AAATCCTCCAGTTCCCTATGTAACTCTCTCTGTACTCCGATCGAGTGCCCCAGACAATATCCCGGTACCACCACCTTAAACACTTCCCACTCTCGGTTTCTTGTTAGATAAAATGAAGCTTAAAGATCAGGTGAATAAAATTACATTGGCCTCTTTGTGCGCTCTGAAGCTGGTAAAAAAAAAATTTGAAAAATTCCTACCCCCTGCACTATTAGTAACTGTGATCATCGCGTTGATACTCTTAAGGATTGACTACTGTAATAGTCTCTACCTTAACCTTGCAGTAGGTCCCCTGAAGAGGCTCCAAACTCTGCAAAATGCAGCTGCACATTTCCTTTTTAAAATTCCAAAATAGGAATCCGCTAGAGGAGCCATTAGGAAACTCCACTGGCTACCAGTTAGACAACGCTGCAGGTTCAAAGCCTTATGCTTGGCCTACAAATCACTGCACGGCCAGGGACCAGCACGCTTCAAGAAGAAGCTTAGTTGGTATATCCTAGGGAGGACTCTCCGCTCTGGCTCAGCCATGAACCTGACTGTCCCTCCATTCAAGAGGACCACCTGGGGTGGCAAGAGCTAATTCAGGACCGTCGCAGTGCTCTGGAACAGCCTACCATTGACACTAAAAGCCGCTCCCTCCCTACTGGCCTTTAGAAAAGCTTTAACGACCTGTTTTTTTTCCACAAGACCAGCAGACACCTAGGCCCAGCAAGAAGCCTCCCTTTCCAACTGAACTGTTTCAGACCCGTCTTTGATAGCGCCAAGACGCCCTCGGGCATGAGTTCGAGCTCTATAAGTTGCTTTTCATTACATTACTCTTCCAACACTGTTAAAGCTGTGTTTGCGTTCGTCTGAAAGTAGGTGTCAATAAAGGTAGGGGCTAAGTTTCCACAAAGAGATAGGGGGGGGCGGGTCTCCAGTGGCTGGTGGATCATCAGTAATGGACTATGGTCTCAGAGTGTGCATCCCAAATACTCAGTGTGAGTGATTGAACTATTAAGGGTAGCAGAGCATAGTAAGACATCAAGCTATGTATGTAGATGTATGGGGGGAATAAAAGGAGTAATCCCCATCATCTGCTTGTTGTGTTCTCCAAGTATCACATAGTCCCCATTGGTTCCACCAGTCCTGGAATCCCGCCGCAGTGCGGTGCGCCTGGGCTCCAGGCAAGGGAGGGAGTGAACCGTCCAAAAAAGTGTCTGATACACAGTTCAAATCCCCCTCCCAGTATCAGACTCAATGGTCAAGGTGACCATATAAGTCGAGAGGTCATGGAGGAAGGTCATCTAATCTTGATTGGGGGCATAGATACTACCGAGAGTTATATCTCTGCTATACAATTTCCCACTAACCAACGCATATCTACCCTCCCGATTTATCAGTGTGTGCGCTGGCTCGACGGGAACCCCACCACACTCCGATTAGCACCCCCCCGGGGATATGCTGAATAGGAGGTCGCAAACAGCTGCCCTCTCCACCTTCTACGAAGTCTCTCCACTTCCCCCCGCTGTAGGTGTGCCTCTTGTAGCAGAGCAATTTGTATACCTCTGCGTCTCAGGAATCTATGCATGTTGTGCCTCTTCACCATTGAACCCATCCCCCTTATGTTCCAACTCAAAAATTTCAATGTATTACTTGTGGATGCCATAATAAAACACATGGTCAGTACGCGCCCCCCTCACCCCTGAACCAAGCATACGTACATTGCCACCCCAGCCAAAATAAATCAAACCATGAAAAAACACCTGTAAACAACTCCCCGATCCCAGAGCAAACTGACAACGGCCATCCGCCCAAACTGTGGGTAAAACATCAGTCTCGGTGAGAGGAACCACACCATGTCCGGGGTTGATCCTAGTGGGGGGCGATGCTGAGCCCTTGAAGCAGTGGTCTCTCGTTCAGGCCGTGCTGGCCTAGCCCGGTCCCAAGCATCGACGGACCATTACACAAAGTTCGCAGGGCACCTTCTAGCTCAGGGGGAGAGGCCAACGTACGTCTGCTGTCCCTGGGGTCACTATTGGGAGAGTGACACTGTTGAGGCGGGAGGAGTCTGAGCCCCCTGTTGCCTTCCTTTAAGCGGAGCCCGCCTCCGATGCAACCCTAGCCGACTGCATAATCTCGGCCACGTCCTGAAGCGCTGCCCTTTCCTTCTCGGTTTGAGAAGGGCTTGGCTTCTTCGGCGGGCCCCTCTTGATTCTCTGTCTTGTTCTCTTCGGTGGGCTCGGGATTCACTCCGGGATCCTGCCTTAGGGAGCGATCCCCCAGACTTAGAGGCTTCCAACCACTCCCATGCCATCTTGGGGTCTTCACAGAAATGGGTCTTCCCATCAAACACTATTAGCAGACGGGCCGGGAACATCAGGGAATACTGCAGACCTTCCTCTAATAGGGCCTTCTTGACTTCGAGAAAGGAGGTTCGCCACCGCTGCGTTTCAATAGTGTAATCAGGGAATATAGAGACATTGCAATTGTCCACTACAAATGGGCCGTCAGTCCTGGCCTTTTGCAGCCTTTTTCCCTGTCCCTATGATGGAGAAGCCACGCCACGACCGGCCGCGGGGGGAGACCAGGGGCAGGCGGGCACACCGGCACCCGATGAGCCCTCTCCAGAGTATAGACCGAAGACAGTCTCTCTGGAGCGTTAACTGAGCGTAGCCACTCTTCAAGGAAGGCCACCATATCTCCACCTTCTGTCCCTTCGGGTAGGCCCTGATATTATTTCTCTGGTTACGGCTTTCTGCATCTTCGGCCTTATGTTCCAGAGTGCGAACCCTGTCGGTGAGCTCAGCCACCTGGCGAATCAGCATCTGCTGCGCTGTTTTGACCCTCTCCGTCACCTTCTGGTGTTCCGCCCGTAGGAGACCCAACCCCACTGACACTGTGCTGATGTCTTGGTGTAGTGTCGCTTTAGTATCAGCGATAGCTTCCAGTATTTTGGTTAATTGCAGTTGTACTGGATCTATACCGGGCGGATGATCAGTTTCCCCTGGTTTGGATCCGCTGGCCGCTGTCTTATTCCGTCGTCGCCCCGCCGCCTTTACTCTGGCTTTGCCCATCCTGACTACAGGAATAGGTCAGGTAGGGCGGATGAGGTACTGCTCCCGCACTCCCTCTCGGAGGGTGCAATTCCAAAACCGGGGGCAGGATATATGTGTAGTGCCAAAGTCACTCCTGCAGGCCCGAATCACAGCACCTCTGTGAGGCAGGCGGTCCCCTGGCCCCCAATCAGGTCATTGTCTTTTGCCTTTGCCAGTGTTTTCCCCAGGAGAGACAGCGCCAGAGGGTGGCCCCCTTCCCCGGGTCTCCGCACCGAGCAAGAAAGATTTGCTCAGGTCCCAGCACCAGTGGAGTCTCCGTCCTAGGTTCGCCTGGTCTCTGCTAAAGTCTACTGCTGGGGGCCCCCCCTCGCCGCTCAGTATGTGGTTCCAGATAATTGTCAAGTGGTGGACTCATGTGAGGAGCTTGCAGGAGGTGATCAAGCCAGGGGACCTCCAGACGGGGGAGCAGACACCCCCCCCCCATCCACTCTTCCCACCAGGTACCGATCCGGACCCAGGTGTAACCGCTGCATAGGCCTTCCCAACTCAGGGAACTGACTTTGCCACCGGGGCCCTCAGATCGTGTGCACTTGGTGTATTATGACTCTGATGGAGGCCCCCAGGTCCAACTACGGGCCCTCTGCAACCAGGTCGTCAGAGCCCCTAAGCTGCGTCTCCCGCCGGGCCTCGGGGCAGGCTCCAGTTCCTTTCAGGGTGTGAGCCTTCTTCTCACACCTCCCCCGGGTTTCTCCGGATCGGCCCGAGGAGCGTGGGGGATCTCTTCCAGAGCGCTCCGGGTCTCTCCCTCCTTCCTCCCGGGCCCATCAGAGCCGGGCCCGTCATTTGCCCCCGGCCTGCCCGCAAGCCGGCCGCCACGCCGAGCCTCCCGCCAGGCCTCGAGTTAGGCCCCGAGTACCTCCGCCATGTGGGTCGCCCGCATACACCAGGGGCTGCTCACCTTAGGTCGTAGCAGGCTCTCTCCTGTGTCCGCGCTGGTGCGGGCCGCCACCTCCGGATCACATCTGTTCTGGTGCCCGGTCCTTCGGGGCACACGCACTCAAACAACGGCCCTGCGTTCGCAACGGGACAGCAGTGCATGGCTCCGACCGTGGCATCCGCCGGCTCAGGGCCGCCTGGTGATTCTCTTCCGGCCCCCGTGGCGACCGATTGCTCTAGCCTCCCTCTGTCTTCCGGGAGTCCCCACAGCTACGCAGCTCATACGGCTCCGGCCGCCATCTTGGCATAGCTCCGGTCTGAGCCACAAATCTGTGTGTCTCGGGGCTCCAGCAGCCCCCACAAGTGTTCAGGGGACCCCCACGGGACCCTCGGCCTCTCCGATGCAATGGCTGGTTCAATCGCCGCGAGCAGGCTTGATCCATCGTATTTTAGACAGGATTTCAATCGGGCCGGCACGGAGCAGCTCGCTCACGCGTCTGCCATAGCGTGCAGCCAAGCCACGCCCCCGGCCAGCAGAGACCCTTGAAGGCGAATACGTTTGTGAGAAGTCGGAGCCTGGACTTCTAGGTGGAGCTCTCCAATGCTGAACACTCGAACAATCTTGGAGATAGATCAACCGGAGGTGTCTGCTTCACGGGAACCGGAGATCCCTCTGGCAAGATTTGTATGATCTGGATACCTGGGGAAGAAGATGCCTCTCTCGACGTCGATCTGTGCCTTGCCGGTACCTCCATTGATGACGAGAGGGGCCTCGACGTCGTGATGCCCGTCACCGCCGTAAGATTCTTGGAAGGCGAGAATAGTTTACGCCGTTCCTTCTCTGAGAAGACTGCAGAAATGTCTCTCGACATCAAACACTGGACTGGAGCCGGTGACGCGGATGTGGCGGGTTTCTCGACGTTGACCGCCTTTGTGACTGAGGCGGGGTCCTCGACGTCGACAGTCTCGATGCCGACCGTACCTGCTTCGACGGCGGTGGAGTGCTGGACACCGACCGATGCATCGACGTAAGTGAATGGTGACGCAAGAGTTTTTTCGACGTCGACTTACGCTTCTCTGGTCTCACATACTCCGAGCCTGAAGCAGCGCGTCTCGACGTCGACTTGCCTTGTGACGGCGGAGGCTCTGACCGCCTCGACAGCGATCCATCCCTCGACGTCGTCGCATGCTGTGCATGTTTCTCCGACGTCGACCGTGACGCCGAAGGAGAACAATCAGGTATCTGCTTCCTTTTTGATGCTGGAGAAGCAGAACAACGTCGTTTTTTCTCTGACCTGTGCGATTTTTCACGAGGAGGGCTCTTTAAAAGCATGGGAGCTCCCAAGGCCACTTTTTGATCCTTTTCCTCTCTCCAATAAGGAATGCAGTTTTATCTTTTCTCTATTTCGAAGTGTTCTCTTGGAAACCTGCTGGCAATAATAGCACTTCTCTGGATTGTGTGAGGATGGTAAACACACAATACAGAGTGTGGGTCTGACTGACATCTTCCCACAGGAAGGACATTTATTGAACAATGCTGGCATCTCTGACAGAAAATGTTCTTAAAATTGTCAGAAAAGTTAGCCAGCAGCCAAAAAACGTTGAATGAAGTAGGAAAAAATTATCAGGAAACTAATTTCTGACTGGAAACAATCAAAAACTGACAAGCTCAATGCTCCTGGATCCTCACATAAGGAGCCGGAAAAAAAACTGACATAACTGTCACCTGTGGTGCATGATGGGAGCAGGGAGGTCTTGGAGGTCTTAAAGGCACGGCACCAGTTTATTACTGTTGTGGTTTTATCTATGCAGCCTATGGGCTAATTGCCTGCTATTACTTGCCTTTTTCTTTGTAAATAAAAGGCTATCTTGGAACACTAGAGGAGTGCATGTTCTTTTTTTTTTTTTTTTTACAGAAATGCTATATAAACGTATTTTTATTTTAAATAAAAAATCCAATGCATTTTTGGCATCTTAGCCTGTTGAATAATTTTAGGCTGCATGTTTATGTATATACATGTATATATGCATGTTTAAAGGTAGTATGTACTTTTTTTTGGCTAAACATATATATATATATATTTTTTTTTTTTGTATATGCTCCGGGGTCCCCGCACGTGGGCAGGACTATTTAGTGCTTATGACTATTGACGAGTATCCCCTGGAAGAGAATCTAGTATTAAAGTTCATCTTACGGAACAGACATGAGAAACACAAAGGACCTTGATTAGTGGAAGGTATTCTAAAATACCTCCTATGTTGATAGCATGGTTCATAGGCTTCTTAGTAATGATGAGGGATGCTGTACTCAGGTGCACACCCTTGGAAGGGTGGATGCCCGTACTCCTCATCTTTGTCACTGGTTTCATATTTTTTAGATACTCCACAATTAGTTGACCTGGGTGTAGGACTCCTGGTCACTATCATCTGACTCGCTCTGTGCCCAGAATATGGACAGTCGTCTGCGCTGTAGCTGCGAGCAGGTAGGACAACTGGGCCCCGAAAAAAGATGGCACTGCAATGTCTTAACTCTTTCCTTGAAGGGGAGATGTTACTCCCGTTTACTGGGAAAAGGGTGAGCCACTACGCATGGCAAGGCTGACGGAAGGTGAACGGATATCATTTGTGGGATATCTGATGGTGTTGTTGTTGATATGATGATGATGATGATGATGATGGGAGTCCCGCTTACAAGAGAATTGTAAGCACTGCCTGCCATGTTGACAGTTGCTGAACAGTCGGCGAATGGCCTGCCGTGGCCAATGATGAGCAAAGCACCTGTGCTGGGTTGGTGGATGCCAACAAGTTTGCCTGGTGGACTGTTGATAAGGGAGCTCTCAATCAAGAACAAGTTACTTGCCTTCGGTAACGATATATCTGTAAGAAACATAGGTTAGTTATAGATTCCTTACCTTAGAATTACCCCCAGGCGTCAGACTGGATCCGGAAAGTTTTTCGTCAGCATTGCCTCTGGGAGTCGAAAGGTGGCGTTGGTCGGCTCCGCGTCCGTCGTTGGCGTCGTGGTCGCCGGGATGACGTAGCGGTAGCTACTTAGACGCCGCCCTCGCGCGCTGACGTCAGTTCTGTACACGACTTTCCGCGCCAGAAACGCAGAGCCATGCAAGACACTGACCACTGGTGCACAAAACTAGGGCCCTGAAAGGATGAACGTAACCCTAGAAATCAGTTCGCAGAACGGGGAGGATGGGTGGGGCGGTAAGGAATCTTTAACTAACCTATGTTTCTTACAGATATATCGTTACCAAAGGTAAGTAACTTGTTCATCTGAAAGAAACAGTTATATATTCCTTACCTTAGAATAGATACCCCAGCAATACCAACCCCGGAGGTGGGTCTGTGAACCAATGTCACACCAGAAAGTCCTGGAGAAAAGAACGGCCAAAAAAGCAGTCTCTCCGGACTTGGCTGTCCAGGCAGTAGTGTTTGGTGAACGTGTGCAGCGATGCCCACGTAGCTGCCTGACAGATGTCATTCAGAGGAACTCCTCGTCCCAAAGCAGTAGTGGCGGCCGTTGCCCTGGTGGAATGGGTGCCGTAGCCCCACTGGAGGCTCTTTTTTAGCCAAAGAATAACAGGCTTTAATACACAAAACAATCCATCTAGAGATGGTCCGCTTGTGTAGAGCCCGACCTTTCTTGGCGCCTACGTAGCCAACAAAAAGTTGGTCATCCACCCGGAACTGTTTTGTGCGATCCAGGTAGAAGGAAAGCGCACGTTTTGGGTCCAGACGGTGGAGCCTCTCTTCCTCTTTAGAAGGATGCGGAGGCGGAAAGAAGGTGGGCAAAGTGATGGTTTGCCCGATGTGAAAAGAAGTGACCACCTTGGGAAGAAAGGATGGACGAGTTCGTAGGACAACTTTGTCCGGATGTACAGCCAGAAAAGGAGGTTTAGATGAAAGAGCCTGGAGCTCACTCACTCTTCTGGCAGATGTGATGGCTACCAGGAAAGCAGTTTTAAGAGTTAAAAGTCTTAAAGGACAGTTGTGAAGTCGCTCAAAGGGAGCGCACATCAAATATGTTAAGACTAGATTCAAGTCCCACTGAGGCATAACGAAGGGAATAGGAGGAAAGATGAGTAATGCCTTTTAAGAAACGATTTACAACTGGGGACTTGAAGAGAGAGGGCTGATCAGGGAGCCTTAGAAAGGCAGAAATGGCCGAAAGATAGCCCTTGATAGTGCCCAGAGCAGAGCCCTGCTGGGCCAAAGAAAGGAGGAACAAGAGAACCTCAGAAAGAGGGACAGAAAGGGGATCCACAGCCTTTGCTGCGCACCATGCCACAAATTTGTTCCATCAGCAGGCGTATACAGTCTTAGTGGAGGGACGCCTGGCTGCCAAGATTACATCACAGACTTCGGGAGGCAAGTCGAATGACGTCAACTGCCGCCGCTCAATCTCCACGCAAGGAGGTTGAGGCTGGACAGGTTCGGGTGGAGGACCGTCCCCTGCTGCTGCGACAGAAGATCCTCCCGAAGAGGCAGTCTTGTCGGAGGATCGATGCCCATGTTGAGCAGCTCGGGATACCAAACTCTTCGTGCCCAATCCGGAGCCACAAGAATGACTTGGGCCCGGTCGTGCTTGATCTTCTTCAGCACTCTGGGCAGAAGTGGTATAGGCGGAAAGGCGTACAACAGACCGCAACTCCACTCGCGACGAAAAGCGTCGCTTAGCGAGTGCCGCCTTGGAAATTCCAACGCGCAGAATTGCTGACATTGCGCGTTTTCTTCGGTGGCGAATAGATCTAACCAAGGATCTCCGCACTGCTGAAAGAGACCTTGCACCACCTCCGAGTGAAGACACCATTCGTGATCCATCATGCACCTGCGGCTGAGTTCGTCCGCCCTGGCGTTCAGTGAACCTGCCAGGTGTTGAAACACCAGGGATATGCCCTGATGTTCCAGCCATGTCCAGAGGCGGAGGGCCTCTTGACATAGGATCCACGACCTCTCCCCGCCTTGTTTGTTGCAGTACCCCATGGCGGTGGTGTTGTCTGTGAACACCTGCACTACTCTCCCCCGGACAGAGGGAAGGAATGCCTTGAGTGCAAGACGAATCGCCCGAAGCTCCAGAAGGTTGATGTGGAGCTCGGACTCCGCCGGAGACCAGAGGCCTCTGATCTCCGCCTCTCCCATGTGGCCGCCCCATCCCAGAAGGGATGCGTCCGTCACCACTGTGTGGTCTGGTTGGGGAAGGGAGAGGGATCTGCCGTTGACCCAATCCAGGATCCTGAGCCACCACTGCAGTTGATGAGCAGTGCCCTCCGAGATCTGGACGCAATCGGACAGATTACACTGATGCTGCGCCCACTGGAACTTCAGGTCCCACTGCAGAGCCCGCATATGCCACCTGGCATGATCGACCAGCAGGAGGCAGGAGGCCATGAGGCCCAGCAGCCTCAGGGTCATCCTGACTGAAACCCGGGATAGAAACTGAAAGATCGGAATCATAGCCCGAATATTCCGGACTTGCTGTTCGGGAGGATAAACCCGAAACCGCGCCGTGTCCAGAACCGCTCGGATGAAGAGGAGCTTCTGAGAGGGGATCAGGTGTGACTTCGGCACGTTGATGGAGAACCCCAGCGAATGCAGGAGGTCGGCCATAGTCTGGAGGTGGGAGACGACAGCCTGGGGCGAGCCCGCCTTCAACAGCCAGTCGGCGAGATAGCGGAAGACTGGAACCCCTGATCTGCGCAGATGAGCTGCGATCACCGCCATCACTTTCGTGAACACCCGAGGGGCGCTGGTAAGGCCAAAGGGGAGCACGGTAAACTGAAAATGCTCGTGGCCTACCGTGAACCGCAGGTAACGCCGGTGGGCCGGTAGGACGGGGATGTGAAAGTAAGCGTCCTGCAAGTCCAACGCTACCAACCAGTCTCCAGGGTCGAGGGCAGACAAGACCTGAGCGAGCGTCAACATCTTGAGTGGGAGTAACAACCACGACCTACTTCTGGGACAGGAACGCGCTCAATGGCTCCCTTGGCCAAGAGAGCCATAACTTCCTGTTGGAGAAGGCCCAAATGATCCTCCGACATACGATGGTACTGAGGTGGCATGGCTGGAGGGGTAGCCTTGAAGGGGAGGGAGTAGCCCCTTCGGACTATCTGCAAAACCCACCTGTCTGACGTGATGGTGTGCCAGTGGGGGAGGTGATGGCGGATCCTGCCGTCCACTGGCGTTTGATGGGCCTGAAATGTTGGACTAGGAAGGTAGCCACGTAAGGGGCGAAAAGCAGACTGCGCAGGGCGGCTGGAGAGGCCCAAGGACTTGGCCGTAGCCCGCGAGTCCTTGAAACGCTCTAGAGCGTTGTCTGCTTTGTCGCCAAAAAGGTGACGGCCATCAAAAGGCATGTCCATGAGAGTATTCTGGACATCCCCCGAAAAGCCAGTCAACCTCATCCAGGCGTAGCGTCTAAGGGCTACCGACGTGGAAATAGTCCTGCCTAGAGAGTCGGCGGTGTCCAGCCCACAACGGATGGTAAACTTGGCCGCGTCCCTCCCGGCGGCGACAGCCTGGGAGAGTAGTGCCCGGGCCTCCTCCGGGCACTGAGGCAGCACTTGCTCAACCGTGTCCCACACAGAGTGGGAGTAACGGCCCAATAGACATGCGGTGTTTACCGACCGCAGTCCCAAGCTGGCGGAAGAAAAAATCTTTCCAAGATGATCCAGCTTCTTGGATTCCCTATCTGGTGGAGCGTTAGGGAATGCGCCCTTGGAAGTAGAGGCTTGGACCACCAAGCTCTCAGGGGTGGGGTGTTGGGAGAGGAAGGTGGGGTCGCCTGGGGCCGGGCGGTGGCGTCGGGCGATCATCCTATCCACGGGAGCCCCCGTGTTGGGCCTGGACCAGGTGCCCAAAAGAACGTCGGTGAGGGCCTCATTAAACGGAAGCAGGGGCTCCGAAGAGCTCGCTTGCGGTTGAAGCACCTCCGTCAGGAGGTTAGTCCTGACTGCCACGGTAGGAAGCTCGAGGTTGAGAGCCTCGCCCGCCCTATGCAACACCACTGCGTATGACGCTCCCTCCTCCGTAGCCACAGTAGGAGGAGACAACATGACAAGGTCAGGAGATGTATCAAGACCACTGGCATCCCCCCAGGTCCTCTCTCCAGTCCGGGTCATACTCCAACTGGTCAGTCAAAGGGTCACCTGACCCCTCCCAGTCCTCCTCCTCCTCGTCCTCTGGGTGCCAATCTGGTATAAAAGGGACCCCAGGAGTGAACAGGGGCACAAAAACCCCGCTCAGCGCCGGATCCGGAGGGTTCGGGCTGCCCAAAGATGGCGTGCATCGCCTCGTAGAACTTACGAAGCTGGGCCGGAGTCGCGCCGGGTCCCGGGAAGGGAGGGAAACTCGGAGTCGGCTCTGCAGGCTCCGCACGTGGAGCCGCGGGAGGGGCACCGCCCGCATCCCTCGTCGCGTCAGCCGACCGACGGGGAGAAGTCGAAGAGCGACAATGCTTCTTCGACTACTTCTTCTTTGACTTACCTGACCCCGAGTGCGAAGACTTAGAAGACTTCGACGAGTGGTGATGGCTCCGCGACCGGTCCTCGACCGGAACCTCGAACGGTGCGGAGCCGACTGCCGGCGCTCAAGAAGCTTTCGGGACCGCTCCCGCAAAGCCTTCGGAGCCATGGACTGGCAGTCGGAGCACGACTTTGGGTCGTGGTCGCGCTCCAGGCAAAAGAGGCACACGCTGTGCGGATCCGTCACCGACATGAGTCGGTCACAGGAACCGCAAGCCTTGAAGCCGGGCATCCCTACGTGCACCAGGAGTCGTGAGGGATCAAAAAGGGTGTCGACAAAAGTCGTCAAAAAGTCAGTCAAAAAGTGACTGGAGGTACCGCTCTCTCTGGATCTGCGCTGGCTGGCGCGGAAAAAGAAAAAACTGACGTCAGCGCGCGAGGGCGGTATCTAAGTAGCTACCGCGACGTCATCCCGGCGACCACGACGTACGCGGAGCCGACTGATGCCACCTTTCGACGCGCAGAGGTACTGCTGACGAAAAACATTCCGGATCCATTCTGACGCCTGGGGGTAATTCTAAGGTAAGGAATCTATAACTAACTGTTTCTTTCAGATAATGATGTTGCAACTTTTGTCAAAGACGGTTTTAGATTTTTTTTTATTTAACAATGCCTGTTCCTTCAATAAGAGATTAGGTAGGGAACCAGGTAATCGATCAAAGGAGATCGATTTCTGCACCATTCTGGCCGTGATGCGATCTGAATGTTTTTGCTAGCAGGTAGAAATGAGACTGGAAATACCTTTTGGATGGTGTTTCTTTAGAAAAATTCTGACGATGGTAGTCACCATCTGTGCAATTTCCTCCACCTTTTTATGCTGACTCTCCTGAACATGACTTGAAATCGAGTGATCCATATTTTGGGTCTCGCTCGCCTAAGACAGCACCTGTGTGATCTGTTGCCAGACATTTTGTTTAGCATCCAGTGGCCTTAGAACAGACCCCTTTTAAACCACTGGTTGGCCTCATGATCAGTGTTGCCTGCTTATTTGATGGGCTGTGAGAGCTTTAGTTCCCGTCATGAGTGTGCCCCTCCACTGGAGCATAGACACATTACTGTGTTTTTACACTGCTAATTTTCTGCATTTTTTGGTGCTACTTCTTTAAGAGTGTATTTGTTTTTTACAGCTGTCTCCCTTGAGTACTTCTCTTCTCCCCACCATCTCCATGTTGCTCTGTCTCAGTGTGCTTCTCTGAACCCTCCATCTGCATGTTGCTCTGTCTCGCTGTATGCTTCTGTGCTCCCCTTGTCCCTGTGATGTTCTGTCTGGCCCCGTGCTTCTGCCCCACCCTCTTCTCCGTGTTGCTCTGTCTCACTTTGTGCTTCCCCAGGCTCCTTGTTGCTCTGTCTCGCCATGTAATTCTGTATACCCTTGTCTCAGTCATGCTCTTCCTCACAGTGTGCTTCTGTGGCCCCCGTGATGCTTTGTCTTGCTGTGTGCTTCTCTGCCCCATGTTGCCCTCCATTTTGCTTCCGCACCCCTCACTGCCGTCTTTTTTTTCCTTTTTAGTAACAGATCCAATTTGGATCAATAGCTAAAAATAAATTAAAAAACAAAAAAAGGACTACATCATTTTGTAGGCAGGTGCATTGAAGCCTATGAAATGAAGCAGCTCTACAGGTCAAACCTTTTTTTTTCTAACTCTTCAGTCATGCTGCATAGCATGGCTAAAACCCGCTGGCAAAGCCAATAGGTCCCAAAGGCAAGATGGACTGGCTTTGCCATTGCTTGTTTGGTCTATGCATCCTATATGTCCTTCTCAACTTGTCTTTCATCCAAATCGGAGGTTTAAAATTTGTAGCATTAAGCTAGCTTGGTCTTTCTATTTCTGACACTATAATCATCTGAGAAAATTCTGCTTCAATTATGTTGACTGATATCAAAGGCTTGATTTGCTGCTAGTTGTCCTTCCTTCAGAATGTTTAATGCTTCCCCGAATGGCTCTGGGTGACACTGGCAGGAAAGTTTTCATCTAATACCACATCTCAACTTCAACCTAGACAATGCCCAGAAAATATTTGCTGCCATCACTCTGACCAAAGCAGATGTGGTTCTTTTTTCAAACTTTTTTTTCAAAGCCATGCCACCACATTACGAGGATATAGAGATCTATAGAAAAAACCTTTAACACAGAGTTAGGTAAAGAAATACCCTACATTGAAAGACGACACTGTAATGAGGAATGACAATCAAATTACAATGAGGCTGGTCATGAGCAAGTCATAAGGGTGTTAGATACCACACTACCCTCAAAGATTAGGATTGGTAACAACCCCTTGCAGGAAGACGAGAGATGTGCAAAAGCTGCTAATCTGGTAACACAGACAGTGGCTGATAAAGTCCTTACCTGTGAGCGGGACATGGGAAGGGAGATGCCCACTGAACTAGAGCTCATCATTGACAGATTCATGCTCTGGGAGGAGGTCATGGTCCCATGAGCAGGACCCATCATGTCAAACAGATCCGGTTGACTGGAAGATGGTGGGGGCATAGAGGCAGAGAACAGGTCTGGTTGAGGTATGCCACTGAACAGGTCCACTGTGGGTGCAACAGGACCAGGGGACACCTGAGAGAAGGTGCTCCAGTCTCCAAATTCTCCATTGCCACTAGCACTTGTGCCTGGAACTGAAAAGAAGCACAATTATGCAACAGAAGTAATAATGGACACACTATGCCCCTGCATGAAGTGGCAATGTAGCACGCCTTACATACGGATTGCAGAACATTGAGCACAGGGAGTGTTATACAATATCATGAAAAGCTACAATGGTTCTGTCGGGAAAGAGCAATTGCTTCACAAACAATAAAGTAATATTTTTGCAAGCACTTACTTGCCGTTGTCCTCGTGTTCCAACTGAATTAAATAGACGTGCTACTTTATGATTTATTTATTGTTTGTGAAGCAATTGCTCTTTCCCGACAAAACCATTGTAGCTTTTCATGTACGTACCTAGGTTCTGAGGGACACAGGGTTACCCCATTGTGATTACACGTTCTACAATATCAGCAAAATCAAACGGAAATTATGCATAAAATAGTTTGATGGGGAAGACAAAAAGTATGAAGACTCATACAAGAGAAACCAGTATATATTACTTGTTTTACTTTATTTGTTGTGTTTTTCCACTAATTTATGACTTCAGCGACGCAGAATTTGCTCTGCATATCACTTTACGTGTGCACAGGCCTCTTGTATAAAAGAAACCAACATGTAATTGAATAAACTCAACAAATATACAATGAACACTCCACAAGTAAAACATCACAACAAAGGCAGAGATGTCAAAGATGAGTAAAGATAGATGTATTAAAGTAATCTGTATATTCCTAAAGGTTTAAATCCGCTTAACTGTAAAGACAAATTTCCCCAATGGGAGGAAAACATGCTTTTGTCCCCAATTTATAGTGCACAGAAAAGTCTACAGATTCTTGGCACAGAAGGGAACTACTTTGTGCATTGATGTGCTCCTTGTGAAAGATCAAAATGCTGTCATTCACAGTGAAGTTAGGAGGTGGCTGAAGTGGGCTGACCTGTGATAACATATGCACATGCATGCATGCTCCTAGGAATGATATGCTACTGCTTGGATCGGTGAATACAAATAAATGTAAATATAATGGCATAAGACATATAATATTACTGTTTCCACTAACGTGCTTTGTCGAATTTCTGTGGCACTGTAAGGAACCATCCTGGCAGATTCAAGTGAAAGAGTGACCACAAACGTTCTAATGCAGAGCTATTGCATTGCCCTGGTCAGAGAGGCTCGCAAAGCCAAAGAACTCCTTAATGTATACCTTCATGCATCCTTCTATCACACTGCAATGGCGAAACTGAACCCAAAACCTACACTTCGAGAAGTGCTGTGGATGTAAATAAGCAGCACCTAAAAGGGTGCAGATTACATGACCAAGTTCATAAGAAAAATATTTATTAGCTTGCTACCACAAAAAGTACAAATATTGATAAAGGAAACCTGAAGAAAATGGGTTTAACTCTTTCTATTTAAGTTGATGGGAGTGACCTGGAATCTAATGTTCTCTCACGGGAACACGTGAGAAGAGGCTATTAGCACATTCCTGGACTACTTTGCAGCTTCATGTTGGCCATAAAGTGTTCTGCAGACGATAAATGAACTGGGTGGCATCCCAGTGAATCTCTTAATTTTCTTTGGGATTTATACGTCCAGAAGGAAATTGGAGGCAGACAGTTTGCTTACCTTTATTTGTCAGTATTGGCCTCTCAATAGGATATTTGCAGAAAGTTGTCCACGAAAATTCGGAGCAAAATTGTTTAACATGAAACAACGCATTGTTCTTGCCCACCGGAAGATTTTTCCTGAAATGCATTTCTAGTTTATTTCTCGTCTGGATGGCTTTTCTCTCTACCTCTTTCAATACGTTCTTGTTTTTGCATTTCTCTTTGCTATTGTTTCATCGGTAGTGTCCAAGTATTTCTCTCTGAAAGTGTTTGTTTCAGTGATTCTGTGCTGATCTTCAAAACTCTCTCTTTCTCTGGCTGTTTCTTCTTAAATATATCTCGGGTGCTCCCTCTATCTTTGTCTGTCTCCCTGTTTGGAGATAATGCGGCTGTCATCCTCACACCTTCAACAAACCTTTTATCTTAAAAGTGCATGCCAGTCAGACTTTTCTTATTGTCTGTCTTTGCTTCTCTTGTTCATCCAATTTTTGTCTGTTATGATTTGCAAGCATGTGTTTTGGGCCTGTCACACGTTGTCTTCCAAGTTAGTTTCAGATTCCTATGTGGTTTGTGCAATCTCTGATTGCCTCTGTGCACCTTTCAGTTCTTTATTGTTACCCTTGTCAGTTTCTCTGCTTTAGTCATTCTCTGCTTCTGTGGCTGTGTGTGGCTGTTTAGCTGTGTCCCTCTGTCTTTAAGAATAGCTTTTTGAGTAAAAGGTGTTTTATTACCTGGTGCTAAGTGAAAAGGACTAAGTTTGTTATCTTACTTGAACTGAGAGAACCTTGGAGCTGGAAGAGTTGCACTCTTGCCGTCGCTTGGGGCTATTTCTCTTAATTGTTTTTATGCATTAGTCATTGCTGCAATTCGAAAATGTCTGTGAATCTTCAGCCTGAGTAAATGTTTTAACAAATAAAAAAAATGTAATCACCTTCTTAAGCTGAAAATCACCAACATATTCCGCAACCTACCTAGATTCTTTACCGGCAGAGTCCTGGAAGTGGAAATTAAACATGGGTACCTTTCACTTGACTAATGTACCCAACATAAATTATAGCCCGCTACTTTTCTGATATAGAGAAATAGCAGCCTTGGGCCCTTCAATAGGTGAAAGGGTGCAATTCCTTTATTAGGGAAAACTTTATGGCATTGGAAATATATTTAGTTTTCCTGAAAAGTTAACATTGAAAGTATTCTCTTCTTAAGCAGAGGCAGGCCATTATGATCACATATGAAAGGTCTATTAGGTGTTGACATTCTTTAACAGTGATACATTTTGCGACTTTGCACTTAATTAAGCAGTTGCTTTTTGAAAGAATATTGGTTTACTTGCTAATCCATTTCACAGCAACAAAGGGGACCATTTCGAAAACCCATACCTCTCTAATAGTTTCTTGCTTTTAATAACGATATTGTGGAGTAGTGTTATGGACCCTACTGCAGGCAATGAAACCACCGAAATGGGTTCTGTGCACCCCTGAAAACTAATGCAACTGCATGTGCTGCACTAGTGCTAGCTATGCTACTGGCCTTAGAGGATTGTGGGTTCCTAACACTGCAGTATAAATGCTGAGGTAGCTTTCTGCATAACACACTTGCCTATCCAAAGTACCTGAACACTTTTAGACATGGGCGCAATTGAGTGATTAGTCCAGGATGAACAAAAAGTTCCAGTCCACTTAACAATACATCTTGAAGCATGTCAGAAGAAGTGCTATCTATTAAAAAATTCTTTGGCAGGGACACCACTATGGAGGCTATTTCTACAGCAGAGATTGACATTTCCAGATTTGGTGTCAGGTTTCTCTCCAGGAAAGCAGACCCTGCTAATGTAGAAACAGGGGTTTGGGTCATATACAGTGTTTATCTTGGTATTAAGCCTTTCTGGTGGATCAAGAAGTAAATTTCTGTGGCTGAATGAAACATAATTGTTAATTACCACATGCATTCACAAACTGCTTTTTTGACAAATGAAAGGTCATGTACTGTTTATTCTCGTAGTACAGTAAAACTAGATGGGTGATTCAAAGAAATATTTTTTCCTTTCAGATGCTAGGCAGACTGCAATGAGCATGAACTGTTCCTCACAGCCTATTTCAAGTGTGCAATGGAAAGATTTCCATGCAGAGGTAGGTCTGTAGAGATAAGAAAATTGAATCATAAAAATATATGGCGTATGTTAGAAGCGCACTGCCAGGTGAAATCACAAGTCCGGAAAAGGTACAGCAGAACAGGTTCCGGCGTCATGCATCATATGCCCGAGGCATCATGCATCATATGCCCGAGCCCTGAGGTTGGGGCTCCACCTCTTGACATGGCATAGGCCTTGGTCAAAGGCTCTTTTACTATGAATGCATCTCCAACTGACCTCTCCCTGTGCCCGTCAGTTTGAGAGTGACAGTAAATCAAATGCTTGCGTGGTCAGGTCATGTCACGGCGCTGGCTCTATTGCACTCTTCAGGTGGGCCTTGAGAATTATGAGAAAACCGCATTTTTCCGAACAACAAACCTGCTGGCAACTTTTTAAATGTCTCTTCTCAAAATATAGCATCACTGTGAGGGGGGTGGGAGGAAATACGAACTGGCAACTATGATCGAAACAATTGGGGAAAGCCGTGTCATGTTGCATTTCTTGGGGCTGTGGCAAGCAATGACGTGGTGAAGGGCAAGCAAAAACGACGATTGAGTAAGCAGAAAAAGAGTACCCTAATCCAACCACGATCAGAGGAAGGACCCTATTTAAAAAGAAGCAATTAGTACTTGGTCCTTGCTCCACGGAAGGGAGAAATGAATGAAAAGAAAGTGAGACAGGCGCACACTGACCAATCAGGAGCACGTAAATAGGAGAGTCAATGAAGCCAACAAATGGGTTTCAAATCCTGTTTAGTTAACAAAATGTCTCGCGAGCAACAGCTCATGCGCTGTCTCCAGCGAGACCTAAAAAGGGACCTTGAAGGTGATGGGGTACATTAATGAGGGAAGTGATAACCTGCAAACACTCCCAAGGTTCTCGTTCACACACTTTGTTACAGTTTGCTGATCCCGCTCAACATACAGTGATAGAACAGTTACCACTGATTAAGTGAACAGGATGGCCCTGGAATCAATATCCACAAAGCACTGCCTTACAAATGTACAGTACACTCATGTGGGAGCATTAAGAATTTCACTCATCACTAAAGCAGCAATGACTCTTTGCTCTGGCAGAATAAGCTTCAAAATTCTCAGGCAAAAATGTATTTGCCTTTTTAGCACACAAGGCAATGTACTGAACTGTTATGTGGACCATTTAGTAATAAGCTTGACTAAAAATAAAAGTGTAACCCAAAAGTGACATTATAATAGTTTTTAATTAATGCTTTAAAGTTTTCTTAATACGAAACATACCAAGTATCTTCACCAAAAGTCTGACACGTAAGGAAAAAGGCTGGGGAAGACTGGGGTCAATCCAGTTCTTCTTAAAGGAGGAGAAACCCATTAATAGAGCAATCTGAAGTTAAGTTAGAATCATTCACCCCTATAAGTAAACAACACCCCGTACATAGTTAATACATGGTGTTGGCAACAATAAGGACAGAAGATCAGGTTCAGTTTCAAGGAGTTAATGAACGACTCCTTTAAAGCTTTCTGACACACAATGTAAACCGACGGATCAACCTAGAACAGCTATCTGTGAGTCAAATGGCAAAGATAGCTAGTTATTAACTAATGTTCCAAAGTCATAACTTATCTATATACATCTAACCCAGTGAAAAACATTGGTGACTACTTTAATCCTATAGACTCACAATTACATGCAAATCATCCTTACTATGGACAGTCCTGAAAGGAAACTGGCGCATAACTTTAGTGTTGACTGTAATTAAGACTGTACTCAAGTCGAAATTGGGAAAAGCATTTGAATAATTAAGGTCCTATTGGAACTAAAGTTAGAAAGTACACATATGAAAAATTCACATCTAGCAAGCTTCTGACCTGACAGTGAAAGTGAACAGCATGCTGCAAAACGATTTTCAAGTTATAGAAACACTCAAGATCGCAGGGCAATACAAGTATGATTGAGAAGGAGTCAGATTTTGAAAATCCTATTACTGCTGCAAACTTAGTTGCAAACATAGTGTTTTTTTTTGTTTAAGAATTCAGAGTTATGGCAGAAGAAAAAGTAATTGATATAGGTTCACATTGAACAGTACTTTCATTGGATCTTGTTTCCATTTAGAGTGTTGTCTGGCACTAAACGCTTTAAAGCTTAATGTCAGAAAGAAAACTTGAGTGGGTGGTAGGTGCAAAAATGAAAGCACTTCAGGATTTGGCATTCAACAAACGTTCCTCATAATTTTAAAAATAGTTCACTGACTGACGTGGAAGTCTAGCCTTTATCTTAAAAAGCTGTTGGTTCCCATTGTATATAGAATTAGAATTCATGTACAGTCTGAGACTACTATATCAATGTTAAAACATGGTACATCATGAAACAAATTTACCAGAAAATATTCATCAACATAAAATATTAGTAACTAGCAAGGATAGAAGTACCTATAAATACAACCAGTGCCATACATTTTTCATTGAAATAAGTTAGTCTTTTGAGATCTATTCTAGATTTGATATGAAAAAATTGGAAAACATTTTAGAAATTGCCAAAATGTTTAAACGTAGCTTCAGTCATTGCAAGGAGATAATATCACAGATATATTGCTAACGAAAGTGTATGTCTGGACACTTCCAGAACAATACAGATCCTATTTGAATATGTGGGCTAGGAGAGGGCAATTCCTAAATTATGCCTGACAAAGTCAGAATCTGAAAGTAAAAATAGGTTCTATAAAAATATGAGTGCAGTAAACCAAGATTTTCCCACCTTTAAAAAGATGTATGTTAAGATCCTCCAAGTGCTCCCACAAATAAGCTTAACAATGAGCACAGGGAAGCAAACCCATGACTTGGTAAACATAGCTATCCAATTGTTTAATTCTACACACTAAGAAATTGAATGGCACCACTAAGTCAGATAAGAAAGAAAGTGTAGGTGGAGAGCTTTCATAATGAAACCTTGCTTTAGAAAGAAATGACAGAGTAAAGTTTGGAATTCGCAACGTAACACTGTCAATTATAGACAACCGCTCAACTTCAATTAACACAGATTGCAACCAAGTTTCAAAAGGGTTCAGATATTACCAAAATTAACTAAACCTCTGATTTCCACAAAAGGAAATCTGAAGTGGATCAGGAATCAAGCCTGTTTTCACTCACCTGTGACACTAAAGAGATAATGTTGCCTCCTTAGTTTAAGGCTGTAAACAACAAATCATTATAAACACCTAGTCCACACAATAGTAGACTAGATAATGCACAAATCTGTGTTTCGGGGAAGACACAATATAAAGTATGACTCACCACCTGAGGTTGCAAGCCTTAACTTCCATCCCTAGATAATTGTAAATGTATCATTACTGTTTTATTTAACTGATATAATTATCACTTTAGCTACTTCATTGATACTGGAGAGGGACATTACCCCACCAGTTTAAATCCTTCCCCAGTGATTATTATGAATGACTAACCATTGTAGTATTTTCACAGATGAGGTCTGGTAATTCACAACATCACCACCAATATGTTGTTTTTCTGTGTCCTCAAGTCAATTGTACTAATTTGGATGGTCTTGTTTGTGGTATAACCAGCTATGCAGTCTGCTGCTAATTATCATTTCCTTGCAAAGTGGTTTAGGTTAAACCAATACGAGTATCAATGATTTCAATTGTTGCTATTAACTGTGATGTCAGGATTTATCTATATTGATTGACTTAACTATATTCTTTGAGATGTTTTTCAATTGTGGAACAAGCAATGCTAAGCAATGTTATGACGAAACCTGTGTTGGCTCAGTACTAATTTAACATGATCAACATCTTTAAGATTGTATAGATTGTTTACATTTAAGATTGCTATAAATAATTTTAGAGCATTGGAATGTATCAAACTGATGCAGCGAATAAATAAGATTGTTCTAATGGTGCCTCCCCTTTTTTCTAGCAATTCACAAAGGGCTAGTGCTATTGTGGAGTGTAATTCATCTTATGCTGGCACGGTTATGTCTTTATCCCCATAGTGTTTGAAATAGTACAAACAATTTATATTGATAATGCCTTTTATGTTGTATGTAGTAAATCTGCCTGACGGTCACTTTTTTAATGTGGTCATTCTTTTGACAGAGATTACATTTGCTACTAGTAGTGGTTAATTTTTCATTGAGCACAAGCAGTTCTAACTATAATAACAGTAACAGTCTACTGCCCTAGTGGACATAGGACTAATTTTTTTTTAAAGGAATTCAGAGTTGTGGCAGAAGAGAAAGTAGCTGATTTAGGTTTGAATTGAATTACAGTTTTATTAAAGCTTGCTGTTTCCATTTAAGCAGCTGTCTGGCCCCGTAAGCTTTAAAAGCTTGATTGCTGGAAGTAACCTTCCTCGTGTGGTGTCAAAATGACAGCACTTCAGGACTTGGCTTCAACAAACATTCTTTATTTTTATAATACATCTTCCATTTGATGGTGAAAAAGTCTTGCCTTTAACTTTAAAAAACAAGCATTGGCATAGCCAATAGGTCTCGCCTTTGGGACCTTATAAGTGCTTAGCTAGAGCTATTGGCTTTGCCAATGTTTTTAAACTATATGGTAGAGGAGCAGAGACGTGGACCAGAGACCACTGGCACAGTGACATGGACAAGAGGCTGCTGGGACAGTGGCACGGATCAGAGATCGCTGGGACAGTGGCACGGATCAGAGATCGCTGGGACAGTGGCACGGATCAGAGATCGCTGGGACAGTGACACGGACTAGAGAGAACAACGCCACGGACCAGACAGCCCAGAGACAGCCGACGACAGACACGGATCAAGGGTGCACAGACTGTGTTAAGACAGGTGACTGCAAAGACATGGGCTAGACAGTAGACACTGTGGTAAGAGATGTGCAGGGAGTGCACACTGAGGCTTGATAAGGCGGCGGAAGAGGCAAAGATCAGAGACTGCAGCCACAGATCAGAGACGGAGACTGCGGTGACAAGGGGCCCAGAGACTGCGGAGACAGACTGTGTTAAGTGACTGTAGAGATAAAGGCACAAATCCGGGATGTGGAGACACGGAAAAGAGACAAAGATCAGAGACATACTCTAGACTAGAGACAGCGACAAAGTTCAAAGATAGGCGATTGCAGGCACAAATATCAAACATTGCAGACTGCAGGCCCAGAAAGAGACTGGACACAAACACAATTATCCGATAGACTGAAGACTGCAGAGATCTATGACCGCTGGGACCCGAATCCGATCAGAGGCGATGGGCAGCAGATATAAACAGACGCAAAAGTCACACACAGATAAAGAGACACGCGACACACAGTGGTATGAGACAGCAGACATGAGAAACACGGATCAGACATACATCAGAAAAAAAGCGCTTCGACACCTCGTCAGGGGTAGTAAGCGCTATATAAATACAATTACATACATAAATCAGAAACAGCACGGAACGAACAGAGGGACAGGAACACACAGCTGAAGAGCAAGTTGCGCCCCATTGAGTAGCTCAACACTTGCACATGTTATCTTTGGTTCACATCGGTTATTTCCTGCACGTTCCTCGGAAGCGAGGGCTGTCCATCCGCTCCTACGCAGTAATTCGGTTTAGCTAATAGCTGTGTTCAATATGTGTTACTGAACACTTAACATACATCAGTGCTCTGATGCTTCATTCACCAGAGGACATAGTATAGCTGGTCTTAAAGGAAATGCATTTTCTATACGAAATCGCGAAAATATAAGATTATGTAACGGTACACTTAGCAAGGAGTTGCAAACAGAAGCAACCACACAGTTTTGAGAGTCTACCTACTGGGAGATAAACACATCAGCATGTTTCGATAAAACGGGAGCGATGAGAGAGGTGCTAAATAACATGATAGCAACAAATCTCGTGTAATTTCAGTATATTCCTTTTAGGGGAAGCTCCTGAAGCTTGCAAAAAAGTGGCGTGGGGGGGGGTTGAGAATGCAACTGTGCGCTGCAGGGGCTGTTGAATGTGTTTGTAACAACAATGAGGGTTGCTAAGAGTGAGACATCCACCATAGAAGCATACCAACCTAACAGCTAAATCACACCGGGGCTCATATTGTTTAAAGTAGTTTGTTCACATACACAGAACTGGCAAACTCGTTCGATGCATCAGGCCCTAGATTATCAAGGGGAAATGGATCAGTGGCGGCTGTGCAACGTAGAATACACAGCAGCAGTCCACACCTCAATAACAAAAGCCCATGCCGTTACGAATGTGGCAGTTACTCACCAGAGTGAGGGGGGCGCGCGAGGGCTGAAGTTTCCTCTTGCTTACAGCCTTGACCGTGGCCCCAACGACCGAGGCCGCCATGTTGTCTTCTCCCCCATCAGCTGCTGTGTGACCCGAGCTAAGGCGGTGCCATGCTCCCATCACAACCATTCCTGTTCCAGATGACTCGTTGTCCCGCCCATTCAGGGTTGTCAATAGAGCGACATACTGAGTGACACCGGACCCGACAATTCACGGTTACTAAGTGACAGATGCCCCCCTACAGCCTACGACCATGCTTACAACAGATATAGTTACACAACACGACCGTACTGGGTAGTCTGTTCGTACCCTTTGACTATATGCGCTTAGGCGGTGTGTAAACACGCTCTCGAAATTGACAAATTCGAACCAGCTGAGGCTGCATCAAACGAAAGTGGCACGGTCCCGATTAACGGCTAAATGAAGAAAGTGGCACGGTCCCAACGGTAAAGCGCGTAATGGGTGCCTCGAAAAAACCCCCCCAAAGAACACGGTCCCGATTAAAGTTAAAGCATGGAATGGGACGCCTCGAAAAACAAGAGACTGCACGCTGGTCAAAGAAAAAGGCTGTTAATGAGGGGAAACACGAAGCGGCTCGAGTCAATGAGGGAGATGATGCAAGAGGGGGGAGAGAGGCTGCGTGGGAGACAAGCGCGGCCACGCTAATTAAAAACAGATGGCCCCTTCACGCCGCTGCTGGCTCCCGAGAGCAAAACGCTCTCGGAGTAAACATTTCCCAAAAAGCTGGGACATCCACACGCCTTTGGCCAATTGCGTGCTAAAGCCAGACGCAAAGGCCACTAGCGTGTGAGCACCACACGCACAAGCTTCTACAAAAGCTAAAGTGATTCCAAGAGGCCTATTCCTAGGGCAGCGCATGCGCGCTGCGCTAGGCTCGACCTAAAAAAAAAAATGACCGATTCCACCGTGTATGGGAATGGTTTATGGATCCACATTTCTTCACTGCAGGCCTGTGGGGATCTTACATTGTGGTTGTGAGGATTTTAAGGGCAGAAAACCATGGCATGGCGGTCTTGACAATAATGAACGAGCATGGAACAAAAAATGGCCCTCAGAAAAGAAAATTTAAGGGCTTGGCAAATGATGGTCAATCAATGATAAAACCTGCATTTATTCGGATTTAAAAACTTAAGCCGATATGGGTTTTCTCGGCTGGGGATTCAAACAGAAATAAACAGAGAAACTCAGACTGAAAGTAAGGGCTTTCCTTATGTACAAGAGAAAACTAAAGTGTCAAATTAGTCCAACAGCTAGTGATAAAGATGAGCACTGCGCAATTAGAGGGAGCAAAATTGACAAACTGCCCTGTTGTGGGAAGTACAGTAACTGAGGCACTCACATACAGGCAAATGCACATACAGACCAAAACATTTCCCAAATTAAAGAAAAAGTGGGGTGAAAAAAATCACAGCCTTCATCCAAAAGTCATATACAGTAGTCTGGTTCAGAGTAATTCACAAGCTTTGCATGTTAAACTGCTCTGACGTACAACCAATCTAATTTTTCCCTATTAATTGGGGAAAAATATCCTTCCCATGAAAGTAGAATTTAAATATAACTAGCTTCATACTATGGTTTTTGCTAATTTGGATGTCATTTTCTTACAACAGTTAATGTATGTTTAGAACGCTTTTATGAAAAATAAGTGCGATGTTGAAAAAAAAGGTTAACTGGTTAAGAAAGTCTTGATCCTGGATGATGGTGGTCAACCTGCAAGACTACACAGTTTGTGGAACCATTGGATACTATAGGTATTAATACTAAATTGCAGCAAGACTTTAGAGTGTGAAAGTGGAGTCTACACCACAACATAAAAATTGCTAATTATGATGCCGTACAGCCTCACAGCCCAAAACTTTACTCACAGGTGGAAAATGGGCAATACCATGATTCTTGTGAGGATACCGTGTTAAATACAAGAGGTTCACGTTCAACTGTTAACCCTGTTAAACCACTTTGATTTTTAACTCCCAACCAGCAGGAGTAACTCGGGAATTAAGTGGCTTTTCTTCAACTGAATTTGCATGTTTTAGTTGATTAAATTGATTTGAAATACTATCATTCAAATAAGGTATTTATTCAAATTCTACTGAAATAGTAAACATTTTGCTCCAGGAAACGTGGATTTTGGATTATAGTGAATTAAAGTACTATCACTGTTACAAAATGAAATTGAAGATCATCCCACTGGTTGTCCAGTAATTTTAATTAGGAAAGAGATAGTTACATAAACGACATGTTCAATGGATAATGATCAGCCCTTTGATATTCTGAATGCACATTTCAGTGACCACAACTCTTTACATAATGTTATTAATTGTGCATTTCTTCAATGAGTAGAACACAAAATAGAAAACAATATTTGGGATGAAATTAATGGAGTTTAAAAAAAACTGTTGACTACTTGATCAGAAGGTATTACAATATGTGAAAAACATATGGTTATAGAAACTGTTATCTGAGACATTTCAGATACCATGATCAAACAAAGGAAGCGAGAAACATTACTTGGGGAGAATATTGGCATTTTGAATGAGTGATATGAGAAGGATAGTATCTAAATGAAAACTATAAGTTTGGTAAGCTCTTTTACTCGTTACTCTTCTGTCAATTTGAGATGTTGGGATTACAGCTAAGGTGCAAGAAAGTGGATTATTATTGGTATGGTTGGGAGACCTCATCATGTAATAATGTCAATCTCTATCATGTTCAGTTAGGCTCTTTTACAAAACCAGTCCTGGGTAGCTTTGGCACACAGCATTCAGGCTTGGTCAAAGGAACACGTGCAAAGCATTTAGAAGTACCACAAGAGTAAATAAGTAATAACAACACACAACTTATAAATATAGGCTGTATATTTATCTTTAAATAGACACCAAAACAACAAAAATCTATCAAGGGAAACCGAAGATATGATTTTTCAAAGGTAAGTAAATCACTGTAGTTCACTTTAAAAAGAATGCAATAAATAGTTGTAAATGGGTTAGTGGTTAACTGCCTAAAACAAATACTAATCTTCACTTGGGACATGTTGGGAGCCAGTCATAAGTTCCACTGGCTACTGGGAGCAGGTGCTGGTCAGGTCCAGCAGTCTTAGGGTCCTTTGTATTTTTATCCTTTACTGTGGTCCAGCAAAGAATTGGTCTTCATGCTGGGGATACATGATGCTGAAGAGATATGGTGAGTGTTCCTTGGGCCGTTCTGGTATCCACATGTCAGGGGTCGTTTCCGACCACAGGACTATCTCCCACAATGCACCAGAGGAGGACTGTGCAGGTCAAGCACCACTTGTCAACTCATCTCCTGGTTATAGTGGTCTCAGCAGTTACTTGCAGGTAAGTAAATCTTTCTTTTTGGGGGACCAGAGTTCACTCCGAATTCGGTCACAGTGGCAAAAGACTTGGGGGCACCTTGTGAGGGTCAGGACTCAGTATCACAGCAGGCACTTTTGTTTCCAGCGTAGTCGGGCGTTCCTGGGCAGCAGAGCTCTCAAGGGGTGCAGGTTTCCTTAGTTTTTGGTGGACCTGAAGCTTAACAGGAGGTCAGCCACTTTATCCTTGGAGTCACTTCTTTGATCCTGGCACAAGTGGAGCTCTTTTCTATGAGTGGGCACAGCAGGCACAGTCCTCTTTGAGGGTTCTGGAGGCTACTGGAGGTTTGTGCAACAAAGTGTTGACTTTTAAAGTCACCTTATCCTAAAAAGTTACCTTAAATCCGATGTCAGCAATGAGTCTGGTTTAATGTAACATTTAAATTTGATACCTTGGAGTAATGGAAGTTAGAACTTATTGCAGTGGCTAGTAAAAATCCATGTTAGCCAATTGGACTACCAGCCTTGCTACAGTGAAAACAGCAATTGTGTGTTTTCACTGTCAGGGCATGTTTAACACAAAAGGTACATACAGTTCTTTTTAATATTGATCACCCTGAATGGTGGGCCTTTCCTATGAGCGGCTTCTTAATATTAAAAAGGATTTAACCTGTCCAAAAAGGATTTAATTTGCCATGTCATATTGGCAGTTTTAACACTGCCCGACTTGCCTGCTGTGACAGGCCTAGAGTCATGTTTTCACCTGTGTCACTGTAGTGGTGGCGCAATTAAGTGCTGCAGTCCACTAGTGACATTTAACTTACTAGCCCTTGGTACCTCTTGTACCATATACTAGGGACTTATAGACAAGTTAAGTCAATTGGGTATTAGCCAATTGTACACATACTTTGGGGGTTAGAGCACTTGCACTGGGGCCTGGACAGCAAGGCCCAGTGCCTTTCAGTCCAAGATTTGGGAGCATACAAAAAGAAGTACTTTCCTACAAAAGGGTTTATAATTACTAAAATGGATGAAAGTGCTTAGCTACCTCTGATATTGTTCCTTAAACCTTGAAGAATAAGAGTGGGGCATACCATGATGTGGAAGAGTTGTTACCCATAAATATTACTAAACTCTTCTTAGAACAATGCCTTTCATTCCCTGTTTTAAATTTGGTGTTAGACATTAAACATCATTTTGGAGACCCTCTTTTCAGATTGGAGAATTAATCAATGAGCTAATGAGCTTTGGTACAGTTAAAAAGTTAGGTTACCCAAACAGGCTAAACAAATAAAAGGCAAATGCAATGATTGGTTTGCCTTAATAAAAAAAATAAAAAAAGAACAAATGTGAATTGCACCTTTTAACAGGGAGGCTATGTTGGGCAGCACTGAAATGGCTTTGTTATGGTTACAATAAGTCTTAATAATTAACATTTTTTTTTAGAAAGAACCAATTAATGAAAACATTTTACATTTTGGAGTGCGCTGATTCCTGCTGCAACTGTCTATGGTTTTGAAGGGGATGGATGTGGCTGGTCTAACTTCTTCAACCCAGATAGAGAGAAAAGTAGTTAAAATATATATGAATGGTCAATCGTTTATTTCTAGTAACTGGGAAAAATAGACAGTGTAGGAGATCACTCTGACTGATCCAAATTCAACTTTGGAAATCAGTAATGTATGAAATATTTTGAGAATTAAAAGTGTCCCAGTTCCAGATGGCCTAACTAACGGGAGCTTAAAGATTGATGTTGAGTGGTGGAAAAGCTTCCTTTTCCAATGTGTTCAAATTATGTCTTGAATCGGGGCAACTTCACAGTCCAAAACAGCTTTTTTCCTTATTTATTAGGGACCAACTGGTATGCTTCAAGTTAATTTGTATTCGGTAGTGTGAATAAAATATTTGCAAGTTCCATTATTGGCCCACAACAAGATGGCGTGAACACAAATATTTTACAAGATAGTTTCTCAAAGATTGATGCTACTGCAACTACTTTTGTATCCTGCAGTATTTAATTGATACATTTTGTTTTATCTGTCACGCGCTGATCTACAGAACAGGCTCAACACTGATCCTAGGTCACTGTTTTGGGAGAAGTTACAAAAAATTGGTTTGATGTACGCCGACAAAGCACCAATTTCTCAAACCGCTGCGACAGGTAGGCCTTTTTGTATCAATATTCATATATTGTTTTTCAAGAGAAAGATATGATTGTGGGTGGCAACAGGTAAATGGGTAACCAATGGACAGAGTAAAAACAAATAGTAGAGAAATAGGTAGCTAGGATGCAGTTCATACACCTGCTGGAAAAGAACTGCCTATATCTTAAACAAGTGAATGGAGGGTTGGAGGAAGCAGTTTCTAAAAGAAGGAGCCTTATGCATGAATTACTCTGGCCAAAACAAAGCTGGATTCTGTCCAGATGAAGAGAGCCATTTCTAGGTCTCTGCTCTAGGTGTCTGGTCATCTGGTATAGTATCAGGGTGGTGCAAAAGGAGGAGGTTTGAGGAAAAGAGGAAAAAAAAAAGCTTTAGGTAGAAGCCATTTAACTAACTGGGTGGAAGCTGATGGAAAGACAATGGTGCTGGAGAAATGTGCTCAGTGCTCCTCAGGCCTGGTGTGTAGTAGGACCCATAATGCTGCACTTTTTAAAGCTTGTCCGTCATCTTGGCTGAGAGGTGATGAATCCTCCTTTACAATTATCAATTATAGAATTCACCTGTGCTAGCACTTGTAAACTATTTTACTTATTATTGTCATGATTACTTTCCAACTTTGTTGAGAAAGATGTCATGTATCCTTCTCATATACTGTCCTATCGACAATAAAAGCAAGAAGGAAATTCGACTGTGGGACATCGTCTGGGTCCTTTTTTGAAAGTATATAAGGGTAAGGCTATTTTCTAAAGTGACCTTTGGGGTACATGTATATCATGGTGATTAGATCAAGTTTCTAAATATTGTCAAATATAACTCTACAATTACAAATTTCTTATGTTGTGGTGTTTGCTGGCAAGTTATCTAATGCTCTTACATTAAGAGAAGTGCAATGCGTTATTCACTGCTACAAGCATTAGAATGCTTCTCCTTCAAATCCGTCCATGCCATCAGACCTAATGGGGCATCTTTGGCATATTCCAAAGTGCCTACCAAACATACTTGTAGGGGACTGTAGTAAGCTACTCTGCATGTTTTCTGTAGGTATTATTCAGTAAATCCATATTTTTGAAGCAATGCTAAATTTGTCTTGGGTCTAGTTCCCCAATAAAGATAAAGCAAGGAAAATGCTACTTACCAGTATGCATCTGTTCTTGGCATGTAGAGCTGCAGAATCACATACTTGTGCGTAGATCGCCATCTGGTGTTGGGCTCGGATGTTTGCACTTTGTTGTCTTGGAAGAAGTCTTTTGTAGTCACGAGATAGGAGACTCCTCCCTTGGACGATAGGGCGCATGGGCATCGACTCCATCCTTAGATTGTTTTTCACCATGAAGGAAAATGATGGAGTTTGTAAGAAACAGAAAAGATGTCCATGTGTAATGTATCCAAGTAAGATAACCCTGGAACAGATAGAGGTACCGGGGAGGCGGGTGGGCGTATGTGATTCTGCAGATCCACATGCCAAGAACAGATGCATACTGGTAAGTAGCATTTTCCGTTCGAGGCATATGAGCTGCAGAATACATACTTGTGCATAGACTGTACAGCAGTGCTCTCCCTTAGCGGTGGCCACCTGTATCTGTTGCAGTGGTCTGAAAAAGTGTTTTAAGAACAGCCTGGCCCACAGAAGCTGGTTGTTTTGCCTGCACATCTACACAATAGTGTTTGGTGAAGGTGTGTGGCGTAGACCATGTTGCTGCTTTACAAATGTCATCTAAGGGAATGTTTCCTAAGAATGCCATGGAAGCCCTTAGTTTGCGTGTTGAGTGCGCTCTAGGGGGAATTGTTAATGTGCGTTTTGCTTTGTGGTAGCATATTTGAATACATTTGACTATCCACCTGGCAATTCCAGCTTTGGAAATGGGGTTTCCTTTATGAGGTGGAGAGAAAGCTACAAACAGTTGGTTTGTGTTTCTAAAAGGTTTAGTTCTGTCAATGTAATAAAGTATAGCTCTTTTGACATCAAGTGTGTGAAGAGCTCTCTCTGCTACAGAATCTGGTTGTGGGAAGAAAACGGGTAATTCCACAGATTAAGATGGAAAGCAGAGATTACTTTGGGAAGGAATTTGGGATTTGTTCTAAGAACCACTTTGTTATGATGTATTTGTAAGAATGGTTCTTGTATAGTTAAAGCCTGGATCTCACTTACTCTTCTGAGAGAGGTGATTGCGACAAGGAAAGCTACTTTCCATGTAAGGAACTGCAGTTCGCATTTGTGTAGAGGTTCAAATGGAGGACCCATGAGCCTAGTAAGGACAATGTTTGAATTCCACACCGGAGAGGGTGGGATTCTGGGAGGAATTATCCTTTTAAGGCCTTCCATAAACGCTTTGATGGCAGGTACCTTAAACAATGACAAATGTTGTCTGTTTTGTAGGTAAGCAGCAATGACAGCAAGATGTAATCTTATGGATGTGTATGCCAGATTACATCTTTGTAGATGCAGTAAATAACAAATAATGTTTTGAATTGAAGCATCTAGTGGGTCAATTTTGTTGTTATTGCAGTAAATGACAAATCTTTTCCATTTGGCTGCATATCAAGCTCTAGTAGTAGGGCGTCTAGCTTCTCTAATAATGTTCATACAGTCCGGTGGGAGGTTGAGGTAACCGAACTCTAGGACTTCAGGAGCCAGATCGCTAGGTTTAGTTGAGCTGGATCTGGATGCCTTATCTCTCCATGGTTCTGTGTAAGAAGCTTTGGGGAGAGTTGTAGTTTTTGGTGTGGAACTACTGAGAGTTCCAGTAGTGTTGTGAACCATGGTTGCCCGGCCCATGTTGGAGCAACCAGGATGATCGTGAGAGACTGTTGTTTGAGCTTGCGCACTACTAATGGAATGAGGGGGAGTGGCGGAAAAGCGTACGCAAATCTGCCTGACCAGTTCATCCATATCGCATTGCCCTTGGACAATGGGTGTGGATACCTGGCGGCGAAGGTTGGGCATTTTGCGTTTGCATGTGTGGCGAACAGATCTATGTCTGGGTGGCCCCACATCTGAAAAAACGGATGAAGAACTTGCGGATGAAGTTCCCATTCGTGGATGTGCTGTGTCTGACGACTGAGCAGATCCGCAATCTGATTGTGTACCCCTGGAAGATGTTCTGCTAGAAGGTATATCTTTTGTGGGATGGCCCATTTCCATATGCTTTGCGCTAGTTGAGAAAGCTGCAAAGAATGTGTTCCTCCTTGTTTTTGTATATAATACATTGCTGTCATTGTCTGTGCGGACAAGGACAGTTTTGTTGATGAGATGTGTTTGGAATGATTTTAATGCCAGAAAGATTGCCAGTAACTCCAGGTGATTGATGTGGAGCACTTTTTGTTGAGGTGTCCACCTGCCCTGAATTGTATGGTTTAAGAGATGGGCTCCCCAGCCGGTGAGCGATGCGTCTGCTGTTAGCACTATCTGTGGAACTGGGTCTAGGAACATCCGCCCTTTGGAAAGGTTTTGTGTGTTCCACCACTGCAGAGAGCGATGTGTGCGGCTGTCCACCAACACCAGATCTGTAAGTTGACCTTGAACCTGGTTCCACTGACATGCTAAACATTCTTGTAAAGGGCGCATTTGGAGTCTTGCGTGAGGTACTATAAAAATGCAATAGGCCATCATTCCTATTAGCTGCATAAACACTCGAGCTGGTAGTGAGTGTTGGGGCTGAAATTTTGTTATGAGGGTTTCCATACTGGCTATTCTGACTGGATTGGGGTATGCAAGGGCTTTGGAAGTGTCTATTGTGGCCCCTAGATACTGATGTATGTGGGACGGTTGAAGATGTGACTTGGTGAGGTTTATTGTGAACCCCAAGTTGTGGAGAAGCTGAATTGTTTGGTGTGTGTGGTGAACACACTGGCTGTGTGACTTGGCTTTTATGAGCCAGTCGTCCAGGTATGGAAACACATGAATTTGTTGTCTTCGCAAGTGGGCGGCTACTACTGCTAGACACTTTGTGAAGACTCTGGGTGCTGTGGTCACTCCGAATGGGAGGACCTTGAATTGATAGTGCTGACCGTCCACTACAAACCTTAGATATTTCCTGTGAGCAGGGTGAATAGGAATAAAGAAGTAGGCGTCCTTGAGATCTAGAGTGGCAAGGAAATCGCCTTGTTGGAGCAGTGGTAGGACCTGTTGAAGGGTGACCATGTGAAAGTGGTCTGATTGTATGTAGATATTCAAAGGTCTGAGGTCCAGTATTGGTCTGAGAGTACCGTCCTTTTTGGGGATGAGAAAATAGAGGGAGTAAACCCCTGTGCCTTGATGCTGAAGGGGAACTGGTTCTATTGCATGCTTTTGAAGAAGTGAGAGAAGGATAAGTTACTTACCTGTAATCCTAGTTCTCTTCCAGGGGTATCCTCATCAAAGTCATAAGCACATGAATATTCCTGCCCATGCGCGGGACCCCGGAAACACATTACATATATGTGAAAAACCATATATGTAGCTCTATATATATATCCATATATATATAAAAACACAATGTAGCCTCCCATAAACATGCTGAGCAATGTTGCAAGGAATTCTCTTGCACATAAACATATTCCAATAAAGCAGGGAGAAAGAAACTTTTGAAAACTGCTTTAATACACAGCAGACAACATAATCCTGCAAGGAATAATGAAGAAAACATTGCCAGCACATAGGCTGCATTGTGGAAACATTAGTGTAGAAAGCTGAAAAGCTAACCCACATAAACACTCAGATAAACTGGCACTGTGCTTTTAAGGCAGCCATGACCCCTAGCTTCCCATCATGCCTCAGGGGTGACAGTTAGGTCAGTTGTTCTTTGTGGATATCCGCAGACCTTTTTACAAAGAGATGTATGAATCATGTTCACTTGCCCGGGGAGGCGGGTGGGGTTGCTTATGACTTTGATGAGGATACCCCTGGAAGAGAACTAGGATTACAGGTAAGTAACTTATCCTTCTCTTCCAGGGGATCCTCATCAATAGTCATAAGCACATGAATAGAATAGCAAGCCCATCCCCTCATCCTGCGGGCAAGTAAACAGAGTACCATCAAGATACATAAACGCCATAAGGCCTATACAGACTCCAATAGGTTAGCATTGGAACAGATTCCTCAAGGAGGCCTGGCTCACTTGGGTATCTGCTCTGGAGTCAGAATCCAGACAGTAATGTCTGGTAAACGTATGGACCGATTTCCAAGTTGCCGCCTTGCAAATCTCGGCCATCGGTACATTATGTAAGAATGCAATCGTAGCAGCCTTGCCACTAGTAGAATGAGCTTTAGGGGAGGCAAACAGAGGCTTATTTGCAATTTGGTATGCCAACTTTATACAAGATACTATCCATCTTGAAATGGATCTTTTAGAAGCTGGGAAGCCTGTTCTAACCGAGCCATAGTTTACAAACAATTGATCAGTTTTTCTAATGGATTTTGTTGCATCCAAATAGAATTTGAGAACCCTCTTGAGGTCTAGGGAATGAAGAGACCTTTCCGCTGGTGTGGATGGACTGGGAAAGAAAGAGGGTAGAGAAATTGTCTGATTAACATGGAACTCTGACACAACCTTAGGTAGGAAGGGTGAGTTCGCATAACCACCCTATTATGGTGGAAAACCGTATAGGGTTCTTTAGAACAGAGTGCTTGTATCTCACTCACTCTGCGTGCTGATGTAATTGCTACTAGAAAAGCTACTTTCCAAGAAAGGTGTTGCAATGTAGACTTATGAATGGGTTCAAATAGAGGTCCCATCAATTTAGACAATACCAAATTCAGCTCCCAAGGAGGAGAAGGAGGTCGAACAGGGGGATAAACCTTTTTCAACCCCTGCAGGAAGTCCTTGACCACCTGAAGCTGAAAGAAAGAAGGCTGGTTAGGTGATGTGCGATATGCTGTGATAGCCGCCAAATGCACTTTAATGGAAGAATATTTCAAACCAGATTTGGCCAAATAGAGCAAATACTGCAAGATTACCTCCTCTTGCCCGTTAATTGGACTCCAATCATTACGGATACACCACAAGTAAAACCTTTTCCACTTTAGAGAGTATGAGGATCTTGTGGAAGGTCTCCTTGACTCCCTTAAAATGTCCATGCAGTCCTGAGGGAGGTTCAAATGTCCGTACTGCAGGACTTCAGGAGCCATGCTGTCAAGCTGAGCGAGGGAAGGCTGGGGTGCAGAATTTTCCCTCTCATTTTGGTGAGAAGGTCCGGCCTGCACGGAAGTCTCCGATGCGGGCGAACCGAGAGTTGCAAAAGGTCCGGATACCACCATTGGCGAGGCCAGTCCGGTGCTATGAGTATCATCCTCATTCTGGATCGCAGAAGTTTGGCCACCACCTTCGGAATTAGAGGGAGGGGTGGAAAGGCGTATGCAAACGTCCCTGACCAATCTATCAAAAGAGCATTCCCTCTCGTTCCTGGTCGGTAAAACCTAGATGCGAAGGCGTGGCATTTTCTGTTTTGATCGTCTGCAAAAAGGTCGATGGAAGGATGACCCCATTGATGAAAGATTTCTGCCACCACTTCGTCGTTGAGCACCCAGTCTTCTTGCTCTTGGAAGTGACGACTGAGGGCGTCTGCTCGCACGTGCTGCTCTCCCGGCAGATGGATTGCCGTGATCGATAGGTTCCTGGCTAGCAGCCAGTGCCAGATCGCCTGGGATTCGAGAGACAGAGGGCGAGAGCGAGTTCCACCTTGTTTGTTCAAGTAAAACATGGTGGTTGTATAGTCCGTTTGCACTAGGATCGATCCGAGCTGAATTGACGGTTGAAAAGCTTAGAGGGCTAAATGAAACGCCCGCAGTTCCAGCATATTGATGTGATATGTCTGTTCTCTGTTGGTCCATCTGCCCTGAGTTTGCAGATGACCCAGATGCGCTCCCCAGCCCTGAAGTGATGCATCCGTGATCAGAGATTGCTCTGGCAGAGGTTGATGAAAAGGGACTCCCACCAGTAGGTTCTGTGGTTGCAGCCACCAGAGAATGGACTTCTTTGTTGCAGGAGAGAGGACAATCCGGTCGTTCCACTGACCCGAGGATTGATCCCATTTGTTCTCGAGATCTTGCTGTAACGGTCTCATCCTCAATCTGGCGTTGGGTATGAGAAAAATGCACAAGGCCATCGAACCCAGTAGAGAAGCCACCTGTCTTACTGACGGCTGATGAGCCTGAAGGATGATGTTGCCTTTGTCTTTCATTGATGACAATCTCTCCTCCGAAGGAAACACTTTTCCAAGGTCGGAGTTGAGGTTGGCGCCCAGATAGTGGAGTGATTGAGTTGGGTGAAGGATCGACTTGTCCAGGTTGACATGCATGCCTAAGCGCTGAAGGAGATCTAGGCAGGTGCGAAGGTGTTCCTGCACCATTTGAGGAGAGGGTCCCTTCAGCAGCCAGTCGTCCAGGTATGGATATACGAACAGGCCTTGGCGATGTAATGCTGCCGCTACTACTGCCATGCATTTGGTGAATACCCTTGGAGCTGATTTTAGGCCGAAGGGTAAGACTTTGAACTGGTAATGTCTTGTTCCCACCGTGAAATCGCAAGAACTTGCGATGTCGTGCTGTAATTGGGTGAAAATACGCATCTTGGAGATCCACCGAACACATCCAATCGCCTTTCCTTAGATGTGGAAATATTTGGTGGAGCGCCAACATCCGAAACTTTTCCTTTTTGATGGACTTGTTCAGAGAACGTAGATCCAGAATTGGTCTGAACTTGTTCGGTTGATCTTTTTTCCGAACAAGGAAGTATCGTGAGTACACTCCCTTTCCTCTCTGCGCTTGAGGGACCTCTTCTATTGCTCGTTTTTCGAGAAGGGTCGACACTTCCTGACGCAGGAGGTCTATATGTAGATGACGAGATTTCACAGGAGGAATGTCTCTTGGGGACGTCCAAAAACGTAGTGTGTACCTATTTTTTAGTATATTTAGCACCCACTGATCTTTGGTTATGTTGCGCCACTCTTGAATATAACTTGAGATACTTCCTCCCACTGGAGTGTGCAACGGTGCTAGAGGAAGCAGAAACTCATTGCTTCCCTGGAGTTTTTGATGCGGAGGAGGACTGCTGTTGATGTCCTCCTCTTCCTCTCGAGGAACGGCGGCCTTGATACTGGGATTTGCCCTGTTTGCTTTGTGACCATTGAGGGGTTTGAACCCTCTGTTGGTAGTTTTTCCGATTGTAGGGCCGGTATCTCTTCCTAAATTCCTTTTTCTTCTCTAGGCCCACCGCCTTTAAGGTTTCCAACT
Source organism: Calotriton arnoldi (assembly GCA_963921515.1). Lineage (NCBI taxonomy): Eukaryota > Metazoa > Chordata > Amphibia > Caudata > Salamandridae > Calotriton > Calotriton arnoldi. The sequence continues at coordinate 858,303 of CAWUFW010003676.1, forward strand.
CGGCCTTCATCCTCGCCATTTCTTCGTCTGTGTGAGCACCAAACAGTGAAGTGCCAGAAAAAGGGAGATTCAGGATGCGTTGTTGTGCTTCTGGTTTTAACGCTGTGAGGCGCAGCCAGGAAGATCGTCGTGCACATATGCCATGGGCATACGAGTGAGCCGCCAGGGACGCACCATCTGCTGCAGTGCTGATTACCTGGTTAGCCACCAGAGCACCTTCGTGAAGGATTTCAGAGAAGTCCTGCTGATCCTCCTTTGGGAGCTTGTCCTTGAAGCGCTCCAGTGAGTCCCATAGTGATCTGTCATAACGACCCAGCAGAGCCGCAGCGTTGGACACTTGCAGAGAAGACGCTGCAGAGCCACAAGCCTTCCGTCCCCAAGAGTCTTGTGCTCACTCTCTTTATCCGGAGGAGCGGAGGAGGAAGATGCAACCGCATGCGTCTTTTTCGCTGCTGCAATTATAACAGAGTCCGGAGGTGGATCCGATCTAAGGAAAAGAGGATCCGATGCAGCTGGCTTATATTTTTTAAGAATCCGAGCTGGAGATGCTTTAGCCGATGCTGGGGCAAGGAAGAGATCCATTACCGGCTCGATGATGCCAGGGACCAAAGGAAGCAATGGTCTAGTCGCAGACCTTTGGTGGAGAGTCTCAAAAATGATGGACTTGGTTGTCCGAGGAGCTGACATGGTGATGCCCAGCTTCTGAGCCCCTCTGGTGAGAACATCATGAAAAGTGTTCACATCATCAATAAGCGACACTCTGGAGGGAGGACTATCCGTCAGGGTAGGTGAGTAATCCCTTTTGGATGAATGTGTCGAAGAGGAAGACCAAGATGGTGTACGCCGCCTCTTGCGATGTCCCTGAGACGACCTGCGTTCAGGGGATCTGCCTCGGTGTTCCCTGGCCCGAGTGGTGGGTGATTTGTCCACTTCCTGCACAAGACGCTGTAATGGTGATCTGTGCTGCGGACTGGAGTAGGTCGTTGAGCGTGACCTGTGGACCCCGTCTGCCAATGATGGAGTGGTTGAAGCCATCTGGGAGAGAGATGGATGGAAGGAGATCGCTGTCTCCTTGGAGAACCTCCTGGCGGTGCTTTTGTAGGCTCCTGCGAGTGAACAGAAGCACTGCGTGATGACGCAACCGTCTGGGGTGAGCTCCGGATGGAGTGAGAGTACTTTCTGCAGCTTCTGGATCGTGATCGGCGTCTGGATGAGCGATGTGACGTCGATGGGGTGTGTCTCGACGTCGACCTGCTCTGTGTCACCATCACTGGTGAATTTCTCTTCGACGTCGACCTCTCAGTGTGTCTGGAGCCCATAGACCTCGCCTTCGACGTTGAGACCTCAACGATGAGCGGGTAGACAGAGAAAACCTTCTCGACGTCGATCTTTCTCTCGACGCTGACCTTCTCGCCGTCGACCGACGTCTGGTATATTTTACCCTTGGTCTTGACGTCGAATACCTCGCCGTCGGAGAGGATCTTGCCTTCGACGTCGAAAGCCGCCTGGACGACGGCGGAGGCGATGAGCGTCTATCCTCAGGTGACGAGGTGTGTCTCGACGTCGACTGCCGTCTGGGTGACGTCGACTGAGATGCTTGCTTCGACGCCGAACGCTGGAGACCCTGCGACGGCGGAGCCTGACTCGACGTCGAACGCCGCATCGACGGCGACGACGGAGATCTGTGCCTCGACGCTGGGCGAGCCCGCACCAACGGAGAGCAACTCCTCGACGCCGATCGTCGCCCGGTTGACGACGGCGGAGGATTCGACGTACCTGCGTTCTTCGACGACGACCGGTGTTCTCTCGACGGCGAGCCCGCCGTCGATGGTCTTCTCGTCGACGTTTTTGTTGCCGATGAAGGGATTTGAGGCGCCGAGCCCGACGCCGATGGAGAGCATACTGGAATCTTACTTGTAGATAAGCTCTCTTTCCTCTTCTTCAATGGAGGCTTGTCTCTAGAAGGTGATTTTCTCTTCTCAGCCAATCCATGGAGACGAATCCTTTCTCTGTCCTTTAGAGTTCTGTTGGACAGCAGCTTGCAATGCTGGCAGGATTTAGGATTATGTTCAGAAGGAAGGCATAGAATACAGACAGGATGGAAGTCTGATTTGGCCTTCTTCTTGCCACAGGAAGGGCAAGAGTCAAAAAGAGAGGGCATTCTGTTGTAAAACAATGCTCAACTCTCTAAAAGAAAAACAGTAGAGAAATACTTTAACACCAAAAAGATGTCGAAGTAAGAGGTTTTATCAAAAATTGAAGAATTTTCTGACAGAAAATCAGAAAAAAGAGGTAGAGCTGAAGTAACCAGGGTCCTGACAGAAGGAGCCGGAAAGAACTGACCTAACTGTCACCCCTGAGGCATGATGGGAAGCTAGGGGTCATGGCTGCCTTAAAGGCACGGTGCCAGTTTAGCTGAGTGTTTATGTGGGTTAGCTTTTCAGCTTTCTACACTAATGTTTCCACAATGCAGCCTATGTGCTGGCAATGTTTTCTTCATTATTCCTTGCAGGATTGTGTTGTCTGCTGTGTATTAAAGCAGTTTTCAAAAGTTTCTTTCTCCCTGCTTTATTGGAATATGTTTATGTGCAAGAGAATTCCTTGCAACATTGCTCAGCATGTTTATGGGAGGCTACATTGTGTGTTTTTATATATATATGGATATATATATAGAGCTACATATATGGTTTGTCACATATATGTAATGTGTTTCCGGGGTCCCGCACATGGGCGGGAATATTCATGTGCTTATGACTATTGATGAGGATCCCCTGGAAGAGAACCTCTTGTTTCAGGAGTGTTAGATGTTCCGTGGACATTGGACGTTGTCTGGGAGGTATGGTTGGGGGAGTTGAGGTAAGTTCCAGGCAGTAACCATACTGGATAATTTGTCTTACCCACCTGTCTGTAGTGATGGAGTTCCAGACAGGTAGGAACTGTGAGAGTCTTCCTCCGACCGGAGTGGAATGGTCTGGAGGGAGAGGAGGGAAGTCACTGTGTAGTAGTAGGGGAGGTTCGGTTGTTGTTACCTCGGCCTCTACCCTGTTACTATTTCCTCTGTACCCACCTCTAAAATATGCCCTGTTGGAGGATGTTTGTCTGGGACTCTTGTAGGAGGAGGAAGTAGTGTCTGTGCTAATGTTTTTGGATGCGCCCCTATAAAAGGAGCGACGAAAGGAACCTCGTGGTGTTTGAGATTGTAATGCTCCCATTGATTTTGCAGTGTCTGTGTCTTTTTTCATCTTCTCCAAAGCTGTATCCACAGCTGGGCCAAAGAGGTGTTCTTGATCGAACGGCTGATTTAAGATAGTAGTTTGCACTTCTTGTTTAAAACCAGGAATGCGCAACCATGCATGTCTGCGAAGTAAGACACTGGTGTTGACAGATCTAGATGCAGTGTCTGCTGCATCGAGGGCACATTTGATGGATGCATTTGTAATTAACTTGCCCTCTTGGACCAGATCGTTGGCCTTGGCTTTGTATTGGTCAGGTAAATGTTGAATAAGATCTTCAAGCTCATCGTAGTGAGCCCTGTCATATCTGGCAAGCAATGTCTGTGCATTAGCTATTCTCCAATGATTGGCTGCTTGTGAGGCAACTCGTTTGCCTGATGCATCCAGCAGTTTAGACTTCTTGTCTGGAGGTGGAGCATCACCAGAGGTTTGGGAATTAGCGCGTTTTCTTGCATTTGAGACTACCAAAGAATCTAAAGGGAGTTGTCCTTTAATGTAAATGGGATCGTTAGGGGCAGGTTTATACTTTTTATCAATCCGAGGATTGAGAATCCTGGTCCCGACAGGGTCTTTAAATATGTCTGGTGCATGTTTAATGACACCTTTAAGCATGGGTAATGTATGTATTGATTTTTGTGACTGAGCAAATGTATCTAGTAGGAAATCTTCGTCCATGGGGTCTGAATGTAGCTCAACCCCATAATATTGCGCAGCCCTATTAATGAGCTGGCTAAAACCTATATTGTCATCTGGAGGGGATGGCCTGGATGGGTATACATCCGGATCAGGAAGGTCTGGAGGATCTGTGGGATTATTGTAATCTTCACATGTATCCTGTGGTGGAGTAGTGTGATCATCAGGGTCATCTAAAGGATCCTTATCGTGTCCACCCCCATTCCCTAGATCATCCTCATCCTGTGGTGGTAAGGGTGAGTATGGAAGTACTGGAGAGAATCTAGGAGAGTGTATAGGAGAGTTTGTGGGAGACAAAGGTTTGGTAGGAAGAATAGGAGAAGAGGGTCTTAGAGGTGAAGTTGAAAAGTCTCTTTTCTTCACAGGTACCTCAGGACAGTGTGAGGTATCCAATTTCCTCTTCTTTGATGGGATACTGCCAATATGGCCTGTTTTAGGGTCAATATGTAATGTCTTTTGTTTCGGATCCGTAGGATCTGGCCGAAACAGTTCTTCCTGCTTGTTGTCTTCTTTCGGTGCCGATTTTTTCGGTTCCGAGCGTGGTTTTGATTTCGGCTCTGGAGCCGTAGGAGTGGTCTTGTGTTCCTTTGGCTTCGATGTCGGTGTCGAGTCCGAAATCTTCTTTGGATCCGAAGGTTTTCGGTGTTTCTTCGGTTCCGAGGCCTTATGTTCTTTCGGTGCCGAAGGGTTCGATACCGAGGCCTTTTTGGGGGTAACGGGAATAGGGTGTGACCCTGATTTCGGTACCGAAGGTGTTTTATAGGTACCAACGTGCGGCTTGCTCGGTCCCGAGCCGCCGGAAGGCTTTTCCCTCGTGTTTGGAGCCGGGCCCGGAGGCGGGGCTTCTGAAGTCTTTCCTCGGTCTCGACCTAGGCCTTCAGGCGAAGGTTTGACCGGAGCCTTCTGTTTGTCGGATGGGGCAGGGGCATTGACGTTTGTACTCACTCGTTGACCTGGAGTAATGTGGTCATCAGAGTCGGAGTCATCAGCTTCGGAAACTATGTTGAGCTCCTCCGAATCCTCTGCCTCTGGAACATCGGGGCCTTCGCCGAAAATGTCGTGTGGCACCGGTGTAGTCTGTTGAGCCATAACGTGTCGTCGAGCCCGGCGATCACGGGTAGTCTTTTTTGAGCGAAAAGAGGCACAGGCCTGGCAATCCCTTTCCTCGTGTTCTGGTGAGAGGCAAAGGTTGCAGACCTTGTGGTGATCACTGTGTGGAAATTTAGCTCCACACTGGGGGCATTTTTTAAATGGAGTCCTTTCTATTAGCCGTAGGGCGCAGATAGGCCCAACGGCCCGCGTCAACAACTGGAATCGAGGATTTTGAGGTTAGCGCGTCGGAGGGGCACGCGAACGAAACAATACCGTCGAGTGGTGATGGGTTGCGCGTCGAAAAGGGTTGGAAACACGGTACCGAACCGGAGCGCAGCAAGTCGCATCCGAACCCGATGGCGGAAAAAAACAATCTAAGGATGGAGTCGATGCCCATGCGCACTATCGTCCAAGGGAGGAGTCACCTATCTCGTGACTACAAAAGACTTCTTCCAAGACAACAAAGTGCAAACATCCGAGCCCAATACCAGATGGCGATCTATGCACAAGTATGTATTCTGCAGCTTATATGCCTCGAACCAGAAGTTACTTAAAGGGTGACTGTTCTCCTCCCTATTTCCTTGATCCTCTCATCTTGCACCAAGTCTTGTGTTACTAAGAGGACAGAGAAAAGGGCATTGTTGCATCTAAGAAAGGGCATGGCTGTATGCCTAGGAAGATATAGTTGTAGTCTTTTACTGTACTGATAATAGCAGAGCAGCAAGGGCTATACCATAACTGAGCCACTATAATATACACTTTACATTTTAAAGTAGACAAACTGATTTGCAGAGAAGAGCAGGCAGTTAGACATCAAATGCTGGATGACATAACTAAATGCAGGCATTATTGACACACTGAAGGAAGAAAGAACATAAGAGAACTCACAGCCTAAGGTACCCAAGAGAAACACAGCATATGGAAGCTCATTATATACATGTAAGTTTTATTAAAAAGGAGTACGTCTTAAGTGCTCATTGCATTTAGGTGAAGACATCCAAGAAACAGGCAATAAGAGAATGCAGATCAGTGAAATGCAGGTAGAGGTAGGGCACTGTATGTGACAACACACAGTCCACTTCTCTGAGATAGTTAGGAGAAGGAAAGACTTTGCACACAATTACTCACCATAAGCAGGTCTAAGTCAGCATGATAGAAACCGAAAGAACAAGGTACTTACCCTTGGTAAAGCTCTTTCTGGTGGAAATTCTATCCAACTGAAAGTCCTCAGCTTGTGAATACCTCCAGGCACCAGACTGGATACGGAGAATTATTTCAGATGACTTGGGCCTGGTCCTTCCTGATCATCTTCATAACTCTGGGTAGGACAGGTAGAGGCAGAAAGGCATACAGGAGTACCAAGCTCCACCCTAGGCTGAAAGTGTCTTGGGAATTCCATCACACAAAAGCTGGGCCACTACGCGTTTTCGGCGGTGACGAAAAGATCGAATCAGGCTTCTACAGACTGCTGGATGATGCCCTAAGCCACCTCAGGGTGCAACTGTCATTAGTGATCCGCTAAGCATAGATCCTGCCAGGTAGGTGACTTCCAGGAAATGTCCTGAAGAGTCAGCCAGTTCGAGGCGAAAAGCATTCTGGAAGATGAAAAACAAGTTACTTACCTGTACACTGTGGTTCTCCAGTATTGATATCTTTTATAGATTCACATGCTTGAATCTTCCCTGTCGTATGGTGGGTGTCCCACGGTAACAGTAGAAATAGTAGTACTGAAAACATTACATAGACCTCCATAGAGAGAAAATTCAATTGAGCACTCTATCAACCTCATTTTATAACATCCAAAGTTCAGCCAATCACAGCAGAGACCTCAGAGTAACCTTCTCCACAGAGCCACCACACCTCAATATATATATATATATATATATATATATATATATATATATATATATATATATATATATATATATATATATATATATATATATATAATTTACTGGCGGTCGCCAGTAGATAGTTATAGTTAGGACCTATTTTCCATAGGAAATCCGCAACATTCTATTCCCAATAACTTTGGCGCCGGTTGACGAATCTTCACGAAATTTTCAAAACTCGTGAGGCGCTCCGGTCCGCTCCTATCCTGAAAGTCTCGGGGTGATTCGTCAAGTGGGGGCCGAGAAAAAAGGGGGGTCCCAAAACGTGTTCCATAGGAACCTTTAGTCGCAGCTACAGCCCGAACTGCTGAACGGAATTACACCAAATTTGGCAAAAAGGTAGCCCTTGGTTCAGAGTCGTGCCTTTTGGTTAAATGGTGTAAATCCGTTCAGTAGTTCCTGAGAAAATCAAAAGTAAAATCACATATATATCTATGGCCGCGGAGGGTCCGCGCACCCTCCCGATCACGAGCTGTATGCTAATTGGCTGTCAACACTCCAAACCAGGAAGTGTTGGCAGCCATCTTGTTCCTCGGTAGAACCGAGGCACAAGAAACAAGTGCGCAAAACGCAAAAAGGGGGCAGGGTAGAAACACCCTGACCCCTAGGCGGGATGCGCGGATCCCACCGTGGAAAAAAAAAAAAAAACAAAGCGCGGGCTCCCGCGCTTCGTTATTTGGCCCCCGGGTGGGCCAAGACCCGGGGGCATGCGGGGGTTAATAAAAATGTGTGGGGGGCCTTAGCCCCGGGGACCGCCACCCCCAGGGCTTTGAAATAAAAATGGTGCGGGAGGGCACTCGGCCCTCCCGCAGTCCCGGGGACCGCCACCCCTCTGGGCTTCTTTTAAAAAAAAATTAATTACCTGTGTGGGGGGGGGGGCTCGAGACCCCCCCACACGCCCCGGGAACTGCCACCTCCATGGGGCACTAAGAATTGGAATGTGGGGGTCCGTTTCAGACCCCCGAGGACCACCACCTCCCCGGGGCTGTGCACGTGTTGGGAGGGGGGCCGCGCGGCCCCCCCTCCTGGAGCCAGTGATGGCCCTGGGGACCACCACCCCCCAGGGCCGGCTCCTGCAGTGTCCCGGGGTGCTCACCCCCGGGACACTGTAGTTTGCTATGGCAGGGCGGGAGCCTCGCGGCTCCCGCCCTGTCATTGCAAACTGCTTTGGTTTTTGGACTTAATTCCCCAATTTAAAACGCGCCACGGGGCGCGTTTGCACAGTGGTGAAGGGAGGGGGCGGGGCCTGAGGTGACATGTGTGCAAACACGCCCTGTGGCGCGTTTTAAGTTGGGGATTAACTCCCTTGAATCCTGAGGGTCCCTGGGGTGCAACTAGCCCACCAGCTACCTCCATTAAGCGCCACAGAGCTGCGTTGCAGAGAGGTGTAAAGAGGGCGTGGCCTCTGACCACCTCTCTGCAACGCAGGCCTGTGGCGCTTACTGGAAGTACCTGGTGGGCTAGTTGGGCCCCAGGGAACCTCAGGATTCAAGGTGAGCTAATACCCCAACTTAAATCGCGCCACAGGGCGCTTTTGCACAGTGGTGAAGGGAGGGGGCGGGGCCTCAGGTAACATGTGTGCAAACACACCCTGTGGCGCGTTTTAAGTTGGGGAATTAATTCCCCTTGAATCCTGAGGGACCCTGGGGGCCAACTAGTCCACCAGGTACCTGCGTGCACGCCACAGGGTTGCGTTGCAGAGGTGGTCCAGGCCACGCCCCTTTTTACACCTCTGTGCAACGCAGCTCTGTGGCGCTTACTGGAGGTACCTGGTGGGCTAGTTGGACCCCAGGGACCCTTAGGATTCAAGGGGACTTTATCCCCCAACTTAAAACGGCCAGAGGGCGTGTTTGCACACATATAACCTCAGGCCCCCCCCCTCCCTACACCAGTGTGCAAACGTGCCCCATGGCGCGTTTTAAGAGGTAGTTTTAATCCTCCTGCCCTATTATGTACTAGGGAGTTACAGAGGAGGTCATGCTAATCACAGGGGTACCTCAACGCATAGTGTTCCCTAGTGTATGTAGGTGTTTTAACTGTATTCTAAGTGTCTTTTACCATAGTACTGGCTCTAGGCCTGGTTAGTCAGAGTCAGTTACCACCAGTACACGTCTGGAAAAGGTGTGGGCACAGGATTATTTTGCAACAAGGCCTCTTTCTGCTCCTCTGTTGGTTCTTTCTGCACGTCTTGCTTCTTCCTGGATTTTTCTTGGTCTTTGTGCACTTCTGTTTCTTTCGACATTTCTTTTGCTTCTTTCTGTGCGTTTTTTCTTCTTTCTTCACATGTCCTACTTCTGTAGGCATAGTTACAAACTAGCATTTGAAAAACCTTTGAAATTCACTGAAAAAAACATAGGTTTCAGGCACGTTATAGTTAGAAATTAGCATTTACAAAACCTTAGAAATTCACTGAAAAAACCATAGGTTTTAGGGAGAGTTATAGTTAGTTGGACATTGCACTCGTACAAAACCCGTGAAATTCCCCCGTTATAGTTAGTTCAGCTAACTATAACTCGCGCCCCCGCAATGCACTGCTGATGACGTCACATATTACATCACTGATGACATGGTCACTGACATCACTGATGACATCTCAAATGACATCACTGATGAGATCACTGATGACATCATCCACGTGAAAATCTGATGCACCTCCTCACACTATTATAACTTTTGATACACCCACGGTAAAATACAGACTACCATTTTCGAAACCATCGACACACCAATACCAGTTACTACATGCGCACTCACTGATTCCTAGGTCTACACACACACATCCACTCATTCACCCATACAATCACTCATACATGCAGTCACTCATCAATACAACACTATCATATGCACTCATATACCTATACAGACACTCACACACCGCCACTCATCCATGGAGTTACTCACACACCTAGTCAGTCATGCAAATAATCAATCACACTCCCATTTACTCACCTATACAGATACTAACGCATACTTACTCTCTTATATAATCACTGATACAAGTACACACTCATCCATACAGCCACTCTCACAATCACTGACTCTCACGTATAGTCATTTATACTCCAACTCTCACATACACTGCCTTTTCCCTATGTAGTTACTTGGACATGTACCTCTGAGACATCCATTCACTCACCAACACACACTCACCCGCCCATACAGCTGTTTTCACATGCACTCTTGAACCCATGCACCCAGTGAATCAACCACTCACACATCTATGCAGTCACACACCTCACACCCACCCACACACACACTCAGTCTCCCATACAAATTCTCAAGCAACCAATGAATAACCGATATACACACTCATGTAGCTACTCACCAACCCATGCATTCGGTAAGACACATTTAATCACTCACTTATACAGTCAGTCACGCACCTACTAAATCGTCCATCCAGACACTTATGCACCCACTCATTCTGCAATACACCTTGGCATATATTTAAAACATATTTAAACTTTACAGAAACACACAGTGACTGGATGATGTCATCAGTGATGTCACTGACCATGTCATGAGTGATGTAATATGTGACGTCATCAGCAGTGCATTGCGGGGGCGCGAGTTATAGTTAGCTGAACTAACTATAACGGGGGAATTTCACGGGTTTTGTACGAGTGCAATGTCCAACTAACTATAACTTTCCCTAAAACCTATGGTTTTTTCAGTGAATATATATATATATATATATTACTCTGAGGTAGAATGGTGAGCCTAACCGGGGAGGAGGGCGGGCCGCATGTGAATCTATAAAAGATATCAATACTGGAGAACCACAGTGTACAGGTAAGTGACTTGTTTTTTCTCCAGTATTGTATCTTTTATAGATTCACTTGCTTGAATCCAATTAAAGAGCAGTATATCTATAAATGAATAGAAACAATGAAGGCGGGAAGGTGAACAATCCCACCATGACAGTTTCAGAAAAGCATACAAATCAAACCAGAATTCTCTTAATACAGGTAGAAATAACCATCAAAAAAGATTATACAAGAATACACACCATAAGTAGATAAAGAAAACAGGATGGCTACAAGCCACCTACCTTAGGCAAAGAGATGACGAAGAGCTGCTTGTCCCATGGCTATGTCTGCCTTCCGCCAACCATCTAGGCAGTAATGCTTTGTGAACATGTGCGTCCTCGCCCACGTTGCTGCCCTGCATATGTCAGGGAGAGAAGCCCCCGCAAACAGGGCTGAAAAAGTTGCTACCTTTCTCGTCGAATGGGCCTGCACTCTTGCAGGCAAAGGATGTCCAGCCTTCTCATGGCAGAAAACAATAGCTGAAGTGACCCAGCGAGCAATACTGGCCCTTGTTAGGGCGAGTCCCTTCCTGGGTGCAGAGTAAGAAACCAGCAGCTGAGAAGACTTACGAAAGGATTTTGTCCTTTGTAGGTAAAATTTCAAATCGCGTTTGATGTCCAGAGAATGGAGAGATTTTTCCACCACCGTGGTCGGATTTGGAAAGAATGTAGGCAGAATTATAGGCTCGTTGAGGTGATAAGATGATGGTACTTTAGGCATGAAAGAAGGATTCGTACGCAGAATAACCCTATCTGCTAAAAATTGAAGAAATGGTTCCTTTGTAGAAAAAGCCTGGATTTCGCTGATACATCTGGCTGACGTAATGACCAAGAGAAAGGCTACCTTCCAGGAGAGAAATTTTAAGTCACATTTGTGTATAGGTTCAAATGGAGAACGCATTAGTTGTGATAAGACCGTATTTAGTTGCCATAGCACTGGAGGAGATTTCACCGATGGGTAGGTCCTGAATAGGCCTTTTAGAAATTCCTTAATAAGTCTATGAGACTACAATGAAGATTGATCTAGACGTCGTCTGTATCTAGAAATTGCAGCAAGGTGAATCTTAATGGACGAATGTGAGAGTCCCGCCTTAGCAAGGTGTAAGAGATATGGTAATACTTGCTCCGGTGTGGATGAAAGAGGATGTAGAGATTGAATGCTGCACCACACACAGAACCTTTTCCATTTTGCAGAGTAACATTTGAGCGTGGAAGGAGCTCGAGAATTTAGTCAAATTGCTTTGCAATCATTGGATATGTTCAAACTCTCAAATTCAATGAAGTGAGGAGCCAAGCTGATAAGTGAAGAGAAGGGATTTGCGGATGAATCACTTGCCCCATGTCCATGTAAAGCAGATCCTCCTTTGGAGGAAAGAGAATCGGAGTGCACTCCGATAGGCAAAGAAGCTCTGAGTACCAAAATTGCCTTGCACACCAGGGAGCGATAAGAATTATGCGGCACGGCTCCCGTTTTGTTTTCTGGAGAACTCGAGGAATGAGAGGAAACGGGGGGGAAGGCTTAGGCAAATTTTACTGTCCAGGAGAGCAGAAAAGCATCTCCCCACGATCCCGGCTGAGGAGTCCTGCTTGCGTAAAAGGTGCACCTTTTGTTTAGGTACGTAGCGAATAGATCTAACGGTGGAAAGCCCCAAGACCGGAAGACCATCTGCAACATCTGGTCGTTGAGCTCCCATTCGTGGCACTGTTTTGACACTCTGCTGAGAGAGTCGGCCCACTGATTGTGGACTCCTGGCACGTGCTCCACTCGGAGTGAAATTTGGTTGAGTAGAAGCCATTCCCAAATCTCTTGCGCTTGAAGAGAGAGAACCTGAGATCTCGTGCCACCCTGTTTCTGGAGATAAAACATGGTGGTGGTATTGTCCGTCCGGACCAGAACTGGAGATCCCCGAATCAGAGGCAAGAATGCTTAGAGGCCCAAGAACACCGCTCTTAACTCTAGAAGCTTTATGTGGCATTTCGATTCCTGTTTGGACCATTTTCTGTGCACTTGAAGCTCTTGGAGGTGAGCTCCCCAACCTTCCATGGACGCATCAGACGTCATCACAAACTGAGGAGTTGAGTGAATGAAGGACAGGCCCCGAGTCAGGTTTTTCTCGATCTCCCACCAAGACATTGCAGCTCTCATAGCCGTCGAAATTTGAATCATGTCGTTGAAAGACCCCTTGGATTGAACCCATTGAGTGTCCAGTTGCTCTTGCAGTGGGTGCATCCAAAGACGGCAATTGGGAATTAGTTGAATGCATGAGGACATCATCCCCAGCATAGTTTTGTACTTTGACAGAAACTGACCTTTTTGACGATAGGTGTGTCAATTCCTGAAGACGCAAGACCCTTTCGAGAGTTGGAAAAGCTTTGCCGAGATTTGTATCGATGCAAGCTCCTAGGAAAGTCAGAGAATTGGAAGGAATGAGAGAGGACTTTTCTAGATTGGGGCGGAGACCCAGAGACTGGAAGGGATTCTGGCAAGTTAGAGTGGAGTTCTTGGCTGCCTGAAACGAAGGAGCTTTTATTAACCAATCGTCCAGGTAGGGGAATACTTGGTGACCTGAGCGTCTCAGAAAGGCAGCTATCGGCGCCATGCATTTGGTGGAGACTCTGGGGGCCGACTTCAAACCAAAGGGAAGCACTCTGAACTGATAATGGCACCCGCCACTTCGAACCTGAGATATCTTCGATGCTTGGGGTGAATGGGGATGTGAAAATAAGCATTGAGAAGATCGAGAGATGACAGAAAATCCCCTTTTTCCATAAGAAGGATATCCTGCAGAGACAACATCTTGAAAGATTGGTTTTTGATGAATTTGTTTAGTAACCGGAGGTCCAAGACCTGTCTCCATTTTCCTGTCTTCTTTAAGATTAAGAAGAAGTGGGAACAAAACCCCCGATTGCGCTGACGTAAGGGTACCTTTTCTATGGCGCGTTTGGAGAGAAGAATTTTTATTTCCCTTTTGAGATCTGGCAGGGTAGTTGGGAGGATACTGAACAAACTCTAGGGTATGGCCGCGACGGAAGACATCCAGAACCCATCTGTCCGACGAGATGGACGTCGGATTTTTTAAGAATTTTGAGCAGGTTGGTTCGAATTGTTGTGGGACTGTAGTGGCGGGGGCCTGGAGAAACTCATTGCCTCTTGTTAGAATCTTGTTTTCTTCCGGCAGATTGCTGCCTTTTACGACCGGTGGGTCGCGAATAGGACGATGCAGTGCTGGACCTGTAAGGTTGATTGTACGCCTGGTAGGATGTTTGAGGGTAATGTTGGAACCGCTGTTGGAACTGCGGTCTGGATGCGTACTGCCCTCGAACTCTGCCCCGAAAGGACTGGAAACGACGTTGTAGCATTGCCAGGGATTTAGCTGTCTGTGTCCTTTTTTATAGATTGAAGGGCTTCATCAATATGATTCCCAAATAGGCATTCGCCGTCAAAAGGCATATCTAGCACCTTAGCCTGAACCTCAGGACGAAAGCTAGTTGCCTTCAGCCACCCACGACGCCTCAACAACGCTTCTCCTGCCATTTGCCGGAATGAAGTCGAAGAGATATCCGTCGCAATCTCTATCATCTCAGTGGAAGCTCTTTCCCCTTCCGATAAGATGTCTCTTGCTTTCTTCTTCTTATCTTCGGGAAGATGTTCTAGGAGCGAAGAGATGTCTGACCACATCTGTCGGTCGTACTGACCCAGAATGGCCATAGCATTGGAGGATCTTATAGAAGTGGCTGCCAGGGCGGCAAACCACTTCCCTATGTTGTCCAGCAGACGTCCTTCTTTATCCGGAGGTGCAGAACATTGAGATGCCGGATTTTTAGCTCTTCTTTGAGCATCCTGCATGATTACTGAATCCGGTCTAGGATGACCGATGAGGCATGTGGGTGAATTATCCGGGGCTTTGTACTCTTTATCCAGCTTCAGGATTACTACTGGGATAGAAGCTGGTGTCCGCATCAGTTTTAGACCCTCCTGCCATAAGTAATCCACTATGGGAATTGCCCTAATGGATCGTTGAGTGCCTGGCTTAAAGTCATATAAGAAACACTCAGTTTGTTTAACTGGCATGGGTAGATCAAAGCGCCTCGAGGCATGTTCTAAAAAGTCATGAAAGCTCCCGAAGTCAGCAGGGGGAGAGTCTGCAGGAGGAGGGATAGGAGATGACGGTGTGGGAACTACATAATCATCCCATTTGTCCTGGGTGTCAACATCAGTGTGCATCTCTCCTTCCTCTATCTGTTGTTGGTCCACATTCCGTGATTCATCAGGAATAACGGTAGGAGGAGGCAAAACCTTTTCCCTCGTGGGTCTAGGAGTCACTTGTCCTACGTGTTCCACCGGGGCCTGCTGAGGCAGTGGAGGATGTTGCGGAGCATTTGCCTCAGGAAAGCGTCTATAGTAGTCATTTAGCATGTGACGCAAGTCTGTTACCAATGACACTGGAACATTAATAGATGGTTCCCTAAAATGGCGAGGATCCTCTTCCTCATAGGGATAACGCTCTTGGAAAGAGTCTGGCTGCTGAACGGTAGCCAAGTCAGTGAATACTCTCCTGCAAGGTACGAGGATGGATTCATGTCCCCTATGCCCTCCTCCTCATCAAAGTCCTGACATTTGACTTTTAGCTGGGAAGGACTATATGCAGGGCCAAACGTGCTGTCATCCTCAGACTCCTGGAAGTCAAGCAAACGTGTTGGTGGCAGCGGAGAAATTTTTGAACAGACTTGAACTTTAGGAGGTCCCAAATGGATTTTTTCTCCCGCCGACGGGCCCGTCAACGGTACCGTTGACGGTGTCGGCACTGACACCACAACCATTGGCGGAAAGGAGGACAACGTCGTCGACGGAGTGGTCGTAGACGGAGAAATTCTCGTCGACGGAAGGCTCATCGACGAAGGGCTCGTCGACGAAGGTCTCGTTGTCGGAGATGGTCTCGTCGATGGAGACGCCATCGTCAGAGTTAACAGCGGGCCCGTCGACGCAGCGGCCGTCGACGTTGCCGCCGTCGCTGTAGCAGCCGTCGACGGCGAAGGAATTACCTCAGGTCTAACAGAAACAGCTCTCGTCGACGACGCCGTCGACGGACGAGAAGTAAGATCTCTCACAGGTGTTAAAGAAGCAGAAACTGGAGCGGATGATGATTTTAGAGTTCCTTCTGACTGCTTTCTGCGGCGTTTCTCTTCAGATCTTTCCTGCTCCTGTGATTTTGATCTCTTGGAGTCCCCTTGGTGAGAAGAGGAGCTACCTTTCTTTCTTTTCCTGGAGGAAGAGTGGGGCTTTTCCTCAGAGTCAGAGCCAGATTCAGAAACTGCCTTTTTCTTCTGGAGCCAAAGGAGCAGTGTTCCTTCCCTATCCTTGAGCGTTTTGGCCGAGAAGGTGCAGCATTATTTGCATTCCCTGGGCTTATGGTCAGGGTAGAGGCAATAGAGACATTGCTTGTGGGGATCTTCTGAGAAAAGTCTAGATTTAAATAAATACACTTGGGGGGGCTAGAGGAGTTTTAAGGACCTGCGTGAGCCAACTCCCCACCAAATTAATGTCACACAAAAAGGGCCACGGTCCGAATTAAGAGGTTATATAGCTGTCTGAATGTGCTCTGCCATACAAGATAGGGGGAATCCAGCTGCATATCATTTACCACACAACGTCCTGTATATAACGGAAGCCCCCACGACATCCGTTTTTCCTGCCCCTGGACGTGTGCTGATGGTCCGGACGAATCCACGATCCGTGGTAAGTGATGCCGCTCCCCCGCCCTCCTCGGCACCATGTAGCTCGAGGCTTCTCCTCCCTTCTGCTACATACGGCTTTTGAGAACCAGCCTCCAGCCCGTTCACTGCAACGCATAGCCCAAACCACCATGCCGCGACCGGCACCGGTTGTGCCTTAACCCCCTTCCTCCCGCAACACTGCAATGCCGCGACCGGCACCGGTGGTGCCACTGACCCAGCGGTAACCTTCTCCCGCAATATACATACTAATGCAGGGATCTTCCCAGCTCCAGTCCAGTCCCGCCGCATGCCGCGACCAGCACCATTAGTGCCCTTGACCCAGCGGTTAACTTTTTCTCCCGTAATAAACAGGCCTTGCTGGGATCACTCCCGGGCTTGAGTTTAGTCCCGCCCAAGTCAGAGCAGCTAACAGCCCTCACCGCGCTGGCAACGACTGCTCTAGCCTTTCCCCAGCAGTTTCCCGCTCCCCCGCTTGAGCTCAGTCCCGCCTCAGTCGCAGCAGCTAACAGCCCTTACCACGCTGGCGCAAACTGTTTGTTGATGTTTCATGCAGGGCTTGTCCCTGCTTTCGGCCAACCACCTGTAGGCACTGCTCCTATACCGGCCTCATGGTCCTCACCACCCCCTTGGGCACTGAATCACCCCCCAACCCTCAAACCCTAACACCCCCCCCCCCTTTTTTCTGGTTCACGTCCATTGTGGCAACGCCCGGGGTCTTCTGCTTGTATACTTCTCTCTGTTTGAACGCCTGTGCCTCCTAAGTGACAGCGACTCTGCATATACATCCTCTGCTGAGTCGAACGATGGGCCAGATGACATTCTAGTCGCACTTACGCTCGATCTCAAAATCCCTCCCTTGGGATCTCCTGTGTTTAATACCATATACCTCTTGTTGACAGGTTTTGGTGCACGTACCACATGGCTAATATGCCGGGACAGACGTAGTGAACCTCGCAACCAACATTGGTGAGTCACACGTCACTTTTGAGCACACATTGATCTATTATGTATATGTGTTTGAGAACATTAAGACTCTAGAGGTTTTAACTGTGTGTTTGAATCATGCTACATTTACACAGTATATGCATTTGGTGAATACATGCCTTTTGTCTCTACTATAGGTTGTATGCAGGACATACTGAACAGTCAATCATACTGGTTCAGTATCATACTTTTGATATATTCACGTGTTTTTCATGTTTTTTTCACGTTTACTTGCACCCAATTATTGCAGTAGCTTAACAACTGACCCTGAAGGCTGTGACACTATCATAGGTCTTTCTGGCCGAAACATGTTGGTCTAGTGATTTACACATTTGTCTCTAATGTTGGCACTTGTGTTATCAGCTATTCATTGTTTTTAATCCTGACACCGGGTATCTGAATAAAGTCACAATATAGCTAACCCTGTAGCCAGTTTTAAACTTTCACATCACAGCTCTACACTTTTTTATACACACGCCAGTCTCACATAGGGGTTTAGTACACCTCGCCTGGCTCAATAAAAACATCCCTGAGCTCCTCCCTCGTAGAGAGGGGGTTGTAGCCCACGCGAAGACCAGGTCTTTCACATGAGGAGGCACCCCTATGATGAAGCATGACACCTCTGGTGTGTGAGGGGAACCGTCCTGAAAAGGGAAACCCCCTATCTTGTATGGCAGAGCACATTCAGACAGCTATATAACCTCCTCTTAATTCGGACCCGTGGCCCTTTTTGTGTGACAAAAGTCTAGATTTGCCAGAAGACTTACAGGGCCTAAACAACCCTTTTGTATCTGGCATTACGAAGGTCACAGAAAGAAATACCTTGAGCTGAAAGCTGGAGGTCAAAAGTTGAAAAAACCAACTGTCACTGCGCAGAGCTCAGAGAGACTCTCAATCACACGACGTGCTGTAAGAAATCTGAGGTGTGGTGGCTCTGTGGAGAGGGTTACTCTGAGGTCTCTGCTGTGATTGGCTGAACTTTGGATGTTATAAAATGAGGTTGATAGAGTGCTCAATTGAATTTTCTCTCTATGGAGGTCTATGTAATGTTTTCAGTACTACTATTTCTACTGTTACTGTGGGACTCCCACCATGACAACGGGGAAGATTCAAGCATGTGAATCTATAAAAGATACAATACTGGAGAACCTAGGATCCCACTCCACCCTATTTATCGCAGTACCACCTGGAAGTGGTGTTATCTGTGAGAACCTGAACCAGCCTTACCTTGATAGACAGTAGGAAGGCCTTTAGTGTCAAGTGAAATGCCTGCAACTCCAATGGGTTGATGTGGAGCCAGGTATCCGCCAGAGAGCAGAGTCCTCTACAACAATCAAACCGAGCAACAATGCATCACAAAAGTCAACTCCGAGTGAGGTAGAGAGGGGAGCCTGCAGGTGGCCCAATTGCAGTGAAGCGGCCACCAATGCATATCTTTTGCTGTGTTTTACAAAACCTGAATGGAATATGACAGTTTCTCTTGGTGCTGAGTACACCAAGACTTCAGATTTCACTGCAGAGCTTGCACATGCCATCTGGCATGTTCCACAAGCAGGATGCAGGAGAGAGGTTGAAACATCGGGATCATGGCATGAATGTCCTGGAATCATTAAGTCTGTGGAAGGCATCAAAAGAGCACTGTATCCAAGACTGCTCCAATGAATGGGAACCTCTGGTAAAGACTCGGGGGTGACTGGCATGTTTACCGAGAACCCCAAACATGTGAGGAGGGTTGCCATTATCTCAAGGTTGAGAATATAGAGCATTCAGGAGCACACCCTATAGTAATCAAAATCACCCAAAGTACTGGATAGGTAAAATTGCTCCAAATATCAGATACCGGAAATGCGTCAGTTAACAAATGGTAATAGTCAATGAAGTCACACACTGTTCTTATTTGCATGAGATATACAGAGTCCACAATGTTCAAATTCTTCAATTTGGCGTTTTTATTCTTGTTCTTGTAACATCCAGCTCGAAAAATCTGCCACTGTTCGAGAACGAGGTGGAGGACGTATTTCCACCTAATTGCGGAGTGGAACTTATCAGGGTTCCCCACCGGCATTTTAGTGGTCCCATTGTAACATGAAGGAGAAGGACTAGGATTATCTCTTTCCTGGCTTTGGATGCTTGTGTAACCGCGAGTGACATGCAACTTTGGTCCTTTATGAACACGTTGGACAACAAGCTTTTCGCTAATCGCCTTGAAAAAGTCTAAGGGGAGACGAAACACGTGTTGGCATAGTGGCAGATTTTTCGAGCTGGATGTTACAAGAACAAGAATAAAAACGCCAAATTGAAGAATTTGAACATTGTGGACTCTGTATATCTCATGCAAATAAGAACAGTGTGTGACTTCATTGACTATTACCATTTGTTAAGTGACGCATTTCCGGTATCTGATATTTGGAGCAATTTTACCTATCTAGTACTTTGGGTGATTTTGATTACTATAGGGTGTGCTCCTGAATGCTCTATATTCTCAAGTTTGTACACACATTAGGGTACTTCTGTGTGAATAGCATCTTTTGGTAGTAGGTGCATTTGAGCGAAGTAAGCACCCCAGAATAAATTACAATGTTTAGCCAATACTGATTCACACTATATTACTATATAATTTGAGACTTTTCGATCCATTGATTGTGCGGTTCTTTCCCAATTTTGGGAACTACTACTACCAAATTATATGTAAATTATCTCAAGGTTGTCTACGACTGACTGCAGAGAGTCCGCATTCAGCAGCCAGTCAACGTATGGGAAGACAGGTATTCCCAAACTCTGAAGATGAGCTGCAACCACTGCCATCTCTTTCGTGAACACACAGTGGTGAGGCCAAATGAGAGAAGAACAAACTGAAAATGCTCTTCGCTCACCTTGAGCCACGGGTGAAGCATGTGAGACTGCAGAATTTCCAAGTACAACAATTCAGAGCCACTAAGATGACTTGAACCTGGTCGTTCCTGATCTTTTTCAGAACTCTGGGCAAGAGAGGTAGAGCGGGAAGGCATACAGGAGTCCCAAGCTCCACTGTAGGCTGAAAGTGTCTCAGAGAAAGTAGTCTAGGGAACTCCATTGCACAACAGCTGAGACAAACTGCACATTATTGGCAGTGACAAAAAGATAGAGTCTGACTCCTCGGGACTGCTGGAAGACACCCTACGCCACCTTGGGGTGCAACTGTCATTCGGGATCCACTAGGCAAAGCGGACTATAATGGGAATCTGTAGTGCCAGTCCTTATCAGATGACGTACTTTGCAGTATCCTGCGCATCCTGGATAATTTGTGCCAGGTCTAGCTAACAAGTGGGACATTTGGCAAGATCTAGCTAACCATGTCCCACAATGCATGCGAGCAGCATCCAAAGAGACAGCTGACAGATCTTAAGACTAGAACAATGGTAAGGACCGACACTCAGGTCTGCTTTCCATTACCCTCTTTTTTGTAATATCTTCAAAGGAAGTCTTATACTCTTGAGGATAGGGCCAACTATACCTCTTTGAGTAATCAAGTTATAGAAAGATGTAGAGTGTAATGTTCCCAAAAGTTCCTTTTCGGTCAATAATGAAAGTAAGATTCTTGATTTCCATTAAGAGGTCTTTGTCTTATGCAACATATCAATTTCCATGAAATCGCCTATCATACATTAATCCATTCTTTTCACATCATACAGAATTTACAAATCCTTGATATATTCCAAACAATCTTGGATGTGTTTATTACTCAAAGTTTTTTGTGATCAAAGTCTTTCTAATAATATCCACAGTCCTTGCAGTAATTAGTTGCCAGTCCTGTTATTTTACTCCTCAGTGATTTCCAGTTGTTCCCTTATTTGGGAGTAAGCCACAATAATGGATATGTTTAATCCCACTCTGGATATTTGTGTTGAGTTATTACCAGTTATTTTTTGGATTGGGAGTCAGCCAAATAATTACTTTATGATCCCAATATTGATTGAGTTGTTTTCAATTTACACTTTTTTAGGAGTCAGCCAACATGTGTTTCTCCCCGTGTGTCTTACATGTCTGCAGCTTTTTCAAGGCTGTACCATGAGTGAAGAAGATTAATCGCGTAACAAATCAATTTTAGACAGTACCCTTAAGTGAGAACACCTAATTGTGAGAATCATTAAAAGAATCATTAAAACCATGTCATAGACACACCATGTGTTCCCCTTTGGTCATCTCATCTAAAAAGAAAAGTGTGGTTGTGATATACATTTTCCTTAAACAAAATAAACAAAAAACATGAATGTTCAAAAAATCCTGCATGCTATTATTTGCTTATTAAAAACCATTTTTGGTGCACTGGCATGCTAAAATCTATTACTACAAATATGTGTCTCTATTGGTATTACTTTATATTTTTATTTAGTTCACTTAACAGATCACACTGTAGTTTCCTTTTGTATATAAAGTTTCAGTCTCTTGAAATGATGCTCTACATATAGTCAAAAAAGTATAATGCAGTGTTATTTAGGTATATCAAGCAGAATCACAGGAACTCATTGATTTAGACAAAGTAATTTCGAGGTGTGTCCAATAGGTCTCTGAATAAGTTTACTCGCAATATAAAATTAAATGATTTATATGAGGCCCCAGTTATACTTGTAGAGACCCAGGTACTCGTCTCTGGCTAAATCCCTTTTGTTTCAATCGCTTCAATTTCTGTCTCTGCGGTTGCTATGGCTCTTATCCTTGATGGGCTCTACGGAGTCTTAGGCCGGCGCCATATTGAACTGTGGTAAGGTCATGAGTTCTTCCATGTCGTTACATTTTAAACTTGTTACGATGGCCTCCATATTTAAACTGTCAAATTTGACAGCACCGAGCCAATATTTTTTTAGAAAAATGGCCTAAGGACCTATAATATGGCGATTTTTCTAAACAATATTGACTCCGCGCTATCAAATTTTACAGTATTACTTTGCCTAAACCAATGAGTTTCTACCACTGTCTGGGGAAGTATCTGACCCAATGGCCTCCTTGGAGACGCAAAAGGACATGAGGCACCAGAAATACACTGCCTGAGGGGCAGTCACAGACATTTGTTTGCGACTATCCCTACAAGGTTTAAACCCGGTCATTTTAGGGGGTGATATGTCCTTTACACACAGTTAATAATTTGACTTAAAATATTTTTCATCAAGACGAAAGAGTGAGGAACGAGGTGTGGACCTGCCTCGAAAAAGGAACAGGTGTCATTGTGCAGGGGCGGCAATTATGTGTGGCTCCGGTGTCACTTCCGGGGCGGAATGGAGAAGCTCAAAGACACCTAGTGGCACACGAAGTAATTACTGAAAAGAATTCTCCAGATCTAGTCTGGCACCTGGAGGTATTCACAAGGCAAAGAATCTGCAGTTAGAAGTATATATTAGAACCTGTATGCAACCTTTATACTCTGCGGGCAGGAACAGGCCCCTGCCTGAGCAAAGAAGCCACTTAAGCCATGAAACGCCATGCTATCAAGTAGGACACACCCCATTGTATGACATGGAACACCTCAGTTTTATTTCATGAAAATTAATAGAACACTTACCTTGTGCAACAGAGGCAGCTGTAGAAGAAAAATCTGCAAATGGCTCCGCTGTCGGTCCTAGAAACATGAGAAAGAGCCCTGTTATGAGAAACTATTGCAGCTTAAGTACAGTTGTTCTTACAAAGCATTATCAAGCAGGTGGAAAAGCTTAATAATTGCAATGAATTGTTTGTTTCAATATACACAACTACAATACCTTTCTAGAGCAAGTGCTTTGGAGGAGAGAAGTAGCGTGTGAACGATCAGCATCAGTCTTCAGGAATTGCGGTGTATAATTAAGTGAACATATTTCTGTCATTCACAGACCCTCATCTTGCATTATCCTTTATAGCTTTGGGCACAGGACTTTCACACCCTTGTTTAATTTTTCTCAGTTCATGCTCAGGTTTTAGGGGTCATCAGTTTTCATGTTTAGGACTTGGAGAGGTTGGTAGGGTTTTTGGGTTTGGTATTAAATCTAAATTGATAAACACTGGGAAATTAGCCAAAGAATGGTGAAATAGCCCATATCAGTGCAAAAACGCAGAATTCCCTTCACTCGATTTTTTCAATTCATCCTCCAGAGGACCACAGTTGGCATATAGTTATAGGCATTTTTCATTACTGCTTTGCATTGTGTTTTTCTAATTCCCCTTGCTAAGTTGTTACAAGCTCTGATCTGATGAACGCAGGGATTTTGGCTGCCCCATACTATGAATTAAAATACTGTGAAGTGGGAAAAAAGAGAGAGAAAGGCAAGATGTAATTTTCAATATCTTAAGGGGGCAGCACTATGTGGCTCTTCTTACAGAAAGCAGCAGCAAACACAGATGGCCAATGACTAGTCTTGCTTGTGCGGTGAGGAATAGCAATGCAATTAAAAATAAACATTATTTTCCTTTCTGTTCATGCCAAACTGGTTTGCTTAGTGCAGACAGAGTGTAGTTGTCAACAATGTTTTGACGATGGGGTAGTTATCCTTGGGGTAGTCTACAAGAAAGTTTTCAACAGCATTGTCAAAGGTAGGTTCGCTGAAGCTAGAGTGCTCATTGTCAATGGTAATTATACCTTAGGTTTCAATGAAGGGTCTGTTGGCTTCTTGGTTGACAACAGTGATGTCATCAACAGAAATGCAGCTGTATGTGAATTTGAGAGAAGAATTACCTCAAAGTACTTTCCAGACTGAATGTTAGACTTCTTAGGCATGCTCGGGGTCATGGGGGGATCCTTTGGGGTAGTGTCAACTGCCGTGGAGGCAATAAGAGGACGTTTCTTTTTGCCCGATCCGGACAGTCCATTTTTGCACCTTTGACAGGCCAGAAGCCTTAGTGTATGCATGATCCAATGACACCGCTTCCTTCTTGAGAATCCACAAAAAAGGTACCATGACACTCAACTAATCAACATACTGGGTCTTCTTAAATTCCCTTTGTGTGTCTTGTAGAGTTTTTGTCAAGAATTTATGACAGATCTTACACTCTTCTGGTTTATAATATGGATGAATGAAGCATATGCACATACTGAGAGGCTCGTCTGAATGAAAATGAATTACTCCCCTCTAACTGCATTTCTTCAGAGTGGGTATTTTTTCATTGAGTCACATGCTTCAACCTTCCCCATCATCGAAATGGAGCCTCTGATCCAATCTTCTCTGCGCTGCTTGCATTAATATTGAATCTGCCCTTGGATGTCAATAAGGCAGATGAGAATGTCAGGAGCTTTATATTTTGCATCTAGCCTTGAATGCACAGCTGCCACAGATGCTGGATTTTTCATAGTTTTGAGACCTTCTGACCTAATATGACGAATTATAGGAATTGCTCTGTCATCCTGGGTGGCTCTTTGAAGCCATACAAAAAGGAACACGTTTCCTTGGTTGATAAGGGAAGGTCAAATCTTTTAGAGGCCCTTTCTGTAAGGCTGTGGAAGCCACCTAATATCATCAGGATGAGGGGCAGTAATCGTCTTATTCTGGATCAGTTCATGTGCATCGTCTGTGTGCAAGTCCTCATTGTCTGGCTGACTTGGTTGTAGAATATGTGACGCTGATGATGAACTCTTTGGAGTAGGCGGTTGTGTTCTATGAAAAATAGACAGTGGTAGGGAAACTCAGGGAAGAGGCAGCAATGATGGCTCAGGGAAACATATGTAGCAGTCGGCCAAAGTTAGTTAAAGATCCCTTACTAGATTTAATGGGACCTGCATCATAGGTTGATCTGAAACCTGTGTGCCACTGTCAAAAGGTTCTTGACTGCAATGACATTATTGTTCCTGATGATCTTGAAAAGTTTGATATGGTGCTCTGGATGCCGTGGTTTCTGGTTGCGTCTTATACAGGTATTGGGAATGATCATCATAATAGTCATCAACAGGGTACTGATATTTTACTTCATGTTGGGTGGGGCTAGAAACTGCCCCAAAAGCAAGTTCCTCCTCTTATACTTCAGAGTCAAACAGGTCTTGAGGCGACTTTTGTGAAACCTTGCTGAATCTTGGTCAGCCTTTAGGAGAAATTTAAGTTCTTTACTTTGGTATGGAGGCCACAGCCTTTTAGTCACCAACGCTGGCATAGTCAACAGTGGCATCATCATTGGTGTTATCAACGACTGCATTTTCGATGGTGGTAAAAGCGTTGCCGATTCCTTTGAAAATTACTTTGATGATGGTGATATTGTTGATGGTATTGATATTGCAACCGTCATTGGCAGTACAGTACAAGTCACTGTTGTCGACGAAGATGTAGCAGTCACCTTTGTAGTGGATGGCATTAGCACTGTATTTTCACTTGTTTCGTTGACTATGACTGTCGATGATGCATTCGACGGTATAATTGATGGGTTTGATGACGACTGTCTCGTCCTCTGAGTTTTTGGTGAGAACCTGAGGAGTTTTTTTCTTCAGCAGTTCAGATACTGGCTTAGGTCTGGATTTACTTCTGTGAACACGTTCCTCAAAACAGGCTTTGGCCTCTTGACTTCCTCAGAACCTTATGAGGTGGATGGTGCGTATTTTAAAACTCCATGGTGTCTTTCCTCTAAATGCACTCTTTTTTAGATGTTTTTTAGGTCATTAGAATCTCCTTCAGAAGGTGGCACTTCCTTAGATCTGATCTTTTAGAGCCAAATTAAAAAATACTTCCTTTTCTATCCTTTAAGCTTTTAGTTGAGGTGTGGCATATTTTGCATTCTTTAAGCTTTATGATTAGGATACATGCAGTAAATACAACCTTTATAAGAATCTTTATTATGCAGCCTTTTCTTACAACAAGTCTCACAGGGTTTAAAAAGACCCCCCCTTTTTTTTTGTAATAAACTCTTTTTATTGAAAAATGTTGGCATGTAAACAATAAGGACACAGCATTTCACATATAATCAGCAACACAGTGCGATAAGACATCAAGAACCTCATTATCACAGTACTATATGATTGTTCTCGGGAATGCCACACTATCCAACATTATCAACAACATCATCTCGACTCCCCGGCGGCACACATCTCCCCCGGAAGGTGTTCCAAGGCCCCCATATTTGGACCACTTCTTCGGGCATCCCCTGGATACATAAATAGGTATCGGTCACCATACACCAGTCCATATCCCTGGCCCAGTCAGCTATACACGGTGGGTTCGAAGCCCTCCACAATCGTGCGATATTCCGCTTGGCCACCATGAATCCCAAAGTGACCCAGATCCTCTCCTTGGCCGTAAGGTCAGTGGGGTCCCATATGTTCAACAAAATCAATTTGATGTTGCACTGTATCTGCTGCCCCAATACTTCCTCCATCATGAGTACCACCCCCTCCCAGAATTTCTGAATAGTCCCAGAGTGTATGGATGAAGGTGCCCTCTTGCCCGCATTGTCGTGCACAGCCACTGTCTTGGACGTAGCCCATATGGACCAGCGAGGGTCCGGACAAATAAGTCCTATGGAGGATTTTGAGCTGGACCAGTCGGAGTCTGGAGGAGATGGCAAATTCACGAGGAGAAGCTACTGCGGCCCCCCACTCCTCATCCTCCAAGCCCGCGACGTCATGGTCCCATTTACCTCTTAGGCGGGTTAGGGGATCGGTCATGTTGTTAATAAGCTTCTTGTATATGAGAGATATGGCTTTTTCTGGCAAATCACCATCTAGGATCCTGTCCTCCAGAGGGGAGGAATCAGGGAGGACCGTACCTTTAGGGAGAACTGCGAGCAATGCGTGCCTAATTTGGAAGTACCGGAACTGTTCTGAGGTGGCCATTTCAAACTCTTGACTTAATTGGGAGAAGGGTATGACATTGCCCGATTTCCAACCCTTTTTTTTTTTTTAATAGAAGCGACAGACATTAACTGTTGTTGGGTATTAATCTTAGAGAATATCAAAGGTTTGGACTGAGAGAAAAAGATCTGTGAGGAAAAGAGCAAAGTAGCACAGATGACTCCCTTCGCACACAATGTGAGGTAGAAATCTAAAGGAGGATGGTCTCTAAGGGTGTGCTCAAGAGTCAGATTATCTCTGATTGTTTGAGGTTTGGTTCTTTTTAAGCAATGTGACAAGGCTACTATACATTGTGTTTAAGACCTAGAGGCACATTCACATGGTAATGCGGCTGAGAAATTACAGTGAGACTCCAAGCTCGACTATGGGGATGAGTCAAGCATGTGATTCTACGAAAGATCCAATTCTGGAAAATGTTTACATAGGTTCAGAAGTGTACCATATGTAATGGCGAGAACAATGCATTAGAATTGCATCAGAGGACTCAAACACCTTAAAAAGAATGAACTTCGCCAAACAAAGCCAAATATCAAAAGCTGTGAAGTGGGCCAATGTAATGTTTGGCACCTACAAAGTATGACATTCTATCAGACTTAACAGTTTAAAAAACACAAACATACTCTGAAAGCTCTAAAATGAAATGAAAGATGCAAGAACAACATGATGTCATGGGGCCGTACTGAGAAAATTACCCTTAGTAAAAATGTAACTGTTTAAATGAAATTAGATTTGTCAGTGAAAAGTGGTAAGTATTTTATTGTTGAATGAATACTGAAAATAAATGAAAGATGCAAGGTTGAAATCTACCAAAATTATATTGGGCCTTATTGAAGGCAAACAACAGTGAAAAGTCTTGAGTTGCTTTGTTGAGCGCTACCACAATCTGTGTTTATGTTTAGAAAAGAAGCGTTTGTTAAGTGTAACACCCATACTCAACTTAAAGTTTATCATAAAAAGAAATTTGCAAGTCAATCAACAATTTGTGCAAATCCAATCACACGACATGACCTGCACAATGCTATATAAAAAGAAGCACATTCATATCATTCTACTCCAAGACATTTGCACTTATGTACTGTTGTATCACGAAAACCCATGCAGTTGCACAGATTGACAACTTTATACGACATCACGCAATTTGGCACACCACATTAGGACGCAACCTGGAGGAATGCATACTCTCTTGAACAGACGTATGTCGTAATAAACAGCCTGAATAGTTTCACTCCTCACAACTTTCACATAAGCGCAGTCAGCAGCACAGCGCATAGAGTTTGTACAAGCTAGCAAGCGTGCTGTCACTCTACAGACATAAGAAAGGAACAACATAATAAGCCACATCAAGAAGGACCACATAGCAGACGGTACCTGCTGATTGGGCTGATGTGTCAAACAAGAGATCCACCAGGTCGTTGCCTGACTTATTGCCACTGGACACTCCGGAGGCCTGAGAAGAAACCAATCATTAATTTTATCAAAAAATACAATGTCTCTCAGACAGGTATTGCCAGGTAATTAAAAAAAATAGTGCAGCAGTTGTAGCAGTCAGAGAAGCTAAATTACCTCTGCATGAGACATCATCCTTAAGCACAAATGTGTTTCTGCCTCTATAATTAAATTTCCTCTGAATTCCCTTTCCATTGGAAAACCGGAATACCTAGAAACCAGAAGGTTCTGAAAGGACACAGTAATTTGTAGTAATTGGAGGCTTGAAGTGCTCTGAAGCAGATGTGGTCCCTAAATTTGCACTGGATCTCCAAGTCGGCCCATTGAAAAGTCCAGTCATTTTACTTCTAGGTAGTAGGCATCAGGTTCGGCCACAGATACTCTGAGTCAGGAAAGCACACGTGTATCATAACCAGGACCAATGAAATTGCTTCAGTAGGGATTAAATTATGTGGCATGGTTAGCTAAATAACAGGGTAAGGAAAAACAAATGATGCTGTTTCTCTGCACGGAACATTATAGTACATTTCACATTTATTAGAGGAGTGTCTTGGTAGAAGGTCCTTTAGCAATCAAGTCAATGGACTTAAAGAGATATGCAATGTTTAATTTTTTCTGAAGTCTGAGAGGTCTGTAGGAATAACTGCAGCTTCAAGAACAGCGCCAATAATGTGAAGATAATTTGTTTTACTACTGAAAAAAACCAGACTATGGAAGAATCAATCTAACCCCCCTGTTTAATTACATGTAAGTATTTAAGATTATGTTTTTTGTATTGCAGACAAAAGCTCATCACCCAGTCTATTACATGGGAACATTAATATTATCTGGGCCATCACGTCGCCTGTTTAAATGCATGATTACACCAATTAATAGGTCAAAGTGATCTGCTAGCATATGCAAAGTGGCTGGTGCGGGACTACACTAATGAAAAACAAATTTAATAATGTTTAATCCATTTGACCTAGTAACTGCAGTGAAATGAAATGGTTTCTTGTCTGTAGTATTAGTTTTGAGCGTTAAGAAATTTCTGGATTGATAAGCTGTGTATTATTCTGCCATTCAGAGGTTGGATAAGGAATTTAAATGTAACTTATTATTTTTTTTACCATGGATGTCGCTAGCCACAATTTAGTGGCATAACTGACCCTTAGTGATGCAGTGTGCCTCAGAAGCTTCTGTGAGTGGTCGCCATCTTCAGATTCTTTTTTTTTTCTCCTTTGGTGACTTTTTGTCTATTTTATCAGGTTTCTGCGTGCTGTGTGAAAATGTGTGAAAGATATCTCATTTCTGGGGAGGTGAGAGAGTTGAACTCTAAGCTGCAACACTACTCCTACAGGTAAAATAACTATTCCACTTTGCTGCATGAATCTTTTCTGGATTCAGATGTTGTGCACTGATTTTGTAGTGGTATCCTTCTCCACATGGAGGCTGGGTTGAAATGAGATTGTGGTTGCAAACAGATGCTTTAATTCTTTTCGTCCCACCTGCTCTTCTCTGTAAATTTGAATGTCCACACACTATGGTTGTGTGAAGATGAGCATTGACAACCAAGTAGGTGCCCTACCTATGTTAAGAGGAAATGTTCAGTAAAAAGGTGAGGGTTGCCCCTTTTATGTCCTAAAGTGGGTTCTAGGTTTCCCTCCTAGCGGTATCCCTGCATCAGTGTATCGTGTCAGTACTACCTGTACTATTCACTGTGCAATGGTAGCCTTGCTCACTAGTGAGTCCCTGTTTGCTGGTGCAAACGAAACAAAGAACTGGCTTCATTTTCCGATTTCTTTAGTTTGTTCTAGGTAGTACATGACTGCCCTACCAACACCACCAGTGGTGTCCTTGCACCAAGACCCATGGGGTCCTTTTTGTTTCGACTTCCTTCGCTCGTCAAGTGTATTGGTGTCGAGGGGGTCTTAGGGTTCTTTGAGCACAAAGGCTGAAGCTTGGAACATCTATGTTTCTGAGCTGTTACCAGGGTACACCTCTGGTGTTCTTCTCACAATGCCTTCTTCAGGACCCCTTCCTTTTCTAGACAACACACTCAGACAGTGGACCCCTCTCAATGAGTCACCTCGGTTTCCTCTGTGTTTTCTATACCACTGAACAGAACAAGGTCCCTGGAGGAGACTTGCTACTAGTGCTGTGTCTAAATTGTGGTGCAGTGCTTCCACTTCTGCTTTGCCTTGGTCCAGAGTGTCTTCAGCTGGAACTTGGTGAACATCTCGTAGCTCTTAGTGCAGTGGTCTCTGGCTGTCGTTTTGTGCAAACCTATGGTGGCAAGCAGAACCTAAGGGGAGTGTTCTCCATTTCCCTTGCCAGTTCCAGCTCCCCGGGAATGCACATTCTTCAACCCCGAAATTGGCTCCCCCGCACGGGGCACTTAAGATGTTTTTCCACTACTTTCGGCTGCTCTGCTCGCTGCACTGTCGACCAGTTTTTGTACTTTCTTCCATGATCTGGGAGCTCTGACCTCTGCTTGCTGATAGAGGAAAACTGGAACCTGGAGAGGACTACGTGACCACACACAAGAGCTTCTGGGCACATGTCTGAGATCACAAAGGGACAGGCATGCCATCAAATGGTGGTCAATGACGCCCATGCTCTGAATATAGTCAGACTTTGCCTTATTAACTTTTGTACAGCTGCGTGATAGTCCTGGTCTATGTTGATTTCCACCATAGAAAAACAACTTACCTGTATATGTTACTTCAACATTTGTTTAATCATACTCATAGCAGTTAAGATATTCCCAAAGGTCAAAGCAAAATCGAGTCATTTAAAAATTGATTGCAAAACAGAAAAGTACACACTTAAAGAATATTTAGACACAGACCCCCAAAGGACATCAGCCCTTCAACACTAAATATACCTTGCAACATCCTACTCAAGTCACTTTTAATTACAGGCAAGTCGCTGATAAATATGATGATAGACAACTGCTATAGGAAGGTAACTCCTATTATCATCAGTAAATCTTCATCACCATTACAACAGAAATGAATATGCTCTCCATTTAGGTTTAATATGAGAACAGGAGAAACCAAAAATTAGCCAACAATTTAGTCTACTTCAGTGTGTGTCCCGCACTACAGCTTAGAAAAAATACACACTTACTTTCAGGTGGTAGTACTACACATTTCTGAAATGGAGGTACATTGATCCAAGCAGTCTGTTTAGAACTTAGGCTAGCTTTTTGGGAGTTCTTACTCAGTCTTCGTACCCCAAGGGCGTTTGTTTCCGTGAATATGGGGGGCAATCATAAGGTGTCTTATAGATGTTTTCATGTACTGATGCTAAGTGAAGATCCTCAACTACACGCTGTTCAACACCTACATGACCCCCCTGGCCAACATAGTCCGAGCCCGTGAAGCACAAGTTACTACTTGGGTAACGATATATCTGTAAGAGACATTAGTTAGTGATAGATTCCTTACCTTAGAATATCCCCAGGCGTCAGACTGGATCCGGAAAGTTTTGCTAGCAGTACCCCTGCGCGCCAGTAGGTGGAGTCGTGCGGCTCCGCGTCCGTCGCTGGCATCGTAAGCGCCGAGATGACGTCACGGAGACTACTTAGGCGCCACCCATGCGCGCTGTCAGTTCTGTACACGACTTTCCGCGCCAGGAACGCAGAGCCTTGCAAGAAACTGACCACTGGTGCCATGAAACTAGGGCCCTAAAAGGGATGAACTTAACCCTAGAAATCAGTTCGCAGAACGGGGAGGATGGGTGGGCGGTAGGAATCTATCACTAACTAATGTCTCTTACAGATATATCGTACACAAGTAGTAACTTGTGCATCTGAAAGAGACACGTTAGTGATAGATTCCTTACCTTAGAATAGATACCCCAGCAATACCAACCCCGGTGGTGGGTCTGCGAACAAGATTACACCAGAAAGTCACGGAGAACAGAACGGCCAAAGAAGCCGTCTCTCCGGACTTGACTGTCAAGGCAGTAATGCTTGGTAAACGTGTGCAGCGAAGCCCACGTAGCTGCCTGACAAATGTCCTGCAAGGGAACGCCGCATCCCAAGGCAGTAGTGGCTGCCGTAGCCCTGGTGGAATGGGCACGCAGGCCCACAGGAGGCTCCTTCTTAGTCAACTAGTAACAGGCTTTGATGCAGAGAACGACCCACCGAGAGATGGTCCGTTTGTGCACGGCCCAACCTTTTTTGGCGCCCACGTAGCCAACAAAGAGCTGGTCATCCACCCGGAACTGTTGCGTGCGCTTCAGTTAGAACGAGAGCGCACGTTTTGGGTCCAGACGGTGGAGCCTCTCCTCCTCTTTTGAAGGATGCAGAGGCGGAAAGAAGGTGGGCAAAGTGATGGTCTGCTCGATGTGGAAGGACGTGACGACCTTTGGCAAGAAAGAACGACGGGTCCTTAAAACCACCTTGTCCGGATGAACAGAAAGGAAAGGAGGTTTGGAAGAAAGAGCCTGGAGCTCACTCACTCTTCTGGCAGAGGTGATAGCTACCAGGAAACCCATCTTGAGAGTGAGAAGACGCAAAGGACAGGTATGAAGGGGCTCGAAGGGAGCGCACATCAGATATGTCAAGACAAGGTTTTAAGTCCCATTGAGGCATAATGAACGGCACGGGAGGAAACGTGTGCGTAATGCCTTTCAGGAAACGGTTAACAACCGGGGACCTAAAAAGAGAAGGCTGATCTGGAAGCCGGAGAAAGGCGGAGATGGCCGAAAGATAACCTTTGATAGTGCCCAGAGCAGAGCCCTGCTGGGCCAAAGAAAGAAGGAACAGAAGGACCTTTGAAAGAGGGGCAGAAAGGGGATCCACAGCCTTAGCTGTGCACCATGCCACAAACTTGTTCCACCTGCAGGCGTATACCGATTTAGTGGAGGGACGCCTGGCTGCCAGACTGACATCACAGACTTCGGGAGGAAGATCGAAAGCTGTCAGCTGCCGCCGCTCAATCTCCACGCATGGAGGTGGAGGCTGGACAGGTTCGGGTGGAGGACCGTCCCCTGCTGCGACAGAAGATCCTCCCGAAGAGGCAGTCGGATCGGGGGATCGATCGCCATGCTGAGTAGCTCGGGATACCAGTATCTTCGTGCCCAATCCGGAGCCACAAGGATGACTTGGGCCCGGTCGCGCCGAATCTTCTTCAGCACTCTGGCCAGAAGTAGTATAGGCGGAAAGGCGTACAACAGACCGCAACTCCACTCGCGACGAAAAGCGTCGCCGAGCGAGTGCCGCCTTGGAAATTCCAACGCACAGAACTGATGACATTGCGCGTTCTCTTCAGTGGCGAATAGATCTAACCAAGGCTCTCCCCACTGCAGAAAGAGACCTTGCGCCACGTCCGAGTTCAGACGCCATTCGTGATCCATCAAGCACCGGCGGCTGAGTTCGTCCGCCCTGGCGTTCAGAGAACCTGCCAGGTGTTGAACCACCAAGGTAATGCCTTGACGTTCCAGCCAAGTCCAGAGGCGCAGAGCCTCCCGACATAGGGTCCACGACCCCACCCCGCTCTGCTTGTTGCAATACCACATGGCGGTGGTGTTGTCCGTGAACACCTGCACTACACTTCCCTGGACAGAGGGAAGGAATGCCTTCAGTGCAAGCCGGATCGCCCGAAGCTCCAAAAGATTGATATGGAGCCGGGACTCCGCCGGAGACCAGAGGCCTCTGATCTCAGCCTCTCCCAAGTGGCCACCCCATCCCAAGAGGGACGCATCCGTCACCACTGTGTGCTCCGGTTGGGGAAGGGAGAGGGATCTGCCATTGACCCAATCGCGATTCGTGAGCCACCACTGCAAGTGTCGTGCAGTGCCCTCTGAGATCTGGACATGATCGGACAGGTTGCCCTGATGCTGCGCCCACTGGAACTTCAGGTCCCACTGCAGAGCCCGCATATGCCATCTGGCATGTTGCACCAGCAGGATGCAGGAGGCCATCAGGCCCAGGAGCCGGAGGGTCATCCTGACTGAAACCCAGGATAGAGGCTGAAAGATCGGAATCATAGCCTGAATATCTCCGGACTCGCTGCTCGGGAGGATAAACCCGAAACAGCGTCGAATCCAGAACCGCTCCGATGAAGGGGAGCTTCTGAGAGGGACTCAGGTGCGACTTCGGCACGTTGATGGAGAACCCCAGCAAATGCAGGAGGTCGGCCGTAGTCTGAAGGTGGGTGACGACTGCCTGGGGCGAGCCCGCCTTCAACAACCAGTCGTCAAGGTAGGGGAAGACTGACACCCCTGACCTGCGCAGATGAGCTGCGACCACCGTCATCACCTTCGTGAACACCCGGGGGCGCTGGTAAGCGCCGAAGGGGAGCACGGCAAACTGAAAATGCTCCTGGCCTACCGTGAACCGCAGGTAACGCCGGTGGGCCGGCAGGACGGGGATGTGAAAATAGGCGTCCTGCAAGTCCAACGCTACCATCCAGTCTCCAGGGTCGAGGGCAGCCAAGACCTGGGCCAGAGTCAACATCTTGAACTTCTCCTTCCGGAGGAAGCTATTATCGTTCCTGAGGTCCAAGATGGGGCGCAAGCCCCCCTTGTCCTTCTTGGGGACCAGAAAGTAGTGGGAATAACAACCACTCCCTACTTCTGGCCCAGGAACACACTCGATGGCCCCCTTGGCCAAGAGGGCCGCGACTTCCTGCAGGAGAA
This sequence comes from Calotriton arnoldi, assembly GCA_963921515.1. Taxonomy (NCBI): domain Eukaryota; kingdom Metazoa; phylum Chordata; class Amphibia; order Caudata; family Salamandridae; genus Calotriton; species Calotriton arnoldi. Next base: position 893,589 of record CAWUFW010003676.1, read on the forward strand.
GTGCCAAGTGGTCCCCCAACATGTGGTGGAACTGAGGTGGCATGGCTGGAGGGGTGGACTGGAAGGGAAGGGCGTAACCCTTGCGGATGATCTGCAACACCCACTTGTCCGAAGTGATAGCGTGCCAGTGGGAGAGATGAAGGCGGACCCTGCCACCCACTGGCGTGGAATGCCCCACACGGCTCGGATTAGGAAGGTTTGGAGGCCGAAGCGGCAGAGGTGGACTGACCCCCACGCTGATTCCCAGATCCGCCCCTGCGGAAACCGCGACCGCGCTGAGGCTGGTTCTGCACCGGATTTTTGAAAGAACGTGCCTGGGCGCCCCTCCCGTTGCCACGAAAGGAACGAAACCCAGGAGTGGCTGGGCTTTTCGTGGAAAGACCTAAGGACTTGGCCGTGGCCCGCGAGTCCTTAAAACGCTCCAGCGCACTGTCGGCCTTATCGCCAAACAGGCGAGTGCCATCAAAGGGCATGTCCATGAGAGAGTTTTGGACATCTGGCGAGAACCCGGTAGATCTGAGCCAGGCGTGGCGACGAAGCGCCACAGTCGTAGAAATCGCTCTACCTAGGGAGTCCGCGGTGTCTAAACCACACCGAATGGCGAACTTAGCCGCATCTTTACCTTCTGCAATGGCTTGGGACAATACACCTTGGGTCTCCTCAGGACACTGAGGTAACACCTGCGCAACTGTGTCCCACACCGCGTGGGAATAGCGGCCCAATAGGCAGGCGGTATTCACTGACCGCAGCCCCAAACTGGCCGAAGAGAACAAACGTTTACCGAACTGTTCCAGCTTCTTAGAGTCCTTATCCGGCGGAGCCGTGGGAAAGGCACTCTGCGACGTCGAAGCTTGGATGACCAGACTCTCAGGCGTAGGATGAGTGGTCAAAAAAGCGGGGTCACCCGGCGCCGGGCGATGACGCCTGGCGACATTCTTATCCACAGGGGCCCCAGTGGATGGCCGCGACCAAGTGCCCAGCAAGACGTCGGTAAGGGCGTCGTTAAACGGGAGCAGGGGCTCCGACGAGGTGGACGCCGTCTGGAGCACCTCAGTAAGGAGGTTAGTTTTGAGGGCCACCATAGGGAGATCAAGGTTGAGGACCTCAGCTACCCGACGGAGCACCACGTGTAGGAGGCGCCCTCCTCCATAGTAGGCGGGGGAGAGGCAAACCCCGGGTCAGAAGAGACGTCGAGGTCTCCGGCGTCCTCCAAGTCGTCCTCCAAGTCGTCCGCCCAGTCCTGCTCGGAGTCACACTGATGGGCGAGAGGGTCCTCGGACCCCTCCCAGCCGTCCTCCACCTCCGCCGCCGGCGGCACCGACCGCAGCGGCGGGGCAGGAGCCGGAGAGGGAACATACGGCGTCGGGGACGGCGCCGGTCGGGGCCGAACCGGCGCCGTGTCCCAATGCGGATCCCAGGCAGGAACAAAATGGTCCTGGAACCTGGGTAATGGCGGGACGAAAGGCACCCACTGCGGCGCCGGAGGCGGAGCCGGCAGCGTTGGACCTTGTGGCGCCGTGGCCAGAGCCAGCGGCGCAGGATCCGGTGGCGCCGAAACTGGATCCGCCGGCGGTCCAACAGGATCCAGACACGGGACCGCGGGGCCCGAAGGCGCGCCGGCGGGAGCCCGTGGCCTAAAAAAGCGGTCCATGGTAGCAAGAAATTCTTGCACCTGTGCGGGAGTCGCCGACGGACCCGGGTAAGGCGGGTAGGCCGCGGGACTCTCGAGCTCCAAAGGAGCCGCAGGGGCAAGGCCTCGTTCCCCCTCATCCGCATCCGAGGACCGGCGGGGGGACGTCGGAGAGCGAACACGCTTCTTCGACTTCTTTTTGTGTCGTCTCTTACCCGAATCCGAGGGTGAAGACCTGGAGGCCGAGGAGCGATGGCTGTGGCCCCGCGAGCGTTCCCTGGAACGGCCTCTGGACCGGGAACGGCGCGGGGACGAGTGCCGGACCTCCAGCAGTTTCCGGCGCCGCTCCCGCAAGGCCTTCGGGCCATGGCCCGACAATCCGGACAAGACCGAGAGTCGTGGTCGGTCTCCAGGCAGTAGAGGCAGACATTGTGGGGGTCCGCCACCGACATGTTGCGACGGCAGGCCCCACAAGACTTGAATCCAGGCATCCCTACGTGCACCAGGAAACCAACTGGAAAAAAGGGAGACAAAAGTCTCAAAAGAGATAGTCAAAAAGTGACTAGGGTACGTGCTCTAACCGGATCTGCGCTTTTTGGCGCGGAAAAAGAAAGAACTGACGTCAGCGCGCATGGGTGGCGCCTAAGTAGTCTCCGTGACGTCATCTCGGCGCTTACGACGCCAGCGACGGACGCGGAGCCGCATGACGCCACCTACTGGCGCGCAGGGGTACTGCTAGCAAAACTTTCCGGATCCAGTCTGACCCCTGGGGATATTCTAAGGTAAGGAATCTATCACTAACGTGTCTCTTTCAGATTTAAACATCATATCCTACGCAGACAACACAAAGCTCATCCTCTCGCTCTCAGAAGACCCCGCCATGATGACAGCCAACTTCCGCAAGTGTATGACGAGATTCGCTGACTGGATGAAAATCAACTGCCTGAAACTCAACTCAGACAAAACGGAAGTTCTAATCTTTGGAAACAACACCTCCCCGTGGAACGACTCCTGGTGCCCCTCGGAACTAGGACCTTCACCCACACCGACAGACCATGCTCATAACCTCGCCATTATCCTGGACAGCCAACAAACCATTAAAACACAGATCAACACATTCTCATCGCCCTACTTCCTCACTCTTTGCATGCTCCGAAAAGTCTTCAAATAGCTCCCCATCAGTACCAGACCTACTGTCACTCAACCCCTAGTCAATAGCCGCCTGGACTACGGCAATGCACTCACCTCCTGAAGAAACTGCAAACCAAACAGAACTCGGCGGTTCTTCTTCTCAACAACCCCACATCACCCCTCACCGCAAGACACTCCACTGGCTCTCCATACAGAAAAGATGTCAATTCAAGATGCTGATCCACACCTACAAAGCCCTGAACAACCAAGGACCAGCCTACATCAACCACCGCCTGAACTTCCACCACACCTCCAGACACCTGCGCTCCCCTTCCCGCTCCCTCGCGCACACCCCACACATCCGCCGAAGCAACAGTGGAGAACGTTCCTTCTCTTACCCTGCGGCTAAATCTTGGAACGTCCTCCCCCTACACCTCTGAACCTCTACCTCTCTCCTAGAATTCCAGAAGGCACTCAAGACCTGGCTATTCAACTGAACCCACCTGAAGCAGCAAGACCCTCAGCGCTTGGATCCTTTTACGGGTGATTAGCCACACTTCATAAATCCTGCTTGATTGATTAAAATCATCATATGAATTTCAGTGTAGCATAGAACAGATAAAGATCCATTTTGCTTGTTGTAGCTTTCATGAATTGCAGCATCTCAATTTAGTGAGGTTCATTTTATGTAAAACAGACATTTCCATGAGAAGGTCATTGGATAAAAATCATGAAAAGGTTTGCTCATCTACCTGTATGACAAATATCTGTGGTGTTTCTTTTGCTTTTCTTTATGTTTAAAACATGATACTCAGTTGAGGCTAAAAATATTGAAATCAAAAATCGGGCTGAAACCCTGATTGACGTGGCAAGGTTTTATGAAAAACGTCACCTTAAAAAGGGGACTGTTGCCTTTGGAGTTGCTGTCAAAAGTAGAGATCATTTATATACAGTTTCTACCTGCAATGCCTTTATAAACTTGACGATTCCATTAGGTCATTGTTTGGTTAAAGAAAATTATTTTTATACTGACTGTATTTTAGATGGCTTTTAGTAATGAAATTGTAGATCTTAACATACATTTGTTTTTCATGTAGTTAATATGTAGATTTGTGCTGTTTTAGAACTACGATAATGTTTTAATAAACATTTGTTTAAATAAACTAAATTTATATAATTAAAAACAATCACTGGCAATGGGCTTAGCTTATCTTTACATACAATAGAGACCAATTGCTTTGCGAATGCTTGTTTAAAGTAGTCTTCAATATCTGCAAAGGTCGATGCTGCATCTTTCACATTACTGCTGAAGTGTTTCAAGGGACCACTAGGCAGCACTGAAATGAAGCAAACCGGTTTTTAAATGTGCCTCCCCTTTCTTACATGCAATGCTGTGTTCAGAGCAGAACGAATAACGAAATCTACCAGCCATAAAACAACAAAGTTCCTGTAGGCAGGACAAAAAGAAAGAAAGGAAAGCAACAAACAAAAGCACAGCAACTGAGACTGACACGAAAGCCATCCAATCTTGAGCAATGATTGGCTCTGTGGAATAGTATATACACAACGAAGTCTTTAGTGAGACCACAAAATAGAGTACTTCTCAACAGGGCCTGTGGCAGAGATTTTTTTGGGGATCATCTGTCAATCCCTACATCGTCTAATATTTGAGTGTCAATCAATCAGCATTTGTAGAGCGTGACACTGTCGCCCCTGGGGGTATCTGGGCGTTGGGGTGCGAGGGGTCTGTCGAAAAGCCAGGTCTTGAGGAAACGGCAGGAAGAAACGAGCAGAAAAGGCAAAATAGAGGGAAGAAAAACAAGCAAGCAGAAAAGGCAAAACAGAGGGCAGAAAAACAAGCAGAAAAGGCAAACCAGAAGGCAGAAAAACGAGCAGCAAAGGCAAAACAGAGCAGAAGAGGGATAAAGAGGGCAAAATAACTAGCAGAAAGGCCAAGCATAGGGCAGTAAAGGTAAAGCAGAGGGCAGAAAAGGCAAAATAGAGGCCAGAAAAACGAGCAGAAAGGCAATACAGAGCAGGAAAGGGCAAACCAGAGGGCAGAAAACGAGCAGAAAGGCAAAACAGAGGGCAGAAAAACAATCAGAAAAAGCATAACAGCAGAAAAGAGAAAAATAGAGGGCAGAAAAACGAGCAGAAACGGCAAAGCGTATGGCAAAAAGAAAAGAGAAAACAGAGGGTAGAAAAACAAGCACAAAAGGCAAAATTTAGCAGAAGAGTGGATAAACAGGACAGAAAAACAAGCAGAAAAGGCAAAACTGACAGTAAAAAATGAGCAGAAGAGGACAAAACATAGGGCACAAAAAAGAGGAGAAAAGGCAAAATGGGCGGCAAAAAAACAAGCAGGCAAGGCAAAACAGAGGGCAGAAAAGGCAAAACAGAGGGCAGAAAAAGGCAAAACAGCAAGAAACAACCCGAGGAGGCACAGAGAGCAGCAGGCAGACAGGCAGCAGATGGTGGCGGACTGCGGGGAAGCTGGACAGGAGAACTGTCGGAGGGGGGGCTGGTACGAGGACCTGGGTGGCAGGGAGTCATTTTAATCATATAATTATTTTCCCTTTGACCCAAATTCCTTTGGGAATTTTACTGAGCTTATTTCTTTACTTTTGGTGCTGCTATTCATGTGACGTGCATTTTCTTTGGGAGGAGACAGATTCCTTATGGCAATCTACCAAAGATAAGTTGGACAGTCTTCGCTCAAATCTATTTTCTTTATAGGCGCTGAAGTATTGGTGTAATCTCAGCCACAACTCACTTCAAGACTGATGCCTCTCAAAATCTATGTACGCAAGATGGAGATGGCCCAAAACATGGAGGAAAGTCTGGGCCTCCTGGAGAGACTATTGAGTGCATGGTGAAAGAGGGATCACCTTTGAGAAGTTGCGTAGGTGTGGTAGGCAAATTTAAGGGTACCCTATGACATTGGAGAGGAGTAGTCATGAACTCTGTAGTGTGCTTAGAAAATAACTTTTGAACTGCAGGACACTATCATATTTCCTCCTATGGCAACATGCTCTCATGATTGGTGCAATCCATGGTTATATTTGTGAGAACAAAAAGCCTCCCAGCACTAGTTACCAATTAGATTTGTTAAATAAGCAATGTCTATGTCGAAGGGACCGATTAGAGGGATATGGAGAGCCCTTAGGCAGCAGATTTGTGTTTGGTCAGGTGAAAGGCAGCGGTGTAAATGAGAGAAGAGCATGGCATAGGAAAGGTAGGGAAATGGTCAGAGCAAACTAAAATACAGTGTAGAATCCAAAAGAAACTTGTTGTTCCTGTCCACAGGTGAGGTAATGAAGTGCGCCACGACACTGAAAAAAAAAGCAGAAAAGTGGAAAGGAGAGAAGAAACAGGCAACAGGCAGAAGAAAGCAAAGATGTGGAAGGAGTGTGTCCAAACAGCAGGGAACAGGGAAGCCATTAAATGTAGGAATATTGCGGCCAGACCAGATGAAATATGGGAGTTAAGAGTTGTAATGCATAAAATACTGCCCTTACTTTAGTTGTTGCCTGCTGTGGATGTGCTGCAGAGGTCAGCTCTGGGCTGCCATTCTCCCCTGTGTAGTGTGCTGCAGCTCCCAGATCAATCTTAGCAGGGTTTCCTGTTCGCTTGTGTCTGGTGGTTGTGGTTTCTGTAGCTTGCGTGATATGGATGTGCTTGGTCGTCACCGTCTCTTCCTCATCTTTAAATTCGCCTTTAGAAGACTTGGCTTTTCTGGCTTTTTTCTCCTCGTCACTGTCACTGAGAAAAGAACAAGTCCGTTTTTATCAGATACGTTAATGCCAAACAATGTAACCTAGTGTGCAGGTACGCCAGAATGTCAAAATCAATGTTTGCCTAGATAATACAATGAGTATAGTTAAATGCAAAACTATGTGCATATTTGAGTGCAATGCAATTTGCAGGAGTCCTTATTTTTCATAAGTATGTCGAATGAGAAGGTGCAGGTCTGTCTAATAAGGTGCATAAATGTCTGTCTACTTATTTTTAGACATCAATTTCAACTAATGGCATCTCCACGTTAAACAATATGGAACACACATTTGCAAAACCAACAGGTCTGGTTTGACATCCTGTGCTCAGAGGCACACCACTGACCCTGCGCACACACAGAGGCAGTACCGCTCATCTTGTCGTCGTTCAGGAACACCTCTCATCTTGCACTCATCCCACCCCCTGACCTCACATAGGCACATCGCTCACCTTGCACAAACACACTGGCAGGAATAAACACAAACCTTTATACTAACCAGACCTGAAAGTGGAACAAGGCTAACATGAGAACTCTCACTATTCACCTCTTCCATTTAGGCAAACTAAATTTTTTTGTATGCCCTCATGAGCCAAAGAAACACTTCTTCTGTCCTCGCAGGTCACAAGGGCTGGGCTCCCTCAGCTCTAAACAAGCATTGGCAAAGTCAATAGGTCTTGCCTATACAAGATCTCATGACTGTCAATGATTTTTGCAATGCAGCATAGCAGCACAGCCGCTCTGCAACATGGCTGAAAGTTAAAAAAATAAAAGCGATATGACGTGGCAAACGTTGACTGTGTGATAGCCCTTTCATTTTCTTTACTTTCAGCTGTGTTACCCATGCTGCGCTGCTATGCAACACAGTTAAAAAAAAAAAAAAAAAAACATTGACAAAGCCAACAGAACTCTTGTAGGCGAGTCCTATTGGTTTCGCTAATGCTTGTTGTAAACAATGTCTCGCAAACAAGAAAACACACTGCCCGCACTAAGCAAGCACCGAGGTGAGAGTGAGTTTCAAGTGTCTATGGACTTTTACTAAATAGAAGAAACGGGACAACAAACTAAAAAAAAACAAAATGCAGTACAAAGTAAAGACCCAGGATTAGTAACGAAATAGAACAAATGAAAGATGATAAAACTCAAAGTTTGTTCTCACAACCCCGACCACCACATGTATTCACTCATTACATTCTCTTCTCTCATTGTTGCCACCATCACAATACAAAAGGTACACTGTCAACAGAAACCAAGCCGATCACTTGGTCTTGTTTTTCAAGCTCACATAAAACACGGAAATGCTTCATTACCACAGTATTCAATGTGTAATGCAGCCAAAATAAGTTCATAATTTAAATAAGTTCTCAGCATGCAAATGACACTTTAGTACGGGCTGCTCTTTGGACAATAGTGTGCTATAATACCATATTACAATCTGTAGTGATATTAAGAATGATATATTGACCATTGGCTCCATTAGGCATAATTGACTCCATTTTCTGTGCTGACTCGATCTTATGTAACAGACTCCATTTTCTGTGCTCGCACGTAGCTGCAAAGTGGGGAGGGGATGTTTTCGGTCTTCACTTGTTTTCGCTCCTCACCAATCAGAGTTAACTGGAACATGTTGTTTGGGATGCGTGCTTGGTACCTTTCAGGGCAGAGATTGTTGTTGCCAGTGGAATGAGTGGAATGTACAGCTCTGTCTCGGAGTCAAAACACAGGGGCCTGGCCAGCTTCTGTCTTGACCTTGACACAGACCAGTACGGTCAGCTCGGTTTTTCGTAACAGAAGAAAGGGGGCAAGGTTTCTAGAACCTTCGCCTCACGTTGAGTAAAAGATATTAAAAGGCGGGGAGTCTTCGCGGCCAGCTGGGAGCTCATTTGTGGAGTAGACGTACTGCCACAAAAAAGGATCTGGATTTGAGTCCCGATTGGACTCCTTCCTGGGCTGTCGAAGGGCTCCTCCAGCTTGAGTTGGCAAGGATGTTGCATGATCGATCGGTGAGGTGTTACTTTGTGTATATAATTTCTAAGTTTCTTTGCTCTTTGCTACATGTATCTATGCTACATGTTTTTCTGGTTTTGTGCCCAAGTTTCTTGAAATTTGGGAGTCTGCATTGACTGATATATTTTGTCTTCCTTTCCAAAATATTGAATTAATAAAAATGTGTGCGTCACTGTTAATTTTCGGAGACAAACAGGAGATTTGGTCAGAGGCCTGGTGGCCTGATACGCTTGGATCCTGCCCTTGCCCTGGCCTCAGTGCCAAAAATCTAGGCATCATAGTTGACACCTCCCTTTCTTTGGGCCCTCAAATAAACAGAACAGTTTCCACCTGTTTCGGGATGATAAGGATTCTTAAAAAGATCTTTCAATTTCTCTCTCTTCCTTCGCGGAAACAGGCAGTTGTGGCCCTTGTGTTGTCTAGATTAGATTATTGTAATGCTCTTTATCTGGGGATAAATAAGGGGCTTGTGCATCGACTTCAACTAGTTCAGAATGCCGCTGCCAGGATGGTGATGGGCCTTCCCAAACACCACTCTGTCTCGGTAACCATCAGCAACTTGCACTGGCTTCCGCTGGGTCGGAGAATTGTATTTAAAGCCCTGTGCTTGGTGCACAAGGCCTTCTACAATATGGGGTCAGAAGGCATTAAAAAACTCTTTCGGATATATGTCCCTGCTAAGCAGCTAAGATCTGCCAGCAAGAATCTGGTGATTGTCCCCAGGTTTAGGAAAGCCAGATTGGGGGGTAGGGCCTTTTCACTGGCTGCGGCTAAACTGTGGAATTCCCTTCCTCTTTCAATTTCGGCTCTGGAAATCCATTCTCTGTTCCGTAAGGCCTTGAAGACTTGGCTCTTCACCAGCTTGAATCTGTAAGCTCTTTTACCTATGGGCATCTCTGTACCCTGATCCCTTCCCGCAGCGCCTTGACGCCCCTGAGCTAAGTTCGCGCTTTATAAAGCGCTTATTCATTCATTCACTTTAAATGCACCTGAATTTGTTTTCTTGCCTCGCCTTTAGAGAGTGCTGGGTCTTGTTTTTTGCCTCCGCTCGGGAGTGCAGGGTATAGGTGTGTCCTATTGCGTCAAGTTACAAGCATGACATTTTGGCGTCACTTGCAGGATTCAAAAATTAAGAATAATGTTTTCCAGAAAAACTAAGGCAGATTCCCAGATACCAATTGAAATACCTGGGTGGGAGGTAGCTCCTTATGGTATGCTTGCCCACGAGTCGGCTAATTGCGCTGGGCTGAGTGAAAATTGGAATGTGTGTTTAGCTGACGCTGAGCCAGCACAAGTGGTTGCATGTTTGCAAAAAGTGCCTGTTGAGAAAGGGAAAGAGCTTAGCACGTTAGGGCGAAGAGGCTGGATCCTCTTGTGTGCTTATCGTAAAATGCATGAAAAATGTGTTCAGCTACAGCACGAACATGAAAAAATAGAAAAACAGTTCGTTGAAGTCAAAAATACCTCTACGATGTTAACCTGTCAGAATAAGCTATTACAAGATAAGTTGGAAACCTACCAAACTGTGGCAGAAAAGGTTGCAGTACGTATCGCACAATACAAGTACAAGAAAGGGAAGGGTTAACAAGAGAAAAGTGCATTTAGCTATTGCAAAGGTAGGAATCGACTGGGACCCAGAAATGTGGGACGGGAATATTAGGGATTCTTCAGAGTTTTTAGACTCTGGGGGAGAGTTTGATCAAGCCAACGGCCAGGGTGAGTCGAAAGAACACAAAGTGGTTCAGGCACAGCCCATACATCGTAGGAAAATACAGAGTGGTCCAAATTTTCCACAGGGAGGTGCAATGTATTCTATGGAGGACTTTACTCAGCAGGAGATGAATGACATTTTAGACAGGTTCCGACAAAAACCCGGAGAATCTCGGCTTGCATGGATGGTGCGGCTGTTTGATATGGGCGCCTCTGGGGTAATGTTGGATCATGGAGATGCAGTGAAATTCTGCACACTAAGTACTGATCCTACAGTGCAGGAGCAGTTTAGGAATTCCAGGGGCGATAATCTAACTAATCTGTTACAATTGGCAGTGGTTGGATGCAATCATAAATACCCGACAGAGTCAGACTGGCCAGTGAATGATAAACCTTGGTATACATCGAGAGATGCTATACAGAGGCTTAAGGAGGAAGTGATGAAAACTGCTATTTTTCTGGATAATGCACATAAGTTGATGGATGGACTGTTGACTGTGTCAGTGTGAAATAAAATAACCCGTTTGGCTCCCCCTGCTTACAAACAGGTGATGATGACTTTGCTAATTAACCAGACTGGTAATAATTTGGCGCAGGTGACTGAGGCCGTCTGTGAGTTGGGAGACTGGATAAAGACTGAAAGAGCCTCCAGGTCTGGGACTCGTACAGACAATAACAGGCTGTCTAGAAGAGACATGTTTTTGGCTTTGTTGAATGATGGAGTGAAGAAAGAGCAGATAGATGGAATAGAGACTAAAAGTCTGTGGGAGATGTATCGATAAAGAGGGTTGGACAAAAAGGAAGGAAGCAGGAGAGTGAATAAACAAAATAAAATGCGAAGAAAGCCAGAGGTGGATGAAGAGGAAAAGGAGGGTGAGAGAGCTGCCCATTTGAATACGGAGGAAGGGAGAAAGTGAATGGCTCAGTGAGAACAGGAGGGGGGGAGGAGTTACCCCGAGAGTATGACAGGTTGTACCCGGATTTGACCTGGGCAAGGGTTGACAGATTGAAAGCAGATTAGGGAATAGGTCAAGCTCCGGTACAGAGATGGGCTCGCAAAGATAATAGACCTTATGTTGACATAGAAATTTATTGGAAGCAACGTAATGTTCAGAAGGCCCTAGTAGACACCGGAGCGGAGGCCAATTTGATACATGGAAATCCAAAAAAGTTTAAAGGGAGTATTTCACAGGCATAGGCGGAAAAGAGACACCAGCTGTGCAGACAAAGGTCCAAATTAAAATAGGGAGAATACCAAAAAGAGAGTACACTGTATTGATTGTGCTCCTCTCCGAATATATTATTGGAATTGATATCTTGAAGGGAATGATTCTGTATTTGGAGGATGGGTACTACCAATTTGGATCATAAAGGTACATTTCAATTGGCGCTGTAAGGGTGGGTCACTTGAAGATTCCTCCAGTGAAGGTGCCCCAGGCTACTAAGGTAATTCATTTGAAACAGTACAGAATTCCAGGAGGGCATGAGGAGATCAGTACAACCATACAGGACTTGATAGAGGCAGGGGTGGTGACTCCAATCACTACCGCCTGGAATAACCCCATGTGGCCTGTGAGCAAAAGTGACAATAGTTGGCGCATGACAGTTGATTATCGTGAATTGAACAAGCACACACCTCCTTTGACTACCTCTGTCCCAGATACTGTTACCTTAATTGAGAAAATACAGAAGCATCCTGGGATTTGGTATGAGACTATTGATATTGCCAATGCTTTCTTTTCTATACCAATAGCCCCCGAGAACCAAGAGCAATTTGCGTTCTCATGGAATGGTAGGCAGTACACATTCAAAAGATTGCCAATGGTGTACTTGCACAGTCCTACTATCTGTCACCGGCTGGTGGAGGAGCATTTAGAGGACGTACCAGTTATTCCTGGAGTACAGCTTTGCCATTACATTGATGACGTGATGATACAGGGAGAGCCACAAGAGCAAGTACAGATTCAGTTGGACAGGATTGTGGAGCATTTGCAGAGTAAAGGGTGGAAGATAAATCCCGCAAAGGTACAAGGACCCTCTCAAAGTGTGAAGTTTTTGGGTATTCAATGGCATCAGGGACACAGAGGGTGGTGCCACAGGTGAGGCAAAAGATCAAAGAATTTGCTGTGCCATGAAATAGGAAGGAAGCCCAGAGGTTCATTGGATTGTTTGGTTTTTGGAGACAGCATATCCCTCACTTGAGTCAGATTTTGGCCCCTTTGTACAAAGTTACGCAAAAGAAAAATGCATTTGAATGGGGAGAGCAACAGCAAATTGCGTTTGAATCAGCAAAAGAGGCAATACAGTGTGCTTTGGATTTGTGGCCAGTGCGGGAGGGGGATGTTGAGCTGAATGTGACAGTTCAAGGACTGTATGCTAATTGGAGTCTGTGGCAGAAGCAAGGGAAAAAAAGAGGGTGCCTTTAGGATTTTGGACAAAGAAATTGCCAGATGCTGGAGAGCGGTACGCTCCCTTTGAAAAACAGTTGCTTGCATGTTATTGGGCCCTGGTGGATACTGAGCAGTTGACCCTAGGGCACAATGTGATTTTGAGACCGGAGATTCCTATAATGCAATGGGTGATGAGTTCCCCCAAGACTCACAGAATAGGACATGTGCAAGAAGCTATCATAATCAAGTGGAAGTGGTACATACAGGACAGTGCCCGAGTAGGTGCCAAAGGCACTGCAGCGTTGCATGCGCAGGTAGCACCAGCCCCAATGGGAGATACAGAGGTGTTACATGATGTACCTGAGATACAGGAATCTCCTGTGAAGTGGGGTAGGCCATTTGAAGAATTGTCCTTAGAGGACAGGAAGCATCTGTGGTTTACTGATGGTTCAGCCAGGTATGTAGGGGCTAAAAGGCACTGGAAAGCTGTGTCATACAATCCTGTGACCAAGAAATTGTTGACCACTACTGGAGAGGGAAAGAGTAGCCAGTTTGCAGAACTATATGCTGTGTATCAAGCTTTGAAACAAGAATTGCCAGGAAAATGTCATATACACACTGACTCGTGGTCAACTGCCAATGGGTTAGCCACTTGGCTTTCCACGTGGCATGCCCATAGCTGGATGATACATTCAAAGGAAGTGTGGGGTAAGGAGCTGTGGAAAGAGACCCGGGCCATGTTGCCACAAAGCACAGTTACCGTGTATCATGTAGATGCTCACTGTTCCACCGACTCACTCGACCGCTGGTTTAATTCCCTCACAGATGAAAAAGCTAAGATTTCGGAGGCCGAGTGGCAACAAAAGATTCTGACCTGGTTGGGATTGCGAAATGGGCACATCAGAAGTGCGGACACGTCGGAGAGAAAATTACTAGCAGGTGGGCAGAGAATAGAGGGATACACATTCCCCTACATCTGATTAAAACTGCGATCTCACAATGTCCTATTTGTCAGCATACCAAACATAGACCAGTCCCACAGATCGTGAGAGGCCAGCTAGGCAGAGGAAAATTACCACCACAGATCTGGCAGATGGATTACATTGGGCCCATGCCAACTAGTCGAGGATGTCAATATGTGTGCACGGCTGTAGAGACATACTCTGGATATTTGATAGCATTTCCATGTAAACGTGCTACTCAGTTGAACACATTGAAAACGTTAGACTTGTTGATTTTGTATTATGGAATTCCACTGCAGATTCAAAGTGACAATGGGTCTCATTTTAAAGGCAAATTGGTGCAGGATTATTGTGCACAACACAATATTGAGTGGGTCTTTCATATTACCCGCAGGCTGCGGGTCTAATTGAGCGCATGAATGGATTGTTGAAAGATCAATTGAGAAAGTTGTCTGGTGGGTCATTGAAAAACTGGAGAGATCATTTAAATGAAGCATTACAAATACTGAATAGACGCTTAGCAAATGCAGAAACCCCTCTGATGCGAATGCTAACCCCAGCCTTGCAGATTCAGCCTCATGTGGCCACCAATACAATCCTCTACTGGGAGACAGCTCCAGGAGCTTTGGCTCCATACCGGGCGACACCAGAGGCTGCAGGTCTTGCTTTACATGCTTTGAAACTATACAGACTCAAACCAAAAGATATAGCACTCATTGAGACAGGAGTGGGAATCCAGATTTCACCAGAGCACTTTGGTTTGATTGCCCCTTGATCTGGGTTGGCTCTAGAAGGCATTCAAGTGCTGGGAGGGGGGCCATCAATGCATACTATCAAGGTGAAATCAAGGTTATCCTACTGAACAGTAGAGACGCTGATTTGATAATACAAACTGGAGATAGAGTTGCTCAAATAGTGATCATGCCAGTATACGGAAGGACAGTCAAGAATGGGCCTGCCCCAGACCTTCTCACTGTGTGAGGGGAAGGAGGGTTTGGCTACACTGACGAGCATCCAGGGGCCAAGGTGTGGGTAGAATCTCCAAATAGTCCCCCCGAACAGGCAGAGGTTATTGCAACAAGAAAGGACAATGTCCTGTTAATCATGAAGCCAGGGCAGGAAAAGTGGGAACATGTGCCTGCTGATAAATGTTACTTGCGAGAATGAATAATACCCATTTGTTCTCTGTTCTTTTAGATCACAGCATGGCGTGTCTGTGCTCTGCTTGCACTCGCTGGAGTGTGTTTGGTCGTGTTCGAGTGGGGCCGGGAGGGACCTTACTCCGAAGTGGCCAGCAGACCGCGCAGATATAACAGCATTGCTGACTCGACCGGACAACGTGTGGTCCTATCTTGCACAGACAGTCCTCAACAGGTCGTACTTTTGCATGACAAACATGAAAAGCACCATGGATATTATTTCCACGTGTCTCGTACCTATACCTACCCCCGTCAATGTACTGTTGTAGTCATTCAACGTCACATATGCAGACGGGGCAGTGGAGGAAAATGATGTGAGAACTCACCTGTCACCTTATGAGTTTTGCCGATTTTGTCCAGAAACTACTGATGATACTTGGAATAATCTAACACAAGTGATAACGTTCAATATCACTGAAGGCGACATTTGTGATAATTTGACCAGCAACCCAATTAACATTGGTAAATGTGCTCAAATACGACTTGAAGGAACTGAGTTACAAATGACGTGGGAACAACAAACTGTATGCCAAAGTCGAAATGAAAGTACATGTAAAAATATGCAGAACAATATGACATGTAAAAATGTGGTATCTTTTGCCAGTCATTTCAGGCATGTTAAATTGCCTGTAGGGTGGTTATTCTCTTGTGGTAATGTTACATACACGTACATTCCAGTAAATATCACAGGTGGACCGTGTGCCTTTTCTAGATTAGGCCTCATGATGTTCCCATTAAATCCAACATCACATGTCCGGAATACGAGAGAAGCTGTTCAACTCAGTGAACATTGTGATTCTAAAGTTCATTTATTATCTAAGTCTGAATATATCAGTTTAGCTGCTTCAATAGTAGGAATTCCAGGCCTAACCATTTATAATTCTAGGGCTGTTAGTGAATTAGCATGTTTGATGGTGAAAAATATTAATCATACATCAGTTGCTTTAGCAGAATTATTATAAGATGTGCGGGGGGCAAGAAAAGCTATCCTACAGAACAGAGCCGCAATCAATTATTTACTCTTGAAACATGATCATGGATGTTCAGACTTTGAGGAATGTGTTGCATTAATCTTTCAGATCATTCCAAGTCAATTCAGTCCTACATTGAAGCTTTACACAAGTTAGCTAAATATGTCAAGCAGGATGTAGAAAAAGGATGGTGGGATTGGTTGTTTGGGTGGTTGCCGGATTTGTCAACTTCGCTCTGTTCTAGGCGGGATAATATTAGCAATATGTATCTTGATATCATTATGTTGTTGTATCCAGTGTGTGCCAAATCTCTTATCCATGCTTCGACCTAAAGCAGTTGATCTCAGACCGATATGAAAGCCAATGGTCAATGGGTGGAATGTAGTGATATTAAGAATGATATATTGACCATTGGCTCCATTTGGCATAATTGACTCCATTTTCTGTGCTGACTCCATCTTGTGTAACAGACTCAATTTTCTGGGCTCGCACGTAGCTGCAAAGTGGGGAGGGGATGTTTTCGCTCTTCACTTGTTTTCGCTCCTCACCGATCAGAGTGAACTGGAACATGTTGTGTGGGATGCGTGTTTGGTACCTTTCAGGGCAGAGATTGTTGTTGCCAGCGGAATGTACAGCTCTGTCTCGGAGTCAGAACACAGGGGCCTGGCCTGCTTCTGTCTTGACCTTGACACAGACCAGTACGGTCAGCTCGGTTTTTCATAACAGAAGAAAGGGGGCGAGGTTTGTAAAAACCTTCGCCTCACGTTGAGTAAAAGATATTAAAAGGCTGGGAGTCTTCGCAGCCAGCTGGGAGCTCATTTGTGGAGTAGACGTACTGCCACAAAAAAGGATCTGGATTTGAGTCCCGATCGAACTCCTTCCTGGGCTGTCGAAGGGCTCCTCCAGCTTGAGTTGGCAAGGATGTTGCATGATCGATCGGTGAGGTGTTACTTACTTGTGTATATAATTTTTTGCTCTTTGCTACATGTATATATGCTACATGTTATTCTGGTTTTGTGCATAAGTTACTTGCTATTTGGGAGTCTGCATTGACCGATATATTTTGCCTTCCTTTCCAAAATATTGAATTAATAAACATGTGTGTGTCACTTTAAATGCACCTGAATTTGTTTTCTTGCCTTGCCTTAAAGTGTGCTGGGTCTTGTTTTATTGCCTCCTCTCGGGAGTGCAGGGTTTAGGTGTGTCCTATTGTGTCAAATTACAAGCACGACACAATCGGGCTCGGTTCTAGCAGGGGGTGCGGGTGGGCCAGGCCCACCGAAACATGACCTTTGGCCAACCCAGTCACAGCAGAAGAGGCCACATAAAGGGCACCTCTTAAGTGCTTCCTCAATTTCAATGTCGGAACGTCGAAATGTTTTTTCCACTGTCTTTAAAACTGAAATGGAGTGGTGTGTTTTGGGGGTAAAAGTGGGCCAGAAAACAAATTAACAGGGAGAGTGGAGCTAAGGCCCTAGCTTGGCCCTTAGAGCCCATACACAAGTTGAGCCCTTAAAATGTTTGCTATGTTAAACATACAACAAACATGTCAAATATGATACAGTCTCTTCAAAATTCAAAAATGTGTATTTCTTTATAAAACATGGAAGCTTTGACATTTATCTCACAACATAGCACAGCGAAGTACTTAATAAAAGTGTTTTTAAACATGAGCTTAAAGTCATTCCTACCCCGTCCTCACACTGGTAACAGTGCCATTAGTGAACCAAGAGGCAAGACAGTTGTCATGTGGACCTTTATGTGGCCCAGATTATTATAGAGCAACATTAGTCTATTAAATCAAACATAATAGGTTATTGTATAGTTGGTTTTCTGATTAATGTATTTGAATGTGGCGGTTCAGAGATTTGTTTAGATTGCACGAGTTCCACTAAGACTCCATGAATGCTTTGCTTCTGGCAATAGTGAAAGGAATCTACGCAGTATTTTTCCCCTGCTATGACATCGGATCTGAGCATGCAGTAAAAGGTCACCTTACTCAGCTATTATTTCTTCAAGAAATAATTTGAAGCTTCGGTGCTGCTTGGCCTTAGCACAAATTGAATTAATAATTTTAAGAACAGGAGTCATCACATGAGCAAACCCCATTACCTTGGCACATATTGCCTGTTGATGTATAATGCAATGGGAGTTCAATAATGGAGGGAAATCTGGATCTGCTGTACAATTGGCAATGAAACCAGAATGACGCCCTATTATTGCGGGTGCGCCATCAGTTATTGCCACTAACGTTTTCAATGGGTCATTTTGTTTCACAAAACAACTCTTCACCGATTTCTGAGGAGGAAAGGGGAGGACCACAAGCCCCAGAGTCTACCATGGCCGCTGCCTGCCGTCAGTCTCCCGCGCCCGGAGGCGCGTTGAAAAAGCCACCTAGAATCCCAATGCGCGGGAGGCGCACGGGCGCGTGCCCGGGCGAAGAGCAGGCCTGTCTGCGCCCGAAGAGGCTGGGCTACCCCTCTTGCAACTGTTGTCTGTTTAGAACAGTCTGATAATTGCTTGGACACCGTAGGGAAGGGGGGACGAGCCGCCTTGAAGCATTTAGAAACGTATTCAGCTTCCATAGCTCGTGTCTACAGAGGAAGAAGCTTGTGTTGGATATCTACTTGCATTATTAACTGAGGAATAGCCACTTGAAAGGTACCGTGTACAATATCCTATTCCTGGACACCTATTTTTACTTGACTCTACATTGACTGCCCTAAGAACATTGCATATTATATATCGCTTTTAGTCTGTCCACAGACAGTAGAGCTGGTTCCAGCTTGCCCTGGTCTTAGTAATTGTGTATCCTATCTATTACTGTATAGTAATTTTACACTATATTTGATATCTTCCTTTTAATATAGTTGGATATAATACTTTTTTGAGAGGTAAAAATGGTTAAATTTAAGGCATCAGCTCAAACGTCAGTAACCGACATCTCATGCACAACTACTGACTCATATCTAGTACGAGCAGTAAGTGCAATTACTGAAGTAATAGACAGGACAAAACGTCATCTCTCACTGGGACCAGGTGCGGTGGTGGGAGGGGCAGTTGGTGATGGTAATGGGTTGGTACCAGAAGGTAATGTGCAATTGGAGGGAGTAAAACACACTGAGGTCCCTGGGGTCTCCCAAAATACATTAGAAATAGAGCTCAATATACAATCTGACCCCCCACGTACACATACACCCGATGGACCCCCAACCCAAAAAAGGAAGAGAGGGTGTAAGAAGACCCAAGTAATGGTTGGAGGTACTGAAGGTAAGAAGGGACCCAATCAGAGGCCCATAGAACTAGCTAGTAAGAGTATAACTGATTCAGACACCCCCCTAAATATGCAATCAGCACAATTAATAGCCTCTATAATATTTAAAATAGAAATCCAATCCGTGAAAAACTTGACAAATTGTCCTGTGAAATGGATAAGATTAATAGCTTATATAGGAACACCAGCTGCAATAATGGAAAGGGGGGGGCAATAAGGGGAGGCCCACTTTAGCTACTTCCACAGGCAATTGTTCCCTCAGATGAGGCAATACATAATGTGAGAAGTAGAGAACAATCTAGGGTTACTAACAATTCTATAACAGTAGGGCACAATCTTAGGGGATCGGAGCCCATATATACTTCCTTGGATACTTTTAGACAACGGAACCCGATAAACCAAGACCAGTTAGAACGAAGGGCTAGAATTGGCCCGGACCAACCCTCCGTAAAGCATACCCAGATGAGAGATAATGTTGCTCATGGGGGAGGAGCTGGTGTCTCTATAAATCTGCCACCTGAATAATGCCCTTATGTGGCAGTCCTAGTTAATGTCCTCCCCCCCCCCCCTGCAACCGGGTCAAAAGGAAAGCTATGACACCCTAAAGAATAGAGTGGTACATTGGCTCGATAAGAACTGTGGGTACCCGGTGGCAAGAGCTGACCAGATACTATTGAGGCGAAGAGTGAGCTGGATTGGTCCTTTACAGAAGAATCTTAAAGGAGATAGTATAATTATTAACTTTAGAAATCCAAGTTGGGCAAGAAATACCCTTGCTAGGGCAATTCCACCAACTCAGTTGGATCAGAATGTGTCATTACAACCCCATGGCTTCTTTTATAGGCACCTAAGGCAGACCCAATACATGGAGGGCGGGACTGGTAGCTTATGTATGACGCCAGACTTAGAAATCCAACCTCAATACGTATTGCCGGTCTCAAATAGATACCAAGCCCTAAGCACCCTGCAGGAAAATGACTGACATGAATCTGACCATTCCCTTAGAGCTAAGGCCATAAACCCTAAAGATGGGAAAGGCGATCATGGTGGGGTGTATTTAGATGTTATTACTCTACCCTATAAAGATCTGGGTACTGACCCACCATTTGTCGAGAATGTCATCTTAGCTTCTATTAGGATTGTGAGAGTGAGTTTTCAACTGTTAACCCACGGCTCGAAATAGATAATGGATATAAAATAGCAACTTGGAATATCGCTGGTCTAATAAGTAAACAGGACTCCCTAGGATGGTATGATTTTATTAATGAACTTGACATGATTTGTTTACAAGAAACTTGGTGTAACGATCTAATTTGTATTGAAGGATTTTCTTCACATTGGTTACAGGCAGTACCATCGCCAGCAGGAAGAGCGAAAGGGTGGGCTCCTGAAACTTGTTTCAAATAAGTTCCCAGTAATTGTAAAAAGTGTTGTCACAATTGGAGTGTATATTCAAATGATATGGTTGCATTCTAAAGATGGCAGGGATGGGGTTGTGGTTAATTATTATAATGTGTTTGATTCAACCCATAGTAAAATTGTTCTAGAGTTGGATAAAGGGTTAGATACCCTATTAAGTTCTATTAACAATAACACTGTACTTATTTGGGTCGGGGATTTTAATATTCATACATACTCGTCGGCCACTCGAGTATGCGGGGTTAAAAATGAAGAGGGGGATGATTACATACATTTCCCACACAATGACTATGGTGGAGCCCTGAACACAATGATTGGCAAGTATGATTTCGAATTGCTACAGAGTGCTCGCGATATTAATGGTGATCTAATACCAACATTCATAGGTAGGAATGCTGCATCTACCATCGATCATGTGCTAATTTCTTCTGGCGCTAGCAATTTGTGTTACACTCCGAGGGTTGCCCAGCTAACACTGAGCGATCACAACTGTATCATAATGACAGTCCTCCTTTGGGGCAGAAAGATTGCAGCCCACCCAAGTACTATAACTAATATTGCGCCTTGTAGACCTAACGGGGTTCGTATTAAATGGGAGGGAGTGGACCCCACAAAAATATTGCATGAAATTGTGACAAAATGTGGCGAGATTTTTTATTGTCTCAATGATGTTATTAACCCCACCCTGATGATAATGAATTTTATTAAAATTAATACTATAATAGATGAGATACTGACCGCTCCTTACCGGAACAAGCATTTGCAATGCAATAGGTCTCGCATTTACGAGAGTTTAAGCTATTGGCATTGTAAAGGACAATGCCTATTTTTGTTTTGTTTTTTAAAACATAAATAAAAGGCATTGTCATTTACAATGCCAATAGCTTAAACTCGCGTAAATGTGAGACCTACAGCATTGCAAATGGTTGTTTAAGTTTAAAACTGAGTGCGGTGCCGCTTCAAGGACACCGCGCTCGTTTTCGTTTATTTTTTTTTAACACTGAGCGCGGTGTCCTTGAAGCGGGCGCCGCGCTCAGTGTTAAAGTTTTTAAAAAAATAAAGAAACCAAGCGCGGTGTCCTTGAAGCGGCGCAGCGCTCAGTCTTAAAGTAAAAAAAAAACCAAAAAAAAACACAGAGCGCGGTGTCTCTAAAGCGGGCACCGCGCTCACTATGAAAGTTAAAAAAATATATATATATTAAACAGAGCGAGGTGGTTCAGAAGGGGACGCCGCGCTCAACATGAAAGTTAAATAAAATTCAAATTTAAAATGATCGCGGTGACACTTAAGTGGGCGCCGCGCTCATTATGCAAATACCAATAACAAAAATAGTGCTCAACCCCTAGATAAAGCAGGCTGTGTAACGAGCCAAGTAAAAGGTCCAGTCATTATGGACGGGAACAAATGGGGACAAGGCGGTACCAAGGTGGGACTAACAAGCCCATTTACGAATAAGAAGCCACCTTTTAAGGACAATGACACAAAGCCAATGACAAATATGGGCGGAGAGTGGGCGGGGCTGCTAGTGCATACCCTAATACAGCATGCCTCGCAGAGCGAGCAGCGCATGCGCGCTGCCGCTAGGCTCGACCTAAAAAAATAGGCAATGTACAGGGTGGTTTGATTATACATGCACACAAGCCCTAAATCAATTGAAACCGGTCCTACACTGCAAACCAAGAGATAATGTCCTGATCAAAAACCTACAGTTTATTAACAAAACTGTCCTTGAGGTTAGGAAAAAGGAATTACAGGAGTTAGCATGGGATAAGTTATCCATGGCAGCAGATACTGCTAATAACAGACTCTTTTGGGAGATGGTGAATTCGCCATTTTTAAAGTGTGATTCATTCCCCGAGTTGCTATCCATGTTACATGGGTATCTCATTTTTCAAGTATTTTTATTCCACCAGATCATGAAGTATCTAGGACATTAAGTAAAACAGAGTAATTGGCCCATTCTACCATTAAGTATTACAACTGAAGAAATACAGATGGGTCTGAAGGGAAGCAAGGGGGGGGGGGGACCCAGGCGGGGTCCCAGTTGATGTCTTTAAAGCTGCAACAGACTTATGGGGGCCCATTCTTACTAGGGTATTTAATACAGCTGTGAAAGAGCATATCCCTCCTTCGTGGGCACAATCTGTTATTATTCCTATTTTTAAGAAAGGTAATAAGTCAGAAGCACAAAACTACTGCCCCATATCGCTCCTAGATTCCTCAGTAAAGGTGATGAGCAAAGTCCTTCTAGTGAGATTAGAAGAGTGGGCAAAATACGATACTCTCCCCAGTACAATATGGTTTTAGGAAAGGGGTAGGGACCATAGAGCAATGTATTAACTTGGAATTATTAATAGGCAAATACACTTGCACTAAAGAAGGGAGATTGTATCTATGCTTTGCAGACCTTAGCAGTGCATTCGATCTTGTCGACCATTCAATTCTTTGGCCAACTCTGCTTAATATTGGCGCACCTAAACCAATTATCTGTTTCCTTGCAAGGCTTTATGAGATGTTATCAACAAAAGTGCGATATGGGCAGCGGGGTGAATGCACACCAAATTTTGATGTGAAACGAGGCATTCGCCAGGGCTGTGTTCTCGCTCCACCCCTTTTTTCACTGTTTATTAATGAGGTGGACAAAGTTTTGCAATTGGTTCAAGCAGATTCCCCACAAATCTCTGGTAGCCCTATACCGGTGCTGCTATATGCAGACAATGCTGTGTTTCTCTCTAGGACCCCGGTAGTCCTACAGTGATTAATCAACAACTTTAGGGATTTTATTGTCGCAAGGAAACTACTAATCAATAAAATAAAGACATATACCATGGTATGAGGACCTAAATTAAAGAAATGCAAAACTTTTTATATTGATAGTACCCCTGTAGATACTGTTAACACTTTTTGCTACCTGGGAGTAACTTTTTCAGGTAGTGGGAATTGGTCACATGAATTAATCAATGTTGGCTCTAAGATGACAGAGTGCATAGGGTTTTTTTAGATTTGCGCCAAAATTAGGGAACCGCCCAATCAAGGAAATGTTAGCAATATACAAGGCCAGAACTGTCGCGACTGGCCTATAAGGCGCAGGGGTGTGGGGCCATAATTGTAGCCAGATACTTCAGCGAGAAGACAATTCCTTTTTAAAATGTCTTAAGTTTACCCTCCTCAGCGTCTACTGCAGTAATACACCAGGAAGTAGGATTATTGTACCTAGCAGATTTGGTTGCCCTTCGACCGTTGTTGTTATGGAGGTCCATTTGGGCTAAAGATGAAACTAATTTTACCAAATCTATTATTAAAGACTGTCTACTTCTGGATAAAAAAATGTGTATTCCTTGGTTAAGATATATCAGCGATACATATAGTAAATTATTTAAGTTACAAATCCAAATGAATCCTTTGCAGGTGATTACCTTAACTACACAGGTAATTAAGGATGCCTTTCTTATTTATAAAACAGAAACTCGTATGGGAATGGTAGGGAAACAATCAACTTTTATATTCTATCAATCAATAGAATCTACGATGGGATTTCAAGGATATTTGACCCAGGTGACTAAACCAACACATCGTTTTGTATTGATCAGACTGAGATTAGGAATAGTACATCATCTAGTCGTTTTCCCTGTAATGAAATCGTGTCCCTTAGATTTTACCCCATGCCCTTGCGATGGGCAGTCTAAGAAAAGCACAGTTCACTTTATGCTTTTTTGTGATTTTTACTTGCATTTTAGGCGTTACTATTTAAAACCACTTTTTAAAAAACAATGTGAGAGCGCATAAAGCTGCAATGAAATTACTTGCTGGCCTTAATGATCCTGGGATATGTTTTAATGTTGCGTCATTTATATTAAAAGCAATAAATGCAAGAAAAGGCATTGTTGTCTGATAAATTATTAATATGTATTTGATATGGAGTGTCCCATGTTATGGCTGTCTAAACCTCTTTTAAATGATTGTGTTTTACAACTGTATTTTAAACTTTGTAATTGCTTTTAGGGTTGTTTGTACATGCCGAATAAAGCTTATATTGAATTGAATGTGCTTTCATGCGCAAATATGGAGTAAAATTAGTTTTGGTGAAATAAAATATTTGCCCAAGCTCACACAATTAAAGTGGGGAAGCTCCAATTTATCGAGGTTTTATTTTTTCACTTTGTACAAATCAGCCACTAAATGGCTATCTGTCTCTCCTTTTTATGTTAATGCTTTGTTTTTACTACTTTGTGCAGTTTTCTGCTGTTTTCATATAGTGTGAACTCAACTTGGAGATATTGAAGCGTATTACATGACAACCAGTTACATTATACATGGTCACATTTATTTCTTTTAGGCACTGGAGATTTTGCCCAGAATCACAGGATGTTGAGCCAACGCCGAGACTCGAATCTAGCTTGTTCAGTTCCAAAGTTGGAAGCTCTTGCCGTAATGCCACATCCTGGGTAGATTGAGGGTGGCAGGCAGAAGGTACATGAAAGTTTGGCTCATTATGGGGTTGAAGTTCCAACAGGACCTAATGCTGAGTCAGAGCCAGGCTTCAGGCTCAAGCCCGGATCAAGCTTTCAGTGCCAGTCTTCCTAGTGCAAAATGTCAAGGCTTCGGTGTGGTAACAGGTACCTCCTTAACCTTAAACTGCTATTACACTCTGCTTGGAATCCTGGTGCTGGTGCTAAAGCCTGGCCTGCTGGAAATTATAAGAGTTGGGCTGTTGAGTATAGACATCAGCTCTTACTCTCAAATAACTCTCTAGACGCACTGTATGCCTGTTTGGAAGAAGATATAATGAAAATCTTGGGTATGTAGGCTACCTACAGACTTGACAAAAATTGGGCCCGCATTGGCCCCATCCAAACAATCCCATGGCCCATCCAGATGAAAATTCCTAGAAACGGGTCGGATTACAATATTTAGGCTTTGACGCATTTCCTGCTACCCAATGGCCGAAAAGGTTAAATAAACTCCAACTGAGCTGAAGGAAGGTCACCCAGTGTCCACAAAGGTAAGTCAACAACCTGCTCGCCCAACAGCTCTTTGAAGCAGAGGCATTAATAGCGCTCCCCTACTCTCCTTGCGGGTCTTGTCCTAGCGGGCAATTTTTAAAAGAGAGCGAGTGGTTCATTACGAAATGAATGCTGATCAATAAAGACACTTTAGGGTAGTGTTCAAATGAGCCTCTTTCCAATGGTTCAAACACAACCGATAGCAAAACTGCGCCAGTCTTCTGGAACCGTCGGTAAGTACTTCTGCTTCTGACCATCCTGTTGGTTATGAAGTTGTACATTTTTTCCTTCAAGCAACAGTAGCAGGGGAGGATTTATGTCCGGTTTTAGAAGACGCTCGACTAAAGTAATCAACGGTGCACAAATCTAAGAGAAATAGTCCCTGGCATGTTAAAACTGTAACCAACAGAAAACGTAATAAATTAGTAGTAAAACATAGATCATGTTGTGGCACGGTGTGGGCGTTGGGTTTAGTTTATGCATGCATGCTTTTACTCCGAGTCATCTGAAGCTTCACACAAACTGATATATGAAACTTATTCGGAGTAGTGGGACACAGAGGTATCTTTCAAACAACCAACGACAATTACTAATTCCATGAAGAAGGGAATGCAGCCTGCAATTTAAATATTAATACGTGCTCAGCCATATTCTGCGGTCTGTGCCAGTCGGCACGTTCATGTGTCAGTTGTGTTCTATTTATTGCTCTGCTGCTGTACAGGCAGAAAGAGCAACTGCTTCACGGAACCACAATTAGTAGTAGTATGGTATTGTAATTGCATTCAACGGGGAGGGTGGGGCAGACGGGAGCAGCAACATGAGAAGGGTTAGGTGGGAGAAATATCACTGAAAAGGGGTGACAGAGAGGGAAGAAACTGTACCTGAATCATAGTGCGAGCAGCGGAGAGACACTAATAAAGAGGCATCAATCAGTGATTGGTCTGTGAGCCAGTGAAGAAACAGGAAGGCACGCCTGGCCTGTTCTGTCCAATTAGGAGGCAGCAAAGAAGATTGACAGTGAAGCTAAATGAATGGTAAGCAATAGGCAGGCTTCAAGCCCTTTTTGTAAACAATTAGTGTCTCGCAAGCAAGGCGCATACGTAAGCGCATGCTATCGCAGGCACAACTCTAAAATAAAATGGCAATAAAACTGCTAAATCGCTGTAAACTATTTTTTGGTGCGCCACTTTATCAAAAGGCACGCAGTCGAATAACCGCAGGTTGGAGGTGACCTTTCTGTGCCGCAGGCATCAGTCAGCATCCAGCAGGAAGTTATAGGCTTCCCTCACAAGCAATCTTAAAATGCCCGTAACTTTAATCTAAAACAGGCATACTATCCTCACATTACGATGCTGTGATTCTCTCGCGAATAATACCGCATCCAGCTGGCCATTCTACTACTTGCTCATACGACATGAAACAACGCAGGCAATTTGCTCCATTATATTTATTGACATCAGTATTTAACACTTCATTTCCATTGCAGTTTGTGAATGATTCAAAGTGCACAAACTGCAATGGCACTTATAATAAGCAAAAGCACACAACTATTGCCCAATCCAATGCTTGTAGAGAAAGACAAATGCGCAGAGTCAAAGCCCCTCTCAGTACTGACCCTTAAAGCTCTATTTCTGGTGATTATATAAGCTCTGGCAGAGAGAAGCACTGTTGAGCCAGACCTAACAAGGAGCAAAATACTGTACAAGGTACTCTCTACAGTAACTACTCTACTGGCATTCACTAGTTCCACTTCAAGTCACCTAGATGCCAGTACCAAAGGCAGAGATCTTTTTTTGGTCATTCTGTTGGGTTAATGATTATAGACGGTGGAATACAGTTACTACAGGCACAATTACATCCTGGGCGGCAGTATACTAGAGTGAAGTAGCTGAAAACTGTTAACCCTCACATTCAGTCAGGTCCATGGTTCAGAGCTAACCTTTCCTGCCTACATTTTTTTAAATAACATTTTGTAATTGCACTTCACATGCATTTCCCACTTCAACAGTCTGTTGCACTGCGACTTGATCCATAATTCTCATTGCTTCCTCCATTTCCTTTGTGATTGTTTCATTAGTTGCATATGTGTTCACTAACAGCCAAGTGGCCCAATGGCATTTTTGAGATAGAGAGCCAGTCCTAGCCTTTCAGTCATTTGCTCGTTGCATTTTGGGAGTGGTAGTTTCGATTTTAATTACATTAGTTTAGGCCTAAAAATTCAAGCATGCAAAGTGCTCCAGGGTAAATGGAAAGGAGTGGCTGAAGGTTTCATGCATGGCATAGGCCTGATTGGCAACTATGCTCTCTCAGTGCTCTGGAGTGCATAAACTTGACAGCGATCTTGGCAGCAAAATGTGCACGTAGAGTGCAAAAGATTCTTTTGTGAAGATCAGTGGGGTGCCTCTGAACTCTGGGCGAGAGTGCTTTGTTTAGATCCAGTTTAGTTGAGACAGGTTTGTTTATTGGTCCTGGGTGTAGTAGATGTTCAGATTGCAGCTACAAGATCTTGTGTGCAGTACGGCAGGGTACTACAGGTGTACCAGTGTTTTGTTCCTTATGCAGGGTTGCAGTAGGCGAAGACTTATGTATGTTTATGGGAAGGATGGAGCTACTTCCATCTGCATCCTAAGAATGGTGGCACCATTAGCATCATGATCATGCTTCCAAGAGACAGCCCACACCATTCCAGTTCTGGGTGTCTGTACAAGGCACATTGCAGGAGCCAACTGATGATCTTCTGGTAAGACTGGGGCACTGACAATTGCCTATATTTAGGAATGTTTCAAGCAAGGGGTCTGTGGATATGTGATCACTAAAGCAGTGATCCTGAAGATCTCTTGCCTAGGAAAACTGGAAGTGGGTCTTCCATAAATCCCTAGGTTTTCTACAAAAATGGCTCCGGGTGCCTTCCTGGAGTTTAGCGGTACCTCTGACAGTGAGAGGTACATATTGAGAATATTAAGGAAATAGTTATTATAAACGTTTTGAGAATGAAATGTGTTTTGAAAATGTGATTTAGAAGGTGTTCTGAAGTGAACTCCAAATCAACTTTTAAAGTATCATTTGAAACCTATTAACTTTAGAGAAAAGTGATCCAATTTAAAATGCACCACTTTGCGTATTTATCTTATGAGTTTTTTCAGAGTACTCCTCCCAAATGTGTCCTTGTGTAAAGTCTTTGACGCCTTTTCCTGCAGTCTATACAGTCTGATCTTCTCCCTGTCCTTCAAAGTACTGCTTGTCAATTTTGGACAAAATTGGCAGGAGTCTGGGCGATGGGAAGTGGAATAGACTCAAGGGCAGCCTGGGGTCTGTTTGGATGTTTTATTCTACTCCTGCAAGTAGGGAACTTCACAAAAAGGGACAAAAGTTTGTGAAGAAAAATATTGTTTTTCTGTCCGAAAACGTACTTCTTGTCTCTAAAGACATGAGTAAAGATGTGGTTTAAAGGTTAGGGAAGGATTTCAAAAACAAAAAAACCTAAATGGCCGAACTCAGTATTCCAAAATCCTGTTGCGAGGAGCCAGAAAAAACAAGCATTGGAAATGCAATAGGTCTCGCCTTTGTTTAAGTTGAAGCAATTTGCTTTGCGAATGGTATTGTTGTATAGCTTTGTATTAATTAGTGTATGTTTGTGATATGTTGTTATTTTATGTTGTTAGAATTGTATTTGTTAGCTGTGTAGCAGTTTAAAGCATACCTTAGTAGGAGAGGAGCAGTGTTTAAGATTTGGGAAGGAGAATGATTAGAAGAATAGCATGAGGGTTAATGAAGTATAGTGAGGAGTAGAATACTATGATGCAGAAGAAAGGTGTGGGGGGAGAGTAAATAGGGAGAAGGAAGAAAGTGTGGATGAGTTTAGTGTTGTTTTGAATGTTGAAAAGTGAGGAGAGCAGCATGATGCATAAGGAAGGATAGAGTAGTAGAAGAGCAGTAGGTGTGATATGAAAGGAGTGTGAGATGTAGAAGAGTAGTGTGAGGTTGAAGCAAGGTAAGATTATTAGATATTTATATATATATATACATATTTAAATGCATCTAAACAAGCGTAAACAAATATCTGAATGTAAATATATAAATTACAGTGTGCTCCCATACAATGTGCTCCCATACAGTGTGCTCCCATACAGTGTGCTCCCATATTTTAGTGACTCTGAGTTTGGAAAGGCAATGTCTGCTACGGGAATTGTGATATTAAGTAGTGTGTTGCATTATGGGTTGAATGCTTGATGGCATCCGTCTTGATCATTTTAAATTCTGGGTTCTGCAAACGATGGCAGGAAGCACATTTTCATTGTCTTTTTAGGGCGTTGTTTAATTGTAAAGTTTATATTTCAGTGATTTTTTGTTTAATCGCCCATAAATTGATTTGATTAATTGTGCAGTAGGGGCACTTTTATCAGGGCTGATAGTAAGTGTAATAATGTTCTTTAGCACACTTCTCAGTAGGTCTGGTATATGTTTAAGGCATGGCTGCACCAGCCCTCCCAGCACAGCTGACGTGTTTAATGCCACTGGTGCGACAATTGTCACAGGGGCTCCATATACATTCTCAGTAGGACGGCTGCATTTTTAACAGCCATGGGGCAGCTCTTAGCACAGGAACGGACACACACTTAAGAGCACAATACCAGCTGCATAGAATAGGTTCCTAATGAATTCACGCCAGAAATGACATCTTTCAGTGCTAAGCGTTCCTTTTAACAACCAAATGCATTCTGGGAGTTGTAGTCCTGTTCCATTTAAACTATAACAGTTGGACTAATGCACCCTAAAAGGTAAAGGAAAGCCCAGGACAAGGACTCGGAATCACTGAAGACATCTGGTAAGCATAGTATGGAAGACAACACATGGTTCAGTAGAACTGATATACATTTAAATGTACAGCAGCAGATACAAATGGAAGAGGGAACTGTAATTGATCTCAATACGACTGCAACTTTCTGTTAAAGAAGGGAAATAACCCAGAAACACATGGTCAGGAATGCATCAAGCATTGGCTGTGCAAACAACCTATGATAAAACACATCTAACAACAGGAACTGCATCTACCATAATGGTTTGTGGTATGTATGCTGACCTGCTGGCAGTGTGCTCCCCTTCGACAATTGGACCAATTTGCCGGGAAAAAACGATGTGCAAAAGAAAGGCCAGGACTGGGACCCGGAGTAGCTGATGACATGATGCTATCTAGGATAGGAGGCAGCTTCCAGTGTTGCCAGGTTGGGCTATTTCCCCCACAAATGAGTGACCATTTTTCCCATTTGTGCGGGAAAAACCCCACCTCGCAGGTGAGATTTTTGGGCTGGGTTGTGCCCTGTGTGCATGTTTTTTGGTGCCTAATGAATGTCTCTGGTTGTATGGTGCACTTAGGGTACACACTGTCTCCTGAGCATAGCTCGTTGCTGCTTTGCTCACTGTGTCCCTGCCTTAGGCAGGCTGGAGCCCCCCTCTCTCACCCCACGCTCTGAGGCAGTAGCAGCAGGCAATCACTGGCTCGCACACAGTCATGACAGAAGGAGTTACATTAAGGCGCGATGTCACGATGTGCGCCTAAATGTAACTACTTGTGTCACTGTGGACACCATCCTCCAGTGGTGTTCGGTCGCGGGGCTGTTATTCTAATTCAGCTGCCAATCACGGCCCTGTTTGAAGACAATTGTCCCGCCTGCCCAGTGTGTGCAAGTGCTCCAGTGAGCGGGTGAATGGTGCCTGGGATGAGTCAAGCCTGGCTGCGACCGGGCCTGAAAGAGAAAGTCTACTCTTCTGCGCTTTCATGTCACACGTCAGGCTTGAGGCCCAGCCTGAGATGAAAGATTACTAATAATGGCAAAATAAATCTGTTGGTTAATGCACCCAATGCAGACATCTGTGTTTTGTCTAATCAAAGATTTGACTCATTATAACGTAGCACAAAGCACACCTCTTTTGTTACTTCAACTTTTTAAGTTGCGGTGCTTGTAATATAGCGCTGTGAAGTATGAACCGGCCTTCAGGCAGTGCATGCACACTGCAAGGCACACGTTTAGAACCATATAGTTTTTTCCAATCTTTTGTTATTATAGAGTTGCTAAAAAGGGTTAATTTGGATATTAATAACATATGGTCTATTGCTTTTAAGACCGAATAAAGTTTTTTTTATTTGAATTTTGACTCATAACGTAGCACAGAGGGTTAATGTGCCTGCTGCAAAGCACACCTCTTTTGTTACTTCAAGGTTTAAAGTTATAGTTCTTGTAATATAGCGCGGTGAAGTATGAACCGGCCTCCAGGCGCTGCATGCACACTGCAAGGCATACGTTTAGAACCATATAGTTTTTTTCCAATCTTTTGTTATAGGGTTGCTAGAAAGGGTTCATTTGGATATTAATAGCGTCTTTTAGCATAGACACGCCCAACTATTACTTTATGTGTTAAATCCGGAAACACACTGACCTATCCCAGCAATATATGCAGCGAGGACATGGCGTATCATCCAGAGCGGGCGACTTTGGCACCGGAGAACGGGGTTCGAGCCTCAGCGTTTGTTCTCCCCGTGCCCATTTAAAAAAAAAAATATATATTTATTTAAAAAATGAAACGGTGGTGAAAAGGATGAAAATGTGGCACAATACCTGAGATGGGAGCCATTGGTGAGCTGTGTACACAGAGCTTACGGGGGCTTGGCTCCTGAAATGCAGAAGGTTAGCTGTGCCAGTGTTGTCGGCCTTGCACACACACACGGGCCAGGTTTAAAATATAAATGCAATTAGTCCCGCTGAGGTGCATCGCATGGGTGCTGTGCATAATTTACAGAAATATTTGCAATCTTTTATGTCTTGCATTTAAATGCGACACACATACAAACGCATGCCCAGCTGCGCTTTAAAAGTGAAAGTGGGCATGCGCGCTCACGTCAAACAAAGATGGCGTCGGCCTGTCCAGATGGGCCGTCCTAAAAGTGGACAAGGCGGTAACCCCAAAGCCCGTTTTTCAATCACGCGCCAGCGTTTAACATAAACGATGACGCGCGCCAATTGAAAACAAGGGCGTAGCTTTAAGTCACATCGGAATCTGTATCGATTCCAAAAGGCCCTCGCATGGCGAGAGCAGCGCATGCGTGCTGCTAACGCCAGGCGACACCTAAAAAGAACTGACTCAACTGGCAGGGGAAAATAGGATACTCATGGTATGCAGAATCAGTTTTCGCAGCCTTTCAGATTGCACCCTGCTGGGCAACACTGTCCTTTTTTTCTTTCACCTTTCCTTTAAAAAGGTCTCTGAAAGGAGTTTTCTAGGCACTATGGTCATTATAGAGACTCCTTTTCTGCAATTTACATTGATTTTATCAAAGAGAATGGGCGAAAATTGTCCAATATAGACATTTAAATTCTGTCAAAATGGTGTGTGTGTGTGTGTGTGTGTGTGTACATATATGTATATATGCAAAAAGCAATATCTCAGAGACAATGAAAAGCGATTATGGATTTAAAAACTGATGAAACCATAATAATTAAACTATTCGATAAGGGAGGAAATGTGGTCCTACAGAATAAGGAACAGTACCACAATCAGGCACAAAGACAGTTGTCAGTAAAGGAATGCTATCAGCCTATTTCAAGGACTGGATATGACAACGTTTAACTTTTCCACAAACTCCTGGAACGATGGAACAACAAAGGAGTATTAGATGAAGATGATTATCACTTTATGTATTGGGAGTATCCGCAGTTGCCCACTTTTTATCTACTACCAAAAGTGCATAAGAACCCTGTAGATCCACCTGGGCGTCCTATCGTGTCCTCAAAGAACAGACTCCTGGAGAACACCTCAATCTATATTGATTTCTTTTTATACCAGTTTGTGAGAGATCTTAGCTCCTACGTGAAGGAGACGAAGGATTTTCTTAGGATTATTGAGCGGATCCAATGGGAGGAGAACATATTACAAATAACATTGGACATTACAAGTCTTTATACGTGCATCTCTCACGAGAAAGGCCTACAAGCAGTACAGTTCTTTCTGAATGACAGAGCCCTGAAATATCAGACACACAATCAGATGTTGTTGGAATTGATTTCTTTCTGTTTAAATAACATATTTTTGTTTGCAGGGCAGTTGTACCAGCAGTGTCAGGAGACTGCAATGGGCACGTGCTTCGCCCCCAGCTACACAAACTTGTTTGTGGGCCAGTGTGAGAAGCACGTGGCCTTGGCAGAGGGACACAAACACTGGGTTGATAGCGTGGCCCTACGGGCCCGCTATATTGATTTATTCATCATTTGGAGGGGACACGATTGGCAGCAGAAGAAGAATAGATTTCTGCACTAAATTGCAGTGATTTAAACCTGCAGCTTTCGTGATACTAGGGTAGCATATTTAAACCCGATGGTCTATGTTAAAAACAATAAATTGCAGACAACTTTTTATCGCAAACCCACTGCTGGCAATTCTGCACTACGTGCAATGCAGTTACCAACCACGAGGTCTAACTGGTAACATTTCATACAGAGAACTGCTGCGTGTTACA
This sequence comes from Calotriton arnoldi, assembly GCA_963921515.1. Classification (NCBI taxonomy): domain Eukaryota; kingdom Metazoa; phylum Chordata; class Amphibia; order Caudata; family Salamandridae; genus Calotriton; species Calotriton arnoldi. Next base: position 927,566 of record CAWUFW010003676.1, read on the forward strand.
CACAATTGTTCCACTAAGGGGGAGTATGATAAAGCAAATAATTTGGCCTTAAGCAGGTTCAAAGCCAGAGGTTAAACACAAGGGGTTCTAAAGGAAGCGGTCAGGAAAACAGGGCAAGTGCCAAGACATCAACCACTGATAGAGAAGGACCAACCGGAGCATGAGAAAGAAAGACAGGAGGGGCAGAGGACAAGAATGATCACAGATTTTTCAGCCAATTCCTCTGAAGTGTATCTGATATTCAGAAGAAATTGGTGAATTCTTAGGAGTGATGTGTAATTGGGGCTCATGTATTGTTTCCTTTGATTACCTATAGGAGGGGCTCCTCACTTAAGGACCATCTAGTACACAGTCATTACAAATCAGGAGCTACCAGAAAGGAGCAGATAACAGGGTTCTTCCCGTGTATGGCCTGTAAAAACAGCAATAAAGTGCAAGATTCTATAGTTCCAAGCAGGAAGAGAAGTAGAAAAATCGCTCAGTTACTTAATTGTAACTCTGAACTCTGTATGCCCTGTGTGAAACAATACGTAGGGAGCACCACACACATCCTGCAAAAAAAAAAAAAAAAAAAAAAAAAAAAGGGTGCACGAACATATGCAGGTTATTTCTAATAAGGATCAAACATATCCAGTAGCCCGTCATTTTGAAACCGAGCACAACAGCAATCGGGACCTTCTAGAATTTGTTTGTCTGGATCAGGTACAAAAGGATGAAGGGTGACAGAACTAGAAAACTGAGAATTTTGGAATTAAGGTAGATAGTGGAGCTGCAGACAAAGGCCCCCGGAGGACTCAATAATGAGGAGTTATGGGTACATATAGGCTTACTCTTGGAGGGCCATTTACCCTAGTTTTAGACACATCTAGGTACTGGCATATAGTCATTGCCCATGTAGGGCTGGAGTGTGAATCGTCCTATGAAAAAATGTAATTTGATATGCTGGAATATTTACTGTGAATGGGATGGGGACTATTCGAATCATGTGAATTTAAATTTTGTTTGAAGGGTGTTGTTGATCTCCTATTTATTATGTTTTGGAATTTTTGGGTCACATGGAACAAGGGTGCCGATTGTGGGAGTGAATCATGACTAATTCATTTTAATGAAATAGTTGATAAACATTGTTCGAGACCTGAGGCGTATGAATCAAGCGAGGGTCAACTGTGGTTATGATAATAATGCATGCATGTGCAGTCACCTTGTAGCAATAGCCCATTCAGGGCACAATTAATTGTAGTACAATATTATGAGGTGTAAATTGTTCGGAAGCCTAGGGTCGCATGAATATGAGGCATCAAATTATAAATACATCATGAAATGAGAGCATATCATTGACTGTGACCTCGCAACATTAGCCCATCCAGGGCATAATTGATGTAACATTATGAGGTGGAAATGCAGTTGGAAGCGTACGGCAGTACGAGCACGAGATAATATGAAGTAAGGAATGCACCATGAATTCAGTACATGCATTTGTTTGACCCCAGACGATGCCGAAATGTGAGTACATGTAGTCATTTTAGAGAAATATCGGCGAAGCATGATAAGATGGCCGTTATGAGAATGAATTTGAATAATCCCATTATGACCGGTCTCCAGTGTTTATAATCTAATGGGGATGAAGGACAGGTCTTATTTATATGCCAAAGCAGATATATTTTGAGAATTAACTGATAAGTATTGTGAATTATAAGATGGCCGCCATGAAAATGCAATTGGTGACACTCCGTAAAATACGTTTTAAGTGTTCCTAGAAAGAGTGAACCAATGAACTGTTAGTTTATTTAAATGCCTGTGAAAGCTCGGTTGCACTGACATTGACAAAGGCGGCCATGCTGAAACACGTCAGTCTAGTGCTTTTAACGTGTTAGCAATAAAGTAATTGCAACAGCTCCCATGAGTGCGCTTCAATCTTTGCAACCAGGATTGGGTAGCCTGTTTCGAATATATAAATATATATTTTTTGGGGGGTCAACAGTGCTCTCGAGGCCACACTTGGGCAGGACAATCTATGCTTAGGACTAATAATCCCTTGAGGAGAACAACATTCCCCAGAGAACTGGAAGAAAGAACTGAAGGCCTAATCTCGTGCTCGGATAAAGCTTGCAATCATAGAGCCTTTGAGTACAATGAGGCTTCTCACGGCAGGAAGCACTGGGGCTGTTTCCATCTTGGAGAACCCACACAAAGGCACAATGAAGTGTGAGGATTCTGCACCTGGCTGTCATCAGCCATGATCGGGAACAGAGAAAATGTCAGACCTGAAGTAGAAACTTCCTCACTTTGCACAACAGAAACTGCAGCCCAGCCCCAGCCCCAGCCCCCCCCCCCCCCTCTCCCCTGTTCATCCAAACAAGTCAGACAAACCAGTTGGTCACTCTGGGCAGGGAATCACACACATACGCCTTTGCAGGAGATATTCCAACAGTAAGACTATGGCAAAGTCTAGTATCAGAATACTGTAACCGCTTGTGTGTGAAATAGAAACAAGCATTTGCAATGCAATAGGTCTCGCATTTACGAGAGTCTGAGCTATTGACATTGCAAATAACAATGCCTTTTATTTTTGTTTTTAAAACAAATAAAAGGCATTGTCATTTACAATGCCAATAGGTAAAACTCGCGTAAATGCGAGACCTATTGCATTGCAAATGCTTGTTAATGTTAGTGAACTCAGCAGTCGCAGGTTTGGATAGTCTTATTGGTCGAAAAATATATTTCAATAAACAGCAAATCGAAACAAGTGCCAAATGAGAAGTCCAAGCCTGAGCTAGCTGTTATTAGTGCCAGAACACAAATGATTTGCTTTACACACAATGCATGAAAAGTCACACTTGCACGGAAGCCCCAATGGTGTAAAATTAATTAAAGAACGGGTTATATCACGTAGGGCCCAATTAACAAGTGTGGGTGCTATTTACTGCACCTGGTATATAAGAATACCACATGGTTCGTTATTTATCATTAGGTGCGATAAATGGCACCTATTATAGGTTTCTAGGCAACAACATGCGGATTTTGTTTAGAGCATAAAAATCCGCACGATACGGCAATTACTGTCTGGTTTCCCCAGTTAAATTTCAGCAGGTGAAACCTGTGCAAATGTATGCGTTAAACACCACAATTCCTAACTCTCCTCGGTACAGCCTATTAGAGTGCACACTTCTACTGCTCCGCATATCTTCTAAAGTAGCATTACCATGTGTGATCCCCACTGCAGCAACAACCATGTTCTGGGCCAAGTAACAGCGAAAAAGGTTCACCGACTCATAGAAAAGCAGACAGGCCACGACTATATAATAACAAGGGAAGGGGAGCGGCAGTAGTGGGAGAAGGAGGCACCAAGGGGAAGAGGAAGGACAACCCGGGATCGTACCAGTGCACGTCTGTCCGTCCCTTTAGGACACCATTTTGTGAGGGTCAATCAGTACCTCTCCCACCAGGGCATACAATACCACCCCCGCAGCCCTTAGCGAAAGCGACTACCTCGGCCACAACTGTCCGTCTTTGTCTAACCTTCAGTCCCTAAAGTTCAACCATGCACACAAGCGGTAGACTCCCAGCCCCGGATGCCAGTGTAGTACGCCTCCCTAATCTACTAGCACTAGCAGTCACCTCACCTCTCCCTGCCGCCCGTTCCCAGCCGCCTTCTTCCCCAAGCTGCCATCTTGGAGAGTCGGCACGCAAATGTCTCCATGGAGCAGGCCGCGTCACGGAGCTCTTGGGAAAGCGGAAGACAGACACGCCGTGAGCGTGCACATCGGCTGTCCAGGCAAGTGCACATCAGAACGCGGCGTGAGCGTGCACATTTGCTGTCTGGAGATCGCCAGAAAAGACCAGCGTGACGGCGGCCGCATGGGCTGCGAGGTACACCGATCACCCTGTGAGCTCTGGGGACACGCGGCAGGGCATCGCGCTGAAGCATGGCGGAAGGACGGAACGACGGTAAGGTGGGTGTGGGTGGGTGGTGGGGGTTGGCAGATGGCGCATGGCTGACTGACACTGGAGGGGGTGCAAGGACAGCTGGGGAGTGCGTGCACAGCTCATGTTTTGCGGCTGGAGAGGACGGAAGAGGGACAGGAGATGTGCACATCGCGTGTCTGTACGTGCGTGTTCACGGTCGCAGTCCGTCCTGCGCATGCACATCTCCTGTCTCCCTTCTGAAGCAAGTCAGTAACAATAGATCTTGCTAGCGACAGCGCTTTCGCGCTGCGTCGCTAGGCGAGACCTAAAAAATGGGTCCGGAGGGTGATATTTTCAAAACCAGCATTGGCATAGCCAATAGGTCTCGCCTTTGGGACCTTATAAGTGTTTTGCCAGACCTATTGGCTTTGCCAATATGTTTAAGCTATGTTGTAGAGCAGTGTCCCAAGAGACGCATTACTGTTTCTTTCAGAACGTGTATTCCCTCCCCCTGCGCCGCCTACGGATAAAACCGATGTCTGCACAATCTAAACCTGACATTTTATTTTTAGGAAATGCAAATCTACCAATGGAGGAAGTGGCTCTTATTGTCAACTGCAAAGCGAGTTTTCCAAATGAGAACCAGCCCAGGCTAACAATGAATAGAGTGCTTAGAAGTGGACTATCCCCGCAGCCAGCACTGCACAAAAAATGCTGCATATTACTGGATTGTTCACGACACACACCCTTGCAGTCCACACAGAGAGATGTCCAAGAAAACAGACCACACTCTTAATTTCAACACCAGCTTACCCACTGAACCAACGTGTGTGACCCTGAGCAAATACCTTTATCCTGTTTGACTCATAAAAGACGAACGCTCAAAGAGTCCAGAGATGCGCTACACTTTAATAAACTTTAATAAACCATTCATCCATACTGGACTCGTATTTCACCACGCAGCAGAAAAGTGCGCCATGCACAAATAAGCGATTGGATATGGTTTATGTAAATACGAAGTATCTTCATACGGGACATACTACAAATATAACAGTGTATAAGTGATGTAGCCCTAATCCCCTCTGCAAATCATAACACAATGTGTCTGTGTGGTGAGGGCGGAAAATACATGATAGTTTTAAACACACCACAAATCCCTGCCCTTTTGTGGATAGACGGGTATTATCCCAAGCAGGTTGTGCGCGCGGGGAAGCGAAGATGGTCCGGGCTGTAAGCTTTGACACTCCCCGCCTCTTTTGTACGGTGGCTGCACCGGGCTTCCATGGCAACGGACAGCCACAAAGAAAGGTTTGGAGGAGAGACTGGCGCAGGTAGCCGGATAAAAGAGAGCACGAGGGACACAAAAGAGAAGAGGGGAAGCAAATACCAAAAAGAGTGAGACACGAGCAGGGAAAGAGACTGAGAAAAGAGAAAGACGTAGTGGATGGAAAGAGTTCGAAAAGGAACACGAGACACGGGTGGGAGAAGGAGACTGATGAATGAAGGAACAGGGAGTGGAACATAAGACACCCACAATAGAGGCCTTAGGGGAGAGAGTGGTCAAGATAGAGACCATCAAGAGAGAGGGTGAGGCGAGATGGACATACGGAGTAGTGGGCGGCAGGAGAGAGACAGGCAGAAGAGGACCGGCCGAGTAGGGAGAAGCTGGCAGGAGGTGCCTATAGGAGAGAGACAGGCTCACGAAAGGCAAGGGGCATACGAGGTAAGAGAGGCGGGGGAGAGGGAGACAACCTGACTAGCGGGTTTGAGATTTGAGAAAAGAGAAAGGCTGTGACGGGGGCTGGTCGGAGATGGCAACAGGTTAGAGACGTACTAAGAAGCACAGACCGCAGGAGATTTTGAGGGGAGAGGTTGGCTTACTAAGGACTGAGGGATAGGAGAGACCGAGAGGTGAGCGAGGTCGAGTAGGCAGAGGATGAGCAAAGAGGGACATGGAGAGAAGGGCTTACTGGCAAGAAAGTTGCAGAGAGTTTAGAGAAGGGACAGAAGAGAGACTTGCGGAGTGGGGTAAAACTGGAAAGAAAGTTGCAGAGAGGTTATCAGGAGAGAGGCACGGTTATTCGACCCAGACCGGCAGCAGATGCTGGTAAGAGAAAAACAAGTGATGCCACACGCAAGCAGCATCGCGATCGGCGGTCTTCACTTTTGAAGCACTGCACTCGTGCTTGTGGCGGCATCCACCTTGCGGGAGCGAGCAGCGGCCATATGTTTGTAATTAACGTGGCCGCGCCGCTGCTCGCTGCCGCAAGGTGGATGCCGCCAAAAAACGCAGAATTGCCATCCGTGTGCTGTACGCTTGGCTGTTGAAATAACTTGCTTGGAAAGGCGTACGAAGTTCGGCTGCAGAATTCAATAACATACTGATGGCTTCGTAAGGCCTTCAATTATAAACTTAGAAAATTGAGGCAAACCTGATGAGTATGTAAGTTGTAAATGTAGTTTGTCAAAAAAGACACTGGAGGCGCAACCTAAGTTATGTCATGGGTGGAAGTAGAGGATGAAGTGCAAGAGTGGGAGTAAGTAGTAAGTTAGGAAGTTCAAGTACTAAACAATGCTTCGTGGTCTACTAACAGTATAATGACAAAGCCAACAGCCCTGAATTTACTGTGGCAGCGCAACTTAACAGGCATTACAACTGATAATTACTGAAACAGCAGGCGTAAATGTTGTTTATCACATTTATGTCTACCCTATTGGCTTTGCCAATGCAGAGAAAGAACAAAAAGGGATTGCTTTGGAAACCACGTTTGGGGGCAAGGAGACAGAGAAAGTAAATTGAAAATGGCATGATGACCATTTCTCTTTTGTGATGGTCTTTCGCGCGTTCCAATCTGAGCTCTTCCCACAAGGAGGAATTAAACACCACATAGCCAATAGCGTGAAACGAGGGGATAATTCTTCTCTGGATGGAGCCAAAACACCAGGATTGGTGACAATATTTATTCTGTCAAACCATGCTTATAAAAACGAGTGACAATCTCCCGTGTCTTCTGTGAGTAGTGCTGTCCAACTCTGAGGACTGGCGAGGTTGTAGTGTACAGCACTTCATCATTCCTCGCATGAAACCCGCCTTACTGTTGAAATGTTACTAGCAATCAAAGTTCTCTACATGCGATCGTGCAGCCAAGACAAACTGCAGAGATGCGAACACGTCCAATCATATCACTTTCAAATTTTGAACTCTGGGTGTTGGCAGGACGCCTGATTATTAAAATCGTGGGCTTGCAGTCATTCCTGCAGCACATCAGCCTTTCTCGAAGACTGGCGACGGGCGGTTCAGAACGTAACGTGCGCCCTCAAACCACTCACGCTATAAATGTGCAATGTTGGCGTATTGGAGGAGAATATAATGTTGCATTGTTCAATGGCAGGTACATGCTGAAGAATAAAGTAGCAAGTGGTTTCTCCCCTTTTTACCATATCAAGTACATGAACAAAATGATACTTCCTTAGGGAAGCAACTGGTCTTCGGGTACACGTCAACTCACGTCAGACCTGACAGATAGTTAGATGCATGTGAAACAAGCGCGGCCCGTCATGGGACGGACAGAAGATGTGCACGCGGGGACTGCCTTTACTGGCGGCGGGAAAAAAAGTCCCCAGTGTATCACGCCGCCAGTAAAGCATCCAATCCCCGCGTGCACATCTTCTGTCTCCCCGTGTGCACGCTTTGGAATCCGTATCGATTCCAAAAGGCCCTCGTCATGGCGAGAGCAGAGCATGCGCGCTGCTAACGCCAGACGAGATCTAAAAATGACAAGTACAGTGCCATCTACAAAAGCAGATTACTATTCCAATTTAGCATAAGTAATGTGCCAGTTCATGTAAAGCTGGACACCACATATACTAAATTAATAAGGTATATTCATAAAAACTAAAACGAGTTGATAGGGCATCATCTAGTAGCGGTGCTGACATCGATATAGTCTTGGTGGTGCTACAGAGTAGCAGAACTGTAATTTTGCACCAAAATATACTTTAACAGTAAGTCAACGAAGTATGAACAGACAATCCATTACTATGAAGGGAACAGCAGCCCGACACGTCCAGTACAAGCTCCATATTGGCAACTCCTTAAGTACCCAGGGACAGCCAGTGCTATTTCATGTTAGTTATGAGATTAGGGATAGCATTTAAATACATTATTTTGAAACATAATTTGGACTTTTTGATTGTTATGCTTGAGAAAAGATATTTTTTAAAGTGTTGTCTAGTGGTAAAGTGACTAAGCTATCAATCAGTGATGAATACTCTCCTCATGGTCTCCTAGTAAGTGCTAGATATCAAGCTAAACACCATATTGGAATGGTGCAAGTTTAATCTAGTAAACATAAAGTACCAAAAAAAAAGCCTACACTATGGTATAAGTAAAAGTATACAAGCATGGGTTTTAGAAAAGTAGTTTCAAATATCACTAAGAAGACAAAGCTTATTCTTTTATGTAGATATTGTATAAAGTTGAAGTTGCAAGGCAAGTACATTGTCGACAGTGAAAATATACCCCATATGTGCTCAATGTACAGAGTGGGCACCATTAAAGATTTTGGAATGACTGTTCTGTATTGATATTGACCACAAGCTTCAGCCTACTCCCTAACCAGGACCAAGAGTCTCTAAAAACCTTAAAAATCAATCAATAAAAATATTATTTGCTTTACGTTATGCTCTTTTGCAAAAAGCGGCATTTAAATAATCATGTTTTGAGGAATTCAGTTAAGAATACAATCTGAAACTTTTTATCCTTCTGGTTGAATCTAGGTCAAGCAATTCGTTACTTGGATACCTTTTTTGTTTGCTTTGACACTGTGCTCTTAAATACGGAATTAAAAATGTCCTTAATTCCCAAGAGGTTAGGCTTGCAAAGTATCCAATGCATCTAATAGGAATAAATCCCATTATACTGTGTGAGGCAGCAGGTGTGTTGCCTGTGAAAAAACACATCCCAAAAGGCACTTCAATGTCCTTTCCAGAGCAATTTGAGTTGACTGTAGTTTCAAATAAGCAGCTTTTACCACCAAACTTACTTAACTAGGTCAAGCAGTCTCACACCTGAGCTCAACTGGTCAATGGGAATAGACAACAAACGCTCCTGTGTGTCTTATACTGCAACAAATTCAAACAGGACACTACCCTTTCTATATAAGCAAACTGCCAATTTGCCAAAGTAGGGCTCGGCTTCCCTTTTGTAACTTTGCGAATGTGACCAGCTGAAGGAATGTCTATTCTATAGTGAAACTGTTGGAATCCACAATAAAGAAGAATGCCTTAAAATTGAGGCGAAGTGAACGTGCTGCAAACCCATATCAGAGAGTCAAACACCCAGTTAACATATGGATGTACAAGAAAACAACTGTTTTCTCAAATTCTGCTTGAAGATCATCATTTTCGTTTTAACAGCATTAATAATCAGATCTTCTGCATTATATAAAACAATTGCTGCAAAGATCTAACTAAACGACAAGATTGTAAGCATAATGCAAAATTTGAATATGTACCTGCCTCAATTTCGTAGAAAAGATGCATCTTTTTCATATTCTAGCCTAAGCCAACTATAAAATGGCTGAATAACAAGGGTGCCAGCACACACCCATGCGGATACAACTTACCTGTCAGGATGAGATCAGAAACATGATATCCAATGAAATTGCAGATGCTGAACAGCCCTGCTTGCCCCTTAAGACTGATTAATTGTGATTTCTGGAGCCAAGCTGCGCTCTATTATTCTTCAAAAGCATGGCTAATATTGCAGGATTCTTTTTGCTGAATGGCTTTTCCAATATTATTAACCAAATCCCCTGATCTTTATTTAAAAAAAAATAAACAACGCCATTTCAGCTGTAAATCAGGTGACAACAGTTTGGTTTCTAGACACACGTGTAGGAAAGTGGCTCTGTATATACTGCACCAAAGTAAGGTTCAGTGTGCACAGAGTCCCCAGTCCCCAGAGGTTTGGCAGAGGCTAAAGTTAGATATAACCTTACTCTCTAAAGTGGTAGCTTGGTCGAGCAGTAAGGCAGTAGCAGAGGACAGTGTAAAGCATTTGTTGTACACACTCAGTCAGCAAATGAAGCCACACACTCAAGAACTGAACTCTAGGCCAATGGTTTGTATATAAAAAAAATATGCTTGTTTTATTTTAGAACCAACAATAGGATAAAAATATACTTTCTCAGTATGAGATGCTTTGGTTAACCACCTTACAAATAGGCAATAGACTTTTTGATGGTAATAATCACAGTTGGTGCAAGAGGCAACACAGGGTCAAATACAATGCAACATTGAGCTTAATGGAAAATTATGATTAATTACAATTAATTACTTTGTAGATTACTTTTTCTAACCACAGGACTGGATCCTGGATTCAGTCCTGGGACACTTCCTGTAAACAGGTAAGAAAAAGCGTTTTGGTTAATATAGTGATTTTTGAGAAATATTACTGTATTTCAAAAGTTGACACTTAGAAACTTTTCTGGGTAAAACTACCAATGTTATCCTATGGAAGGAAATGCAGTTTGTAAGCAAAGTGGGTTTACGTTACTTTTGTAATCCAGTGCTGGGTTCTATGGTTCAGCACTGGGGTATCTATCTAAAACAGGCAAGTAATTACGTTTGTATCGTTGGCACGATTTTTAAAGAATATTTGAAAAATGCAAAAATCGACACTTAGAAACTTTTTCAACAAAAGCAGGCAATGATATCCTATGAGAGGAATTACGAGTTACTGGTAAGTACGGTAAAAATTACTTTTCATGGTTGGTACTTGACTAAAAGAGGCAGTACTGACGTCTCTCCTGATAGCAGGTGAGTAGTTCGGAATTCGTTACTGTTGTGATTTTTAAACAATATTTTAGTATTTCAAAAGTAGACAGAAGAAATTTCACAGAAAACCAGTCAATGGATCCCTATGGAAGGAAATGGAGTTAGCGGTAAGTAACGTTGTGATTACTTTTTAGGGCCAGTGTTGGGCACCCCGGTCCGGCACTGGGGCCTCTTCTAATATCAGGTGAGTATTTTCGTTTTCGTGACTCGGTTGATTTTAGGTGAATATTTTAAAGTTTCAAATCTCCACACTTAGAAGAAATTCCAGGCGGGAGCCAGTCAGTGTTACCCTATGGAAGAAAAGTGAGTTATCGGTCTTTGGGTAAGTACTCGACTGGCAGAGTTAAGGTTCTGGGCATAGACTCGGGGGTCCCCCAGTATCAGGTAAGTACAGTTTTTACACCCTCAGCGGCACAGGGGCGGCCGGGTGCAGAGTGAGTAGGCCCAATGTTATCCTATGGCAGGCAGGGGGCCTCGGGTTGGTGGCTGCTGGCCAGCAGACCACGCGGCTGTGGGAGCTGGGCTCCTGGTCACTTGCTCAGGGCAAATGGGGAAGTAGGTTAGAGTAGAGGTTGCACTTCCAGGGGCACTCGGGCGGCTGGGTGCAGGGTGCTTTCGAGCCGTCGGGCGCTCAATGTTAACCAATGGAGATCTTGGTCGGTGAAAAAGGCTGCAGGCTCGGGGACGGTGACTCTTCAGGGGCGACCAACACTTCGGGAGGTAAGTTGGGGTCTTGGAGGATAGGTAGACACCCAGGAGTTGGGCACAGGGGGCCGTTGGGCGCCGGGTGCAGGGGTGTCTTTTGAGGTCGGGAAATCTTACCCCCTGCTGGTCGCGGTTGGAGGGGTCCCTTGTCCTGAGGCTGCAGGCGTCGTCTGGGTCGTCGAGGAGGGTCCTTGGGCACTGGATTCCGGGTCAGAATCGCCGGGGGACGTCCTCAGAGTCTTGGTTCACTCAGGCACAGGCCGGGCTCGGCGGGTGCAGAGGCTGCAGGTTTCGCGGTTCCGTGCCAGGGCTGGGTCTTTTGTAGTTTGTTCTTTTGAGCAGTACCACTGCTCGTGGGAGTCCCTGGGTTGAAGGCTGTGGCACAGAAGTCAGGTCCTCCGGGGTTTTTGAGGTTGCTGAGGCCGGGGTTCCGCAGGAGCAGGTTCAGAGGTCGACAGGCCGGTAGGGCTGGGGCCAAGTCAGTTGTCGTCGCCTCCTTGTTAGCAGCTGCACGGCTGGTCTTCTTGCTTCGTCTTCTCTTCTTGTTTTCGGATTCGGGAACTGAGGAAGGAAGGTTCAGGGAGCCCCTAAATACTAAATTTAGGGGTGGTTACAGGTAGGTAAGGGCAGGGACCAATGGGTCCCTTCCCTGGGGTGGGTACACCCCTATTCTGCTCCTGTCCAGTGGGAGGGGGCAGGAGCCTGTCCCTGGTTGGCTGGGTCCCCCATCCTCAAGATGGCGGGGACTCGAGTTTGTGCTTCACCTCGCCTCCCCACCTTAAGGGTGGAGTTGGCAGAGGTGGGCACAACCCATTTCCTGCCTCTGGTTTTCCCGCCGGTTCTCCCGCCAGAAGTGGGGTAGAACCAGTGGGGACCAGTTTGCTGGAAGCAGCAAATGGTCTGGGGAAGCTCAAAAGGCGGCAGGCCTTTGAAGCTCCCTCTGCCCATCCTGGGGAGGAGGCTTTGGCACCTCGCCCCAGGATGCGCCTGGTTTCAGGCCCCTGAGAGCAGAGGCTCTCGACCCAGGGGTCCAGAAACATGTCTGGTGGTGGCAGCCTGGGCAGCCACTCAGTCCGGACACTGGAGGTCGGGTTGATTTCAGGGGGCATCTCTAAGATGCCCTCTGAGTGCGTTTACATTAAATCCCACACTGGCATCAGTGGGGGTTTAATGTGCTGAGAAGTTTGATACCAAACTTCTTAGTTTTCAGTGGGGCCATTATGGTGCTGTGGAGTTCGTAATGACAGACCCCCAGCACCATATACTCTTAATGGCAGCACTGCACTTACAATGCCCAAGAATGGACTTGGGCACTGTAGGGGCACAGGGCTCATGCCTCTATGCCCTCACCACTGGCATAGTGCACCCAGCTAGAGAGGTGGCTGACCTAGGCCAGGGCAGTGGCTTGGTAGGCATGGCACACAGGGATGTGTGCCATGTCGACTCTTCACTTTTGTTCTGCACCAAGACACGCAGCCTGCAAAGGCAGTGTGTGTGTGTAAAGGTACAGGGTCCCTAAGGGTGGCACAACAAGTGCTGCAGCCCTTAGGGGCCTTCCCTGGTCACAGTGCCCTGGGTACCCATGGTACCATTTACCAGGGGCTGACCTGTGGCCAGGGATGCCAATTGGGTGTAGGTATCAATGCAGTTTTAGGGAAGGAACACAGGCCCTGGGTACCTGGTTGGCAGGAGCCCAGGGCACAATCAGTCAAAGCACATCAGCAATTCAGCAAAAAGTGGGGGCATACCATGCAAGAAAGATGGCACTTTCTCACAACATGTATCCGTAGGTTTAAAAGCAAAAGTAACAATGTTTCTGGACATATGGGCTGAATCATCCAATGGGCGTACGAGGTACAAGATATTGCCCTGTTCAGGATATCGGAAGAACCACAAGAAGTATATTAAGGATAAACAAAATCCTTCCCCAGCATTGTTGAACCAAAGCCAGATTCCACAAGGCTCAGTGAGGCATCATAAGTTAATACAGTGTATTTCAAATTGTGGAAGCATGGAATTGTTTGATAAACAAATACACTTTTTGATGACTCATTGGAATAAACAATTGTCTTCCTGTTAGTATCCATGCCTGATGCAAAGTATGTACAAGCCAGGCACTCCGTCTGACTACAATAATTACACTAGGTGCACTTGTGTATTTGCATTAATGGCGGCTGAGAATATGCCCCATCTACTTTGTGCTCCAGAGCTATGTTGGGCTCAAATGAATAACAGGCTACTTAACGTCGGCAACGCGTTTTCTGTGATTTCTAAGGTTCCTCACCATAAAATAATCTTGAGGCGCATGAATGGATCTACAGAGCTTTGCAGTAGTTTCCCGCATGCTGTGTGTCACTCAGCGCTGGCTTCATACTATCCAGAAGTGAGTGGAGACGCATATAAGGACCAAACATTGCGTGTTGACATCAGTTTCTTGTTTTTTCCCTTTCCACGCACTCAGTTGCAGAGTGTTACCAGTTGTTGGTGACAGTTTGTTCAGTAACTGGCGGAACTTCACAGATGATAAAAAGGCCCCTGTACAGAACAGGGATTTGCGGTTAGACTGAGTATCCACCAGGAAATGTGCTACTGAAGGTCAGTAGCTTGTTCATCTAATGGATACCTCCAACTGCATATTCCTCATGTTAGAGCAGATACAAAAACAGTACCTCCCCAAGGTACAGGGTCTGTGGAGTGGACTCAGAACAAAAGGTCTTGCATAACCTAGTGGGTCAAACTGGTATGGCAGTAGTGCTTTGTACCTATACCGCAGTCTGGCAGATATCAAGGACAGGTACCCCTCACACCAATGCAGTGGTAGTGGCCTTGGTGGAATGGGCGCTCAGTCCTTCCAGGTGCTGTTTCATAGGCAGTGCATAGCAAAGTAATTGTCTGGGGCGTTCAACCCAAAGGGCATGACCCGGAACTGGAAGTGCCCTTCTGGGGTCGAGAACAAAGACCTCTCCTTAGCTCCCTCTGTCAAGGCAATTTCCCAGTACCCAGACGTTAAGTAAAACGTGCTGAGGAACTTGCCAGCCCCAAGCCGATCTATGAGCTCATCAGCTCTGGGGATGGGGTGCGCGTCAGTCTTGGTGACCATATTGAGCCCACGGTAGTCTAAACAGTACCGGAGTTTAGGTGCGACACCTAGGGGCAGCGAAAGACCTCCTCTTTGATGCTGGCTCTCACTTTGTCAGATAACCTGGAAATGTTGTTCTTCACAGGCATGCTGTCCCCAGTATCAACATCATGGGTACATCATGTAGTGATCCTTGAGGTAAGTGAGATGCAAACTGCCCCAGCAACTGGCGGCAGTCTCTGTTGATCTAGGGTCAGTTTAGGGGAGAGGCTGGCACCCTACACTGTCTCATCCCACTCCTTGGAAGAAAGGAGGTCAGGGAGAGGTTCACTCTCCTCTTCCATCCCATCATCAGTAACCAAGAGCATGGTAAGCCCAGACCTCTCAAAGTGGGGCTTGAGATGATTGACATAAAGGAACTTTAAAGGGTTCCTGGGAGCGTTGAGGTCCACCAAGTAGGTGACGTCGCTCTTGTGCTCCTTAGCCTCATAAGACCCGGGCCAGCTGTCTTGAATGGCCCTGGTCTCCATCACCCACACTTTTTGGCCAGGCTGAAACTCAAACAGAATGGTATTCTAGTCATACCAGCGTTTCATATCCTCCTGGATGGTTTCTAGAATCTCCTGTGCAAGATCCGGAAGCGAACTGTCATGTATCTGCACCAAGTTTGTGTCCTTTTTGCCAACATCCTGAGGATTCTAAGTGTACCCAGGGTTTGGGGATCCCCCTAGAAGGGTCAGAGAAAATACGCAAAATGTAGCTAATTTTTTAGCTTTTAGGGGAAAAATAGGCAAAAAGTGCTCTGGATGAAAGTGTGTTATTTTTCTTCCGAAAATGGCATCAACAAAAGGTTTGCTGTGCCAAAGTCACCATCTTCCCAGTTTTCAGGCGCATGCAGAGCTTAATAAAAATAAACTGATTTTTTAACACAGTTTTGGAAGATTTTAAAAAGGTAGCCCATTTTTCCTATTTTTTGTGCTCTCAACCTACTTCCAGTTTGTGGTGGAAACCAGTGGAAACCAGTGTGAAAGACATGGGTGATCCAGAAAAGCTATATATTTCTGAAAAGTAGACAAAATTCCAAATTCAACAAGGGGTCATATGTGTAGATCCCTCAGGGTTTTCCCAAAGAAACTGTTGAAATAAAGAAATACTGAAAATGAGTAGGAAAAAATGGCCATTTGCGACAAAGTTTTCATCTGTAAATTTTCACCCAATGGTCGATTTACAAATGCAAAATACCATTACATCCGCCAGCCCATTCTGGTTGCTGGGAGATATAGAGTTTGGAGCTTCTTCAAGAACCCAAGGTACTCAGAGCCAACAACTGAGCTGCAGAGTACAATGGTTTTTCATTGTGTACAGAGTACAGATCAATTCATATGGTGAAATATGTTGAGTGAAAAATGGGTATCAAGGAAACCTATGAATTTCTGAAATGGGCACCAGATGTGGAGTTTAGGAGAAGTGGTTATTTGTACATCTCTGAATTTGTGAGTAACCATACTAGCATATGATTTAGAGGGTGTTTTTCAAACTTTCTTCTTTCTTACACACCGGCTTACATTTGGAAAGTACAAATGCAGCGAAATCCAATTGGTAATAATAAATATCCTACTATTCTATGCTCTAACATGTCTTCTGATAAAAATGGTACCTCACATGTGCAGGTAGGCTTAGTGCCTGTAGAAGAAACAAAAGTCCCTTATCAATAGTTCAAAGATAAGTGGGCGAAAATTGCTCCGTAATTAGGAACAAACCTCAATATGGATCATGTGCTGAAACAGTCTATAGAATACAACAAAATCAAACATCCAATTTCATCAACAATACAGTGTGCACAAAAATATCAATAAGGTACATAGAGGAAATAACTAATATAAAAATGTTGAATTTATTTTATGAAATCTTAGTCAATATACTTCATACATGATTAAAAACATATCCTCATTCAAGAGGTTACAATATTGTAAACCACTATAATTACATTAAAAAAACATAACAGGAAAACTTAAAAACAGGCTTAGTGCCTGTGACAGGAAATGGCCCAAAACGCAACATGGATACATCACATTGTTCTACTCAAAACGGACCTGTTTTTTGCAAAGTGGGTAGCTGTGGATTTTGGGCCACAGCTCAGCCAGCACCTAGAGAAACCTAGCAAACCTGTACATTTTTTAATACTAAGCAACTAGAGGAATCCAGGATGAGGTAACTTGCATGGCTCTCATCAGGTTGTTTTAACCAGAATCCCTTGCAAATCTCAAACTGACTAAAAAATCATGTGAAGGAAAGTTCCATAATCTGCGGGAAGCCACAAACTTCCTTCCACCCTGCATTGTCCTAAGCCTTGAGATAAAAATGGTGCATCAATTGTGTGGGTAGGCCTAGTGTCCGCGACAGAAAACAGCCCAAAACTTAACACGATTACATCACATTTTTCCACCAAAAGCTGATCTGTTTTTTGCAAAGTGGGTAGCTGTGGATTTTGGGCCCCAACTACTACGGCACCTAGTGAAACATATCAAACTTGCACATGTTTTTAAACTAGACAACTTGGAGAGTCCAGGGTGGGTGTGCCTTGTGTGGATCCCATAAGGTATTTTTACCCACAATGTCATGCAAACCTCAGACTTTGCCGAAATCACGCATTTTCCTTCCATTTCTGTGATGGAAACTTGCGGTATTCGCAGGAAGAAAACAAGTTACTTACCTGTAACTTTGGTTCTCCAGTATTGGAAACTTTCATAGATTCCCATGCTTGAATCATTCCCCGTCGTCGAGATGGGAGTCCCTGGTATACATAAAATAGCAATAGAAACCATTACAAAAGAAGAAACCAGGCCTAGGCCCATTCTAGTTTTGTAACATATCCACCTCTTTTTGTAAAAGAGACCAAATAAAATGAACAACCAATCAGATCAGCCTCACCCTCTAGAACCTTCCTGAGAGAACCTCAGATTTTCGTAGCCGTAGTGTAAAATTATAACTTAAGCTGCTGAAGGCTGAGCTTTCCCAGGGGAGGAGGGTGGGTCGCATGGGAATCTATGAAAATTTCCAATACTGGAGAACCAAAGTTACAGGTAAGTAACTTGTTTTCTTACTCCAGTATTGGAACTTTCATAGATTCCCATGCTTGAATCAGAGTATCTAGCAGTTATGAGCACATTTTTTTTAACCTTGATTCCTTATTCAACCAGTATTAGCATTAACATCACAAGTCAATGGAAATTAAACACCTTTGTAAACATAAGGAAGAAACAAGCAAATGAACTTCAAAAATGTGCAAAGAGCATAAGCAGAAAAAACGGAAGGAGGGTAGAAAGGGAAAGCTCACCACTTAATGAAAGAGGTTCCTCAGGACTGCCTGGCCCACTGCTGTGTCACTCTGCGTTGAAGAATCCAAGCAGTAATGTCTTGTAAATGTATGAGTACTGCTCCAGGTTGCTGCTCTGCAGATCTCCCGGATAGGAACTCCGGCAAAGAGGGCTGTCGAAGAAGAAATCGCCCTCGTGGAGTGAGCACGGACCCGACCCTCAAGGGGCTTGCCCGCTGCTCTGTGACAATACTGGATAGCGCTGGTAATCCAACGAGCAATCCCCTGCTTGGAAAGGGGAAAACCCTTACGAGGGGCGCTGAAAGACACAAATAGTTGAGGAGACTTCCTGAAGTCTTTAGTACGTTGAAGATAGAATTTTAAGCACCTCTGAATGTCCAGTGAGTGGAGTGCTTTTTCTGCCGGAGTAGTAGGTTGAGGGAAAAAAGTTGAGTATAACCGGCTCATTCAAATGAAAAAGTCTGAAGGCACTTTCGGTATGAACTTTGGGTTGGTACGGAGTATTACTGTCCCCTTTTTAAATTGGAGAAAAGGTTCCTGAATGGTGAGAGCCTGTAATTCACCTACTCTCATAGCCGAAGTCAAGGCTAGCAGAAGAGCCACCTTCCAGGAGAGGAATTTCAAATCCGCCCGATGAATAGGTTCAAAGGGATGTTTCATGAGTGAGTGGAGTGCTTTTTCTGCCGGAGTAGTAGGTTGAGGGAAAAAAGTTTTGTATAACCGGCTCATTCAAATGAAAGTCTGAAGGCACTTTCGGTATGAACTTTGGGTTGGTACCGAGTATTACTGTCCCCTTTTTAAATTGGAGAAAAGGTTCCTGAATGGTGAGAGCCTGTAATTCACCTACTCTCCTAGCCGAAGTCAAGGCTAGCAGAAGAGCCACCTTCCAGGAGAGGAATTTCAAATCCGCCCGATGAATAGGTTCAAAGGGATGTTTCATGACCTGGGTGAGAACCAAGTTAAGGTGCCAAAGAGGAGGCGGAGGCTTGACTGGAGGGAAGACTCTGAAAAGGCCCTTGTGAAACTGCTTAATTATCCTTGCTGACCAGAGGGAAGGACCAGAAGATGTGCGTCTGAAGCGAGAGATGGCGGCAAGATGAACTTTGATGGATGAGTGAGCCAGCCCTGCTTTTGCTAATGAAAGAATGTAAGGAAGAACTTCATGCGGTGCAGAAGAAAGAGGATGGATACCCTCTTGCTGGCACCAAATGCAGAAACGCTTCCACTTTAACCGGTATGTTTTGTTGGTACTTGGGGCTCGTGCTTGAGAAAGTACATCTCTACATTCTGCTGAAAGGGTCACACAAAGAAATTCTCGGTGCTCAGGAGCCATGCCGATAACTGCAGGGATTGAGGATCCGGGTGCCAGACTTGGCCCTGGGACATTGTCAGCAGCGAAGGTATCGGCTGCAACGGAAGTGGACGGTCCAGGGAGAGGAGATGCAGCTCTGTGAACCAAAATTGGCGGGGCCACGAAGGAGCTATCAAAATCATCTTGCAAGGTTCCGCCTTGAGCTTCTGACCGGAAGCGAACTGTCATGTCATGTCATGTGGCCTGACCAGGCCATTGAAAGCGCATTCCCCAATGATCCCGGATGGTGAAGCCTGCTTGCGTAAAATCGGCATTTCTTGTTCTCCGGCGTGGCAAAGAGGTCTATGGACGGCCTGCCCCATAGGCGAAAAACCTGTTCCAGAGTGGACTGTTCCAGTTCCCATTCGTGGCTGATTTCAGTCTGCTCAGCGTGTCCACCGTTTCGTTGAGAACGCCTGGAAGATGCTCCGCTTTGAGCGATATCCCCTGCTGGATCGCCCATTCCCAAATTGTCTGAGCTTCTTGTGACAAAAGACGAGATCTGGTGCCGCCTTCCTTGTTTATGTAATGCATGGCCGTCGTATTGTCTGTTCGTACTAGAACTGCAGACTGCTGTATCCGCGGAAGAAAGGCCTGCAAGGCCAGGCGAATCGCTCTGAGCTTCAGCAGATTGATATGTAGAAGACGATGTTGGGGTAGCCAACGGCCGCTTACGTGAAGGTCTTGCAAGACCGCTCCCCAGCCCTCCAGCGAGGCGTCTGTAGTTATTATCTGAGGAGCTGGGGTGATCCTGAAGGAGAGGCCCTGAGAAAGGTTTGCCTCGTTCGTCCACCATGATGCGGCGTCCCTCATGTACACGGTAACGAAGATCTTGTCTTCGAAGGACCCGTCGACTTGGCGCCACTGCAAGTCCAGCTCTTCCTGGAGAGGGCGCATCCGTAACCTGCAGTGAGGAATTAGAGGAATGAAGGAGGAAATGGACCCTAGGAGGGACTTGTAGAGGCGAACTGAAAGTGACTGCCTTCTTAACAGTAGACGGGCCATGGCCATCAGCTTTTCTTGCCTCTCCAGGGTCGGAAAGGCTTTGTTGAGGGATGTGTCCAGAATGGCTCCCAGGAATCGGGCTGTTCTGGATGGACACATAGTCGACTTTTCCGTGTTGAGAGTAAGACCGAGATTGTCGAAAAGGTGTGTGCACGCCGCAACTGATTCCTCTGCCGCGTGCTTGGAAGAAGCATTCAGCAACCAGTCGTCCAGGTAAGGGAAAACCTGATGCTGCTGCTTTCGTAGAAAAGCTGCCACAGGACCTAGTACTTTTGAAAAGATCCGCGGAGCAGATCTGAGTCCAAAAGGCAGGACCTTGAACTGAAAGTGGCTCTTGGCTACTGTGAAGCGAAGGAACTTCCTGTGGGCTGGATGGATGGGTACATGAAAGTATGCGTCCTCTAGACCCAATGTGGCCATGTAATCCCCTGAGTTGAGAAGACGAAGGATGTCCTGCAGAGAAACCATTCGAAATGATTGTTTGATGAGATAGGTGTTGAGCTCCCTCAGATCTAGAATAGGGTGCCACTTTTCTAAGGTCTTCCGGACCAGGAAGAACCGGGAGTAGAAACCCTCTCCTCGCTGAGAGAGAGGAACCGGCTCCATCGCCCCTTTCAGGAGCATTTGATGGACTTCCAAACGTAGAAGACGAAGATGTTTTGAGACCGTGGTGCGAGGGGGCTTGGAAGGTGGTGCATGGACAAATTCCAGAGTATGGCCGCATTGAATGATTTTCAGAACCCAACGATCCGATGTTATTTGCTGCCAGTTGTGGAAGTAATTTGAGATTCTGCCTCCCACTGGTGTTACAGGAGGAGAAGGGACAGTAGTAAGAGCCAGCAAGCCGCTATTGACGCTTAGAGGAGTCCCTCCCCTGGCGTACTTGTCTTCCTCGGTTGTTAGATCTAGAGAAAGAGGATGATTGATTTTGCCGCTGGTTATAATTCGGGCGGTAAGATTGAGAGTTTGATCCATATGAAGAATACCGTTGTTGCTGGTATCCCCCTCTGTAGGTAGCATTCCCTCTGCCTCTGGCCCCACGGAAGGGGACCTTGCGGTATTGCAGTGTCCCTAAGGATTTTGCGGTCTCCGTGTCTTTCTTAATGTCCTGGAGCGCATCATCAATATGCTTCCCAAAGAGCGCCTCCCCATCAAAGGGAAGATCCAAAATTTTGTTTTGGACCTCAGGACGAAACCATGTAAGCTCCCAGCCAGCCTTGGCGACGAAGGACAGCAGCTCCCGCAAGGGAGCGGAACGCAGTCGTTGCAATGTCCATTGCACAATCAATGACTTCAGCAGAGGTTTTCTCTCCCTCTTGAAGAATCCTCTTCGCTTCCACTTTCGCATCCTCCCGAAATTGATCCAGATAGGGGGAAAGGTCGCACCACATCTGGCGATCGTAGCGACCAAGTATAGCTAAGACGTTCGCCGCCCTGACCATCAGGCTGGACATGGAGGAAAACCTCTTGCCGGCGTTATCGAGGCGTCTGCCCTCTTTATCTGGAGGTGTCGTGAGGGGAGCAGAAGGATTTCTGGACTTTCTTTGGGCAGCCTGAGAGATGACAGAGTACGGTTTAGGCTGACTGACCAGGCAGGCCGGGCTATCGTCAGGAGCCTTATTTCTTTTCAAGGCGAGGCAGTACCGGAATAACCGTGGATGGACTCATCACTTCCAAACCCTCGTCCCAGACATGACCAACTATAGGAATGGACCAAACTGATTTTTTGTAAGGCTCCTTGAAGTCATAAAGGAAACATTCAGACTGCACCGTGGGCATGGGCAGTTCAAATCTCTTAGCAGCCCTTTCCATCAAATATGGAAACCCCCTATGTCTCCAGGGGGGGAATCCACAGGCGCTGGTGAAGGCGAAGCCGGATCAGGAATTACATAGTCATCCCACTCTGTATCTGGATCTGGTATAGTGACGTTGCCTTGGTCCTCATCAGAGGTATCATCCTGGATGAGAGGGACGATTGGTGGCGCATCTGGAGCCAGAGGCGGAGGCAATTGAGGGGTAGAAGGCAGTGCAGGCAGGACAGCTGTAACTGGCACCGCAACAGGAGCCAGAGATTGTGGTGGGAATCTCCGTCTATAGTTAGGCTGTCCGGAAATCGGTTAAAACCGACTCTGCCCGACAGTACCCTACCGGTTGAAAATCAGCTGACCCGGTTTAAACAGAGTGTCACTGATTTTCATTGCTGTTGCACCACTTGGCCCCTTGATGGAGCCAAAGCATTGCAGACCAAACTGCAATTTAGGCCCGAGAAGGAAGCAGCAGGCTTATGTTTTTTTCCTGCCCTGCAAGATCCTCATAAAGTGTTTATTAAGAGCGGGTGAGGAGGGTATAATAATGTGTTTGAAAATTAAGGCAATCAAACATTTAATGCCAGGCACTCGGGAAGCACAAGCAGTCAAATGAGTGAATTAGGGCTGCATTATCGCCATGTGATTAAAGCGGGCCGGCCGAGGGTATTCCTCCTGATCCTTCTTCGTCGCCATGGACAGCGGACTGCCCTCTTAAGGCTGGCTAATAAAGCACAAAACTTCTGAAAGACTAGTTAGGAAGAAAAAACAATCAAAAGTGGGAAAGTGGGCATCATGAGTAGAAGAGGAGACATAGGGGCCCAAAGAAATAAAATTAATGGGTCAAAGGCAGCAAGGTTGGTAATTCAGGAGTGGATGTCCACCATAAATCAAAATAATCACGTTAACAAGAAAATCAACTTTACTGTTCGGCTAAATGACGACATTTGCATATTAGAATGCAGGAGGCATGAGGGAGACTTGGGAGACAAGGTGCCCTGCCGCCATGATGGAGCGAGGAGAGATGGGGACAGAACCAGCCCACGAGGCACCCATTTATTACGGTGAATAGCTAATTTCTGAATTTATGGGGCTGGGGATCCGTCCCTGTGCAATCTATATTAGAGAAAATGAAATGAAAGGGGCGGGCAGGAGAGCCGCTGGGGGGGGAGGGGGGGGATGTGCAGGGCATCGCTTTGCGTTATTGCTTGTCTGCCATTTGCAAATCATTATTAATTGGGGCCCTGTCGCTGGTGCGGCAGGGCCGTGCGGCTGGACAGCTAGAGCAGACACACATCTCTTCATCAAGGCGCCAGCACTGTAGAGCCAATTACCCCTCCCTGATTGGGCTCGAATAAGGAGCATGCCACAGCAACCCTGTGACTGACCAGCGCAGTGGTCATGGGCACAGCGGGGCCTCTGGATGCCCTAGACATCCAGTATGGATGGGGTCCAAGCGGGCAACTAGAGCCAAATTTCGGGGGGTGGGGGGCTGTGAAAGACTTTGGGGGGGGGCTAATTCTTCCGGCCATAGGCAGAGTGGCTCTAAGAAGGGGTGAAAACAGAACAAAAGCCTCATTAACAAGTAAATGGTCTTTTAAAGACCTGTGAAGGACTCGAGTGCGGGTGCAATTACACGGTCGCCAGCCCGGGAAGCTGTCTCAGTCCGGGCTGACACACACCAGGGGGGGGGGGGGGGCGAGGGGGGGCTGAAGCCCGGTGAGCCCAATGGGTGTTGCGCGCCTGATGGGGTGTACCACAATTTGTTTACTGTGGAGGGAGGGCGTGGGCAAAGTACAACAAAAGTGCGTGACTTGGGGAAAGCGGAGCAGAAAACTCCGCGTGTGTGCCACAATAAGTGGCAGGGCAACAGAAACCCGTGACCTGGCGGCCGGTAAACCCCAAAGAGAAGCAAACTTCGTTTGTTTAGAAAGTTAAAAGAAACCCTTAAAACTTCACCTAGTTGAAAAGAGTTGCATTTTATACATAGGCATATAAAAAGAAAATAATTCCTCTTTGAAACGACAAGACTGTCTGCGATAGACATACTAAACTAAAATGACCGTGACATTTCATTAAGAAATAAGACAACATATTTTCTCCCTCTCCCGTCATTTTCTTTTGACCACAGGCGCCTCTCCATGTAAAGAACCCAGAGCCAATATTAGTCAATTAAAAGTCCCTAAACAAAAACGTCCGCGTAACTGTCAATAACATACTCAGTCAAATCCAAAAGCTACAGTATATTCGTCACCAACTGTATTATGAAAATGAGCAAAAAACGATTGTTTTGTTAAACCAAACAAAAAGACAATATTTTAATCGCCCAAGCCTTTACTTCATAGACCAATATTTTCCCTTCTACACGTTTAGGAAAATTTGGAAGTTGAAGCTAATGTTCAGATAGAAGATTAGTAGAAAGCACACTCCCGTCAGATTTTCATTCTGAGTTTCCTCTCTATGGAAGAACTAAAACGGAGAAGCAGCTTTATCTGACAGATAGAGGAGACAAGTTAAATTGGTTTAATTAAACTGGTGGACCACTTTGACATCATTAAATCACCTAGGACAGGGTGTGGGAACTAGGGCACGTGTGTCTGACGGGATCTGCTCTCAATTCCCAGCAGAGAACAGCAGGTTTGTCTGCATTTCGACACGGAACTCTGTCCTGTGGGGCCATATGGGTGTAGATGGTTAAGAGGACTGAATCATGTGCTCTTAAGTGACAACCTCCCGGATACACCAGGATCTTAATGGGGTTTTCAGGATGCAGCAAGACCAGTTCGGCGTCTGGAAGTGGTGCAACAACAGACGCAGGACATCTAGATTCGATAAAACTGTAAACCAGGTCTTGTTCCTTGGTAGAATCCGTCAAGACACCCTCCCCTTCAAATAGCTGACCGCCTACTCTCAAGAGAGCATCTTTTCTTTGAGCCTTGTGTCTATATAACAAGTACAGGGGTACGTTTCCATCTTTATTTACTACTTAAGCTAATTCACTTGTAACCATTCAAAGGATGTTGTTAGTTCAGAAAGGCATTCTCAGACAACTCCAAAACCACAGGTCTATCTAGTTTAAAATTCGGTAATGGTGACTTGTTTGAATAAGTGTCTGGCATTTCCATAATTTCATTATTACGTAAAGCACGCTAATTATTTGAAGTGTGCTTATTACTAAGGAGAAATCTCACACTAATAAAGATGAAATTGTCTTTCTCTGGGCTTATTGCAGAGCACCCGGCCATCCTTCACGCCGAGAGTGATGCTGATGTCCAGCAGGCGGGGGCTGGGGTAGATGAGGGGAGCAGGAGTTTGATTTGTGGTAGTGCTTCTTTCTGCTCACACTTTGTTGGCACTCTTCGGTTGTATTTAACTGATCATGTTGATAGGCACCTACGGCTGAAATAGCAAACCAGTTATCATTCTTTAACAAAACATGTTTTAGTAATCATTGGGATACTGCAATGGCAAGATTTCAACTTCACAAACTCAAACACTTAAAGCATAGACTCTTCCATAAACCTTGAAAATAACAGCAGGAGAGGATGTAGTCTAATGGTTAGGGCGGTGGACCTCAAATCTGGCGAACGGGGTTCGAGTCTCGGCAATGACGCTCAACATCCTGTGATTCTGGGCAAATCACGTAATCTACCCGTCCCTAACAAAAATGAATGTGCCCTTGTGTAACGCAACAGGTGATCATGTGAAGCGCTTCAATACCTTCAGGTTGAGTTATCACTATATAAGTCTCAGAGGGGGAAAAAAACAGCAGTGAAAACCAGCCTAGCTTTACTCAGAGCCGTGCCATCATGCTACGTGATTTGTGAGGAGTGCCCGAAACCATGAACATGTCACCCAGCTCTCACTTTCTTCAAATGACAACACATTGATTCTAAATGAACCATGAGAACTGCCTGCCTTGCCTACAACGCCCAACACCCCCAGAAATCTCTCATTTCCAAAAAGTTCTCTCTGTACCCCGCAGTTCAAGAGGTGTGCCTTGCACAGAGCCTCCCTTTACAGGCAAATTTCCGAAAGTGCTGACTTAACCTTCGACTTGTAAAAATGTATTTGGACCTCATATACACTGTACGTACACTGTCTATATACCATGCATCAATGAAGAAAGCAAGCAATAATAAAAGCAAAGCGTTCCATAAACAACGGTAAAACACCGTTTCAGTTGTTTTTTATGGCGCGAAAATGAGTAACCACTGAAAAGCACTGTTTTTTTGAGGTATTGAATTCACTGGAAAACACTGAAAAAACCACCAGAATTTACCAAAAATAGAAACTGAAAACAGGAAAGCCTATCTATAGTCCAACAGCATAAATTGTAAGTCCGTTAGTAGGGAGGAAGGCATAGAGACCATCTCCTGTTGGTAGTCCTCTTGATAACCCAAGGGATGATCATACTGCTGTTCCTCCACGTATTCTACCTCAGAGTCTGTGTCCTGGCACTTGACATGCAATTGAGAAGGGCTATCCGCATAACCATACGGTCCGTCATCCTCCTCAGATCCCTCTTCTTTGAGGAGGAGTGCAGGAGGTAGAGGAGTCACCCTCCTGGGGGAAGTCATCTCAGGGGTAATCTGGCGCTTCCTGACAGTAATCGCAATTTTTTCCTTTGTCGACGACGATGAGAGAGTCGCCGACGAAGATATGGACGCCATCGACGGAGCCGTCGTCGAGACAGTCGTCACCACAGTAGCAGATGTCGCCGTCGTTGTGGTAGACGTGGTCGCCGTCGTCACCACCGCCATCGTCATTCTCGTCGACGATAAAGTTACCACCGGCGTCGAAGCCGTCGACGCTGGACCCTGCAGCGTAGGCGACGGAGACTAGGAAATCACTGTCGACGAGCCCGTCGACGGAGCCAGAATTGAAGGAGACGAGGACTTCGACTGTACCTTTGACGTCTTCGTCGACTGAGTCGTTGACAACGTCGTCGACGAGTTTATTTTCTTCACAGTCTTACCATCAGAAGAGAGAGATGAGGGCTTTTTGAAGGCTTTTGGAGCCGCTGGAGGAGAAGATGGAGGAACTGAGCTGGACTTCCTCTCTGATGTTACTCCTGCTGACAGTCCTTCCCTCTCCTTTACACCTTGGTGAGGAGATTCGCTAGGACTACGCCTTTCAGACCTATGAGAGGTCTTTTTCAAGGCTTTACCGGGACGGTCTTCAGAAGGTGAAGGAGAAGACCTACCCCTTTTTACAGACCTCCTAGAAGATGTAGCTGAGGAGGCCTCATCACTGTCACTGGAGACTGGTTCCTTCCTTGACTTTAGCTTCTGGAGCCAGGTCAAGAGACGCCCCTCACGGTCTCGCAAAGTCTTCGTTGAAAAAGTGCGGCATATTTTACAGTCTGCTGTCTTATGGTCTGGGTACAGACAGTAAATACAATCCTTGTGCTTGTCCTCCACATAGTCTCTTCTTAGCACAAGTTGCACAAGCTTTAAAGAGGGCTTTCTTCTCTTTATCAGACATCTTGACACGAAGTCCAAGCAGGTGTTGAAGAAAAAACAGGTGAAAAACTATAGGAATAAGGTTGACAGGAAAAAACGGAGCAGAGCTCAGTGGAGACTCCCTTGCACAACGTGCGGTAGAAAATCTGAGGTTCTCTCAGGAAGGTTCTAGAGGGTGAGGCTGATCTGATTGGTTGTTCATTTTATTTGGTCTCTTTTACAAAAAGAGGTGGATATGTTACAAAACTAGAATGGGCCTAGGCCTGGTTTCTTCTTTTGTAATGGTTTCTATTGCTATTTTATGTATACCGGGGACTCCCATCACGACGACGGGGAATGATTCAAGCATGGGAATCTATGAAAGTTCCAATACTGGAGTAATCCACAAAGTTCCTACCGCCCAGCATTACCCCACTTGTGCCGATAAAAAAACTGCCCCACTTGTGTGGCTAGACCTCGACAGAAACTGATCAAACCGAAGTCAATGGAAGCCCTTGCATGGTGATTCATATTGCACAAGTGGGGCAATTCACACAAAGCACACTACCATGGAATCCAGTTTGTCTACTTTTCAAAAATGTCTGTGGTTGGTAGGTTTCCATGGGCGACCGAGCATGGCCCCAAACCCCCCAGCTACCACTAATGCTGAATTCTCCACGTAGCTCTTTAGGGCCCTTTATGTCACGGTCCCTTGGCCCCACCCACATAAGTGAGGTACTATTTTTATCGGGAGACTTGGGGAAATGCTGCGCGATAGGAAATTTGTGGCTACCCTCAGATTTCAGACGTTTTCCTCATAGAAATGTGAGAAAAATGTGTGCTTTTAGTCAACGTTTGAGGTTTGCAGGGCATCGTGGCTAAGAAAATGGTGTGGGATGCATGCAAAGCACACCACCCTGGACTCCCCCAGATGTCTACTTTTCAGAACTGTCTGTGTCTAGTAGGTTTTTCCAGGTGGCAGCCTACCCAAGCCCAAAAAAGTGCAGCTGTTCACCATTGCAAGAAAGACGATATTGGGAGTTAGCCACACTCTCCCGGCCCACATGTAAAAACAACACCCTAAAGAACCAAATGTCCTCTCACTTGCTTTAGTCCGCAGGGGAGCAGAATGACTGTTGAGGTTTTAGGGGTGAGGGTGTAGCCTGATGTTAGGATGGGAAGGACCCAACCCATTGGGTTTTCGGCAGACAGACTATCTCTCTTGCTGGGGTGGGGGCATGGCTATGCATATGGTGGCCAGCCCCCACCCTTATATATTTATTGAAAATGTGTGCCAAACCTTTAATAAACCTCATCACAAACCTCAGCACAAACAACGAGCTGAACAAGGACTGTTGGTTCGGCAAACATAAAAGCAGAAGGAGCAGACAAATAACCTTTTAAAGTGCCCACTTCAATGCATTGCTAGGATAAAGGCAAAACAAAAAAAGTTCAAACAGCTTTACTTGTAAGGGGTCAGTTTCGGAAGCACCACACCACGTTACGAACTTGTCTCAGCGGTCAGAGTAAATTGTTGACACTGCATTCTTGATGGCAGTGAAGAGATCTAGCCAGGGTTACCCCCACTGGTGGAAGACGCCATGCACCACCTTGGGAGGTACACATCAGTCCTGATCTGTCAGATAATAGCAGCTCAGTTTGTCCACTGGCATTTAGGGACCTCACTAGGTTTTTGGCAACCAAAATCATGCCCTGGTATGCCAGCCATCCCTAGAGACGCAAAATTTCCTAGCAACCGGGCACAAGACCCCACTCTGCCCTGCTTGTTGCAGTACCACAGAGGTGGTGTTATCCATGAGAACCTGCACCAGCCTCCCCTTGATGGAAGGCAGGAAGGCTTTCAGGGCCAGACAACTGACCTGTAGCTCCAGGAGGTTAATGTGGAGCCAGCCCTCCACTACAGACGAGAACCCTTTGATCTCCAACTCCTCTGATTGCCCCGTCCAAACCAGCAGAAATGCACCACCGTCACCTCTTAATAGTGGTCTGCTGCAGGACAAACTGTGATCGGTCAGCAACCAATGGAGATCCTGAGCAGTTTCGGAAAGGTGGCCTTGATATTGGGCCTACTGGAACTTCACGTTCCACTGCACGGTACGTGAGAGCCACCTGGCATAGCTGACAAGGAGGATGCACACAGTTTAGGAGGCCAAGAAGCTTCAGAGCCACCCTTATAAGGACACAGGATCAGTCTAAAACAACAGGATCACAGTCCAAATGTCCGGGACTCGCTGCTGCAGAGGAAAATCCTTGAACTCCACTGTGTCCAGAATTGTCACAATGAATGGAAGCCTCTGAGATACAATCAGGTGCGACTTCGGCACACTTATGGTACACCCCAATAATGTTAGGAGTTCTGCCGTCGCATGGAGGTGGACCATGACTGAATGCAGTGAGCCCACCGTCAGCAACCAGTCGTCATGGTACGAGACGACAGCATTGCCCAACCTCCAAAGATAAGTTGCGACCACTAGCATCTGTAAACACCGGAGGGGCATACTGCTCCTGGACCCCCAAGTAATGACTGTAGGACTGCAGGACAGGTGTATGAAATGCGTGCCATGCTAGGTGAAGGACACCATTTAGTCTCCTGGGTTCAAATCAGATAGGATCTGAGTCTATGTGAGCATTCTGGAGTTGCCTTTCTGTAGGAAGGCATTTCAGGATGTCGAAATAACCGGAATATGATCCTGTCCCCTTTGTCAGAGTCCGGTACCCTCTCTACAGCACCCTTGGAAAGCAACAGGCGCACTTCCTGCAGCAAGATTGACAGAAGCTCTGCCAACATTTTTTGGTGTCGGAGGGATATTGGGTGGGAAAGAGAAAAGGTAAGATGTAGCCTGTTTGAACAATTTGCAACACCCATCTGTCTGACGTAATGACTCACCAACCCAGGAGGAAGTGCAGGAAGCAGCCCTGCACTGCTTAGACTGGCACTGCTGAGGGCAAAATGAAGCAGTTTGTTCGCTGTTGCAACAGACGAGTTGGAGGACTAGTGACCCCGCCAGCCCAGGCATTCCCTGCCAGATTCACATCTGCAGCTTCAAAAGGACTGCGCTGTGTGCTGAATCACGTCTAGCCCTCTAAAATAACCCCAAAAATTACGGAACTGGTGCGAGAATCATTTGGCAGGGATCAACAGCCCCAAACAACACTCATTAGCTCTGTCTTTAAATTGTTCCTAAGCAGAGTTTGCCTTCTCTCTAAAGAGACGAGACCCATCAAATGGCACATTAATTACTGAAGGCTTTACCTCGACAGAGAATCCGATGAACCTCAGCCAGGTATGCCTATGACGGAAAACACTGGTACTGACTTCCCTGCCAATGCAATTCCTGGCATTAAAACCGGCATGAATAACTTATTTGGCCACGTCTTGCCCGTCATGTATTGTCAGCCAGAGAGAGTCTAAAATCCTCTGTGACTGCAAAATCTTGCTGGTCATGTCCCAAAGGCCTGTATTTATCAGCCCAATAAATAGCCTGCGTTTATGGATCACACTGCCATTCTGGAAGAAGAAAAAACATACTTCTGCCAAAAGCATTAATACTTTTGGAATCTCTAGATAGAGGATTAGTTGGAAATGAGTTAGGATTTACCTTACTGTGAGGCCTGTACAATAAGATTATCTGGGGTAAGGCAATGGGTGAGAAAATGCGAATCGGCATGCGCCAGTCTATGACGTCTGACCACCTACCAGCTAATGGGTGGGCAAGAACACAGTTTTCACCAAGTAGCCAGAGTGAGCATCTGTGAGGGCATCATTAAATGGGAACAAGATGCTGCTAGCTTCAGAATTTCCATCAAAACATTAGTTTTAGTGTCAATGGAGAACAGCTGTAATTCTAGTACCTCGGCTGCCCTCAGAACCACCAATGCAAATGGGGCACTTTCTTCCGATGGTTGCCCATCTGGCAAGCCAAGCTCAGTCTCAGGTGAGGTATCAAGCCCACTGGCGTTCTGTGGATCAAGGTACAGGGCATGATCAGTCTAATGAGGATGGAGCAAGACATCCTCTCCACCATCATCAATATCCTGGGGTGCACCCTGCTCTAGCACAGAATCAGAGTCAGAACCAAAAAGAGAATAGTGCGTTCGCTATGGCAGTGATGCGGTACAGGCAAAGGGTTAGAATCAGGGTGTATGACAACAGGCTGTGCTTTTGTAAACTTAGAGCATGATACTGTTTGAGGTTGAGCCGAAGTCAGTTCAGGAGCTGACATAAGCACTGAATCATCCACTTGGTGCCGTATGCACCACCGTCGGGGTGGTGGGAACGGGAGTGTATCTTATGGGCTGGAATGGTTACAAGTTAGTTAACAGGTCCTGGGGGACAGACTGTGCTGGACAGGGACTTGCCAGCAGAAACCTGACTGGAGGCCCCTGCGACTCCAAAGGAGCACCAGCTGGAACTGAAAGCACACCGAAAAGTTTGTAGCACGGACTCCTTGAAGGCCTTGATCTATTAGAGGGTCAAAGACAGGCCGGGAAATTCAGGGATCAACTACATAATCAGTTGTGTGGCTGGTGACCTCAGCAGAGTGAGAATGACATCTTGACGACTCTTTGAAGTTAGAGTGGCAGGAATGGGGCAAGTGTTTTGTACTTGTTATGCTTGCTCCCAGACTTGAACTTACAGTTAGACTTCAAGCAGGAATTGGAGCAGTCGCTGGAATGGCCCCAGGCCTAGACCAGTGACAGTCGTGATTACTTTAACAGCTTTGCCTTTAAGTCTCTAATAGCCTTGGGGTGCATTAGGGCACACTTGCCACAAAACTTTGAGTCGTGTCCAGAGCCCAGATACCAAATGCAAACTTCATGCGGGTCCGTGACCAACATCTGCATCCTGCAGTGATGGCACAGCTTGAATCTTGTTATTTTTAGTGGGGAAATTGTTCCCTAGCACACTGTGGAAAAAGTTCCGGAGTTGTTGAAAATACGACAAAGACGGAAGTGGACAGCCAAGTCCGTGTAGGAAGGCACAGTAAGAAACTGACATCAGCATGCCGGGGTGGTACGGATATGCAGCTCCGCTCCATCACTTCCGGGTGGTATGAGACCAGCATGGAGCTAAACGACGCCACCTAGCAGTGCGTGGAACTGCTGCTACAAAACCTTCCCCTGCAACAAAATTGATGTTCCAGCCCTGGCACCAAGGGATTATTCTAAAGTGAGAATCTGCAATATGTATTAATCAGAAATATATATGTAGGATAGACTTTTGATCTTTTAGGAAACTGCAAACACTTAATGGCGCTGAAAGTTTTGAATTGACAGATACCTGGCTTTTAGCTAACTTGCTTCCACATCCTACTATCTGCCAACGTCATAAGAGTCAATGTCGCATCTTGACTTTATAAAGGCTTGTGCACTGTAACCCAAGTGACCTCAGGAGAGTTTGTTTCTTTATAGACAAAGCTAGCTTTTCTCACAAGTCCCTAAATGAGAGAAGGCGGAGCCAGCACAACTCCAATACCACAATATCAAGAATAAATTAAATTGGCACACGAAAGCCCAGGAATGGAAACAGTGTCCCAGGTGACATGACTGTGGTGACCTAGGCTCTGTAGACTGATGGGACAGCTACTTTTGGTAGTTGATGTGAGATTGCAAAGAGCATCACAAGCCAGAAGGAGTTGCTCCAGACAAACAGTGCAAGATTGAATTTTGATAAGCCATTTGTTTAAAAACGGCTGTAAATCCAAAGATGGTCTAAGATTTTCAGGAAAACCACAGTTTATATCCAATTGTTAAAGTCTATCCTATAAAAAAACAGTATGGATCAGTTTCTCCAGGACTTACAGTGAATACTGCTGACATAGGAGAACAAATAGGTCCCCAAAGACGAACATGAGCTTCCACCACAGACGCACCATAATGCTCATGTGGGTTTTTAATGGTAAACCTGAAGAACTGGTGATGCTTGGTCTTCAATAGCACATGGAAGTAAAATTCCTGGATACCTAGAGATTTTGTCTAGTCCACTATCTGCATGTTTCCAAGATCTGAAAGATAGTGACCATGTGGGGAAATCCACCATGAGAAATTAATTCAGGTTGTAAAGCTCGTTTATCGCTAAAATGCCACTGCCTTTTTGGATAATTACGAGGAACCTGCAGTATAACCACAAAGGCAATATTGTTTGTCTGGTGCGATGGGGAGTATAGCCGCAGATCTTGGAGGTTTTAGTAGCTCATGTTGTTCTGTTTTATTAACGTTGCACTGTTTTATCCGTATGTAATGATTTTTATATTGTATAATTGTATCTTTTATGAATGTGTTTTCATCCGAATAAAGAAATTATTATTATTATTGTCTGGATACAACTAGATTGCTTCTAGATTTGAATACATTTCAGCTACTACTGTAATCCACTCTGAAATCAAGGTAACATAAGGAGTACTGAGGAAAGTTTGAAGCATAAAGGAGCCTTCAGTCCAAGTGTAAGAAACTGGCCTAGTGGGCAATGAAGTATAATCCAAGGCACAGATATATGCAGCTTTCAGTAAGGATTATCATTGGTACCTTAGCCTGAATGAACAAGTTACTTACCTTTAGTAACGCTCTTGCTGGTAAAAACTATCTAACTGCAGATTCCTTATTGTTTAAATATTTCCCCAGATGTCAGACTGCATCCGAAATCCTTTGAGCAGTATCTCTGAGCGCTGGTAGGTAGCGCTGCGAGGCTCTGCACGGACACCGTTCCACTCCAGACCTCAAATAGGTGCCACTCCTGCACGCTGTCATCAGTTGCTTTGAATTTGCCCTCAGAACAGCAAATTGGCATTGACTAATATGTAGATTCCTAGACTTGGGATCTTTTTAGTGGAAGAGTCCAAATCACAGAACAGGGTGGTTGGAAGGGTCGGTGAGTAATCTGCGGTTAGATGGAGTCTCTACCAGAAAAGGCGTTACTTAAAGCAATTAACTTTTTCTTCTGAAAAAGACTTCCAACAGCAAATTCCTCATCTTTTGAATAGATACCAAAGCAAAACCCATTCAGAGGTGGGTCTGCTAATCGGCTCAAACCAAAAAGCACTGTAGGACCGTGTGGGCAAAATACCCCTCTTGGCGAACCTGCCTGTACAGACAGTAGTGCTTTATGAACATGTGGAGAGACGCCCGCATAGACACCTGGCAAATGTCCAGGACCGACCACCACGTGCCAATGCAGTGGTGGCTGTATTAGCTCTGGTGGAATGAGCCCTTACTCCTTCCAGGGGCGGCTTCTTGCCCACTGCATAGCAGAACTTTCTGCAGATCACGATTAAGAGTAAGAGGGCCATTTTCTGCACAGATTTTCTTTTCGTTGCTCTCGCAAACTCCAAAAAGAGCTGATTGTCCACTTAGCGTTCTCTGGTACTATCAATGTAAAAGATTAGCACTCTTTTTGGGTCCACTCTAAGCAATGGAGTTGAGGTGGAGTATAGAAAGTCAATAAGGTGATGGGTTGACCAAGGTTGAGCAGAATCACTACTTTGGGAAGAAAGTATGCCCTGGCCTGCAGAACCAGCCTGGGAAGAAGGTGGCATATAGCAGGCTGACACAGATTTTGGAGCTCACTCAACCGCCGCACCAGTGTTATGGCAATAAGGAACACTGTTTTGAAGTTGAGAAGTCGCATAGGGTAGATGTTAGAAGGCTCGAAAGCAGTATACATCAAATATGCCTGGACCAGGTTAAGATCCTACTGCAGCATAACAAATAGAGGAGGAGGAATCAAATGTTGCATCACAACAGTTGATTTAAAAAACAGAGGGCTGGAGTGGCAACCGTAAAAAGACTGAGAGAGCCGAAAGGTACCCTTTGGCTGTGGCCAAAGCAAAGCCTTGCTGGGCGAGAGAGAGAACAAAACTTAGCAGGGATGGGGGTCCTTCTGTCGCATGCCGCACCAGACCACAAATTTGCTCTGACACGCGTAGACAGTTTTTGTCTAGAGACACCTGCATGCCAAGATGACAACCACCTCTGGATGAAGGTCAAAGGTGTTCAGCTGTTGCCGCAGAATCTTTAAGCATGAACAAGGAGACTACAGAGGGCCGGGTGTAAGACTTTGCCCTGTTGCTACGACAGCAGATCTTCCCAGAGGAGCAGCCTGATCGGAGGACAGATGCGCATGCCCAGGAGCACTGGATGCTATACTCTCTGTGCCCAATCTGGGGCCACTAAGAGGACTTCGGCTCGTTTGCTCCTGATGATCTTCAGAACTCGGGGCAGGAGAGGTGTCAACAGGAAGGCATACACTAGTTCAGAGTTCCAACAAAGACTGCACATATATGAGCGAGCGAGAGAGCGAGAGCGCAAGAGAGAGAGAGCCAGAGAGCGCAAGAGAGAGAGCGAGCTAGAGAGAGAGAGCGAGAGAGCCACACACACACACACACACCTTGGAAGCTTCAACACGATCAAAGGTCCTCCCCCATGAATGGAAGAGACCTTGCATCACCTTCGAATGTAACTGCCACTCGCGTTCTGCTAGGCATTCACAGCTGAGTTAGTCTGCTCTGGCATTCAAAGATCCCTCTAGGTGTTCATTACCAGGAAGGTCTGTAGGTGGTCCAACCACTTCCAGAGGCCCAGAGCCTCTTGGCACGTGGTACACAACCCTGCCCTGTTTGTTGCAATACCGTATGACTGTGGTGTTGTCTGTAAGCACCTGCACCAGACTTCCACTGATGAAGGGCATGAAGGCTTTCAACACCAAGAGGATGGCCCTCAGCTCCAGAAAGTTGATGTGGAGCAGGGGCCTCCGCTGGAGACCAGAGAGCTCTGATCTCCACCTCTCCCAGGTGGCTTCCCCAACCCAGATACAATGCATCAGTCACTATTGTCAGCTCTTGATTGAGTAAGGAGAGGGATCTGCCACTGACAGAATTGCGGGCCGGCAATCACCACAGCAGGTCTTTTGCAGTCTCTTACGACATCGGGACATGTAGGAGAGATCCCCTTGATGTTGGACCCACTGAGACTTCAGATCCCGCTGCAGAGCTTGAATATGCCACCTGATGTGCATGCCAAGTAGGATGCAGGAGGACACCAGTCCTAGCAGCCTCAGGGTTGACTACACTGAAATCCAGTAAAGACGCTGAACGATCAGGATCATAGCCTGTATGTCCTGGACTCTCCTTTCCGAGCAACCAGCACAAAAACAGACAGTATCCAGAATGGCTAAGATCAGTGGTACTCAAAGTATGGTTCGGGGGCTGCTTGCGGCCCTCTTGACCTTTACATGCGGCCCCCCAGCTGCTGTTTTGTTGCTGAACACTAATATTCAGAAAAAAATGTTAAATAAACAGGCAAGCATTTATTAAGTTGCAGATAAATGCTTGCCTGTTTATTTAAATTTTTTTTAGACCTCCTTACACAATCCCTGTCCCACCCAGACCAACCTACAGCCACCCTGCTGGCATCATTGCAGCCCTCGGTCACACCACAGACCGCACTTTGTGGGCCTAGGGAAATGTTTGCAAGTACCCATGGCTAAGATGATAGGGAGCCTCTGAGAAGGAGGATGTGAAAATGAACGTCCTGCAGTCCAGTATCGAGGACAGACAATAACTAGGCCAGAGTGGGCATCTTTAACATGTCCTTCTGAAGGAAGGATTTGAGGGTGCAGGTCTAAAATGAGAAGAAGGCCTCCATCCTTCTTTAGCACCAGGAAGTAGCGGGAGTAACAACCACAACTCTCTTCTGATGCGGGCACCATCTTATCCAAAAGGGCTTAAACCAGAAGATGGCCAGATGGTTCTCCATCAGTTGTTCTGAGGATGGTGGAAGGTGCTGGGGAGCACCAAGGAAGAGTAGGGCAATTTGCAGGACCCACCTGTCCGATTTTATGGCCTGCCAGCCTGGTAAAAATTGCTGGCCTACAACCGGGTGGCTGTGCTACAATAAGGGCACGCAACAGGAGTTTGGCAGGTGGGGCATCAGGGAAGGTGACTGAGAAAAGGTAAACTGACTGGCTCCTTGTCCATGACCGCATGATCGGTGGGTGCCATGGCCACGAATGGGCTGGGTCCCGGCTGAGGCTGAAGTGGTTGTCAGTGTGGGATGCTGCTCCACAGACATGGAAGGTTGTAGCTGGCGGGGCAGATAAGTCCAGTGAGTGTGCTGTGGCCCTGTTTTCTTTGAAATGCTCAAGGGCACAGTCCGCTTTGTCCCCAAAAATACCCTCCTTCCAAAGGTCTCTACCCTCTGAGACTCACGATCCGAAAGGAATAGTCAGAAAGGCATTCAGGTTTCTCCTGCTGGAAGAA
The DNA here is from genome assembly GCA_963921515.1 of Calotriton arnoldi. NCBI lineage: Eukaryota > Metazoa > Chordata > Amphibia > Caudata > Salamandridae > Calotriton > Calotriton arnoldi. Next base: position 965,312 of record CAWUFW010003676.1, read on the forward strand.
GCTTGCACCACCAGGCTCTCGGGAGAATGGTGTAGAGTCAGGTGGTGAGAGACTCATTAAAGGGTTGCAAGGCCTTAACATTGGTCTACCCTGGCTGGAGAACTTCTGTAAGCATGTTAGTTTTGACCTGGAAGGTGAAGAACTAGAGATTAAGCACCTCGGCTGCCCTCCAAATTACCATTGCCACGGAGCCACTTTCGTCAGTGGATCCTGGAGGTCCTCTTACCAGTTGTCTGATATGGTTTAGTCTCCTGCATCACAGTCATCGTCAGAGTCTGTCCGAATAGGAAATGCAGAGTATGAGGTCCACCCCGTGGAACCTGCACAGGTGGAGAGGGCAGGTGCTGTGACTTCATAGACAGCTCTGACTCTGAGTTAGAGAGCACAATGGGTGGTCTCTCGACTTCTGGCATTGATGGCATCGTTGTCAATGTTCTGGGGAATGGTGTGGAACGTGAAGCCGAAAAGGGCAAAAGAACCAGAAGGGGTCTGGTGGTGAGCTTAGATGGTCCAACTGGTGCAGAGGGTGAACCCAATGGCGGTATCCTAGATGCAGGGGCCTAGCTCCCCAGTCGGAGCATGGCCTCAGGGAATTCTTGGCTCTGCCTTGTTGTCTCAGACGGCCGCGGAAACTGATTGTGCAGGGACAAGGTGCATGATTGGCTCTGATGTCGACCTACTTTGGGAGCGAGATCGAGAGGCATGACAATGCCTTGTGCCTTCTTAAGAGTATGAAAGTGGCGGGGAGGGGGTCAAGTCCCACTTGAATTTCTTATGCTTTATTATTTTTTTTTTACCTGAAGATTTGGAGCGCCGTGACGATTGACCTGGTGACCTATTTCGGGATCGCGGTACAGACCGACCTCCGGACTTGGACTGGTTCCGCCGGTAAGTCTTCTGATGTTTGGCGACACAGAATTTTGCCTTGCAGTCCTGAAAGGCTTTTGGATGAATTGACATGCAGTCACTGCAGGCCTTTAAGAGTCATGAATGACCACAGGCACCATAGGCAAACCAGATGGCGATCAGTCAGAGACAGCCCTACAAGGTTTAAACCATGTCATCTTGAGAGGTGACATCTTCCTTTACAGACTAGTTTTATTCAGAATTTATTGAGGTAAAGCATTCTCTAAGAGATTAGCGGTAGCTCCAGATCCGCCTCTGGTAGCGCGGAAAGAAAGAAACGGACGCCAGCAAAAGGTGATGAATCTGCGGTTAGAAGTCTTTCAGAAATCAAAGTATAGCTGAAAGTATGTCTTGGTACACAGAACTATCATGACCAATTTAAGTAAAAATATGAAAATATAATTTAAAAAAGACAAAACTGATATAGATTGTAAACCTGGAGGCACAATTAAAATAACACAAATGATAACCATTTATTTGTAGCAAGAAATCAAATCTAAAATTCATAGAAAACCAAACATAATGAAAACCAATACCAGCAAAAATGTTTTAACAAGGCTTTCTTTCCATAACATAGCAAACCAAAATGAAATAGCGAATGCTTGGCTGTCACATCCGCTCCATCACATGGTCATTGGTCAAATTAGTAAACAACTATGATCAGCTTCAAGTTAGTGTAGCAAATGTTGAGAGTAAGGCAGATATATACATAAATAACTGCAAAGCATTTACATAGAAAGAATATCCATTTCTCCCACCTCACGGACTATGTATACAATCCCCTCTGACCCTTGTAGATTATTACCAACCATTTTCTTCATTCAATTTGCTCCATATGTTGGCAAATTGTTTTGGACACCCTCAAATGCATGTGACAAATTCCCGTTTAGGCACAACGCCTTTGGTGACAGACAACCTCGCCACAGTCTGGTAATGCCGTCCACGGAAAAAAGCCATCAAGCCCAAGTCATAGAGCAATTTGGATTATCTTCCACGAGGTCATATACACCACTCTGCCAGTAGCACCATCATGAGCTCCACTGGAACAGGGAACTGTGCAATCTGGGACAGGTGTTTACAAACATCTTACCAAAAAGGCAAACTCTAAGCTGCACTGCCATATTTTATGCATAAAGGTACCTTCATAACCACACCCTCTAAGGCACCAAGCATTGGCCTAGCCAATAGGTCGTGCATTTCAAAGATCTTAGCTAACCTTTTGGCTTTTCCACTGCTTGTTGCATGATGACTTATACAAGTGCATGTATCGCTACACATGTTTGTGAATATGCCATGATACAACTGCCATTTTGGCTCTTTTGCTTTTTTTCAATTGACTGTTCCTTGTTAGAGGGAGCGGAAAATAAAAAAAGAAAGAAAAGAAATACTGCTAATAATCCAGTGTTCTGACTCTCAGAGACAGACTGCTAATTAAAGGGAAGCCGTCTTCTGAAATATTGCAGTCTCTCTCTTGCAAGAAATAACAGTGCTCTAATGGAGTCTATATTAGTGTCTAGAAATGTCTTACTATGGCTGGTAATGAGGCATGACTTCTTGAAGCTTACTGCAAACCTGGCTGAAGACCAACTTCTGCTTGTAATGCTCTAGCAACGTAAACGTAGCCCACTTTACCCTGCTGCTTGTTTACATATGGAGAAGCATGTACTGACTGCGCTAGCATGCCTCTACCTCCTTTACGCATTTGGTGATCGCTATGGAGAGCCAGCTGAATACTTCAAAATATTTTAACTTGTAATGTCTTACACTTGCTACAAGGCCAAAAACTATCTCCGTTTATTGTGCATGAGAATACTGTTCAAAATAAAAATTCCTGCAAATACTTCACAAAACTATTTGGTTTTTAAAACTGCTTAAATATTTGCTGCCATTTTGCCACCACCTTTATTAAACGAAAATTCAGTGTGTAACCAATGAAAAGAAAACAAAGTTGAACTACTAATTATTGTGGGGATACTTTATTTTTTAAACCGAAGTCTTGCAAGTTGAAGAATTTCACAACCAATGGGAGTCCAGTGGGATAAATCAGATGATGTGAACACGTCTTCAGTTTCCAAAGTCAGGCTTTCTCAAAAGTTAATCAGATTACAATTTTCCCTTTGAGAACACAAACATACAGGCAATCTGCCTTTCAGAGCATCAGTCAAACACAATGCATACAATTCCATAAGAAGGATAGAAATGAGGAAGTTGAGAAAATAGGTCAGCTGGATTGTAAAACAATAGGCACATTAGGGAATAGAAAGTACGATTGGTAAAGTGGGAGAACAGAGGGCAGTACTCTTGCAGTACCCAGCGCAGCACTCCAGTGAGGTAACCCGGTATTCCTGAGGGAGCCACTGAACAAGCTTCCATCCCATGGTACGGTAGTACCATACACAGTGGAGGTTGGACCTGCACCCAAACCCCTCGGGATAAGTCAACACCTGCTATGTGGTGTTTGTGGGTCTGCAGGACCTGTGACCCAAAATATTTACTTTTATTTAACTTAAGAGAGGGTCCCTTTGGAGCTCCCCCAGCCACATGTGCCTACCCTGGCCCCTAATGGAACATTTTTTTTCCCTCAGGACTCTAGGACCAAGGACCAGAGTCCTGTAATTGTGGCTGACCCATTTTCCTCAGTGTTCCAGACATCCTAACAGATTATGTCCGACAGGAAAAAAGCTTCCCCAGCCAATCAAATGGACTATTTTTAATTCTTTTTATTTTTTTGGTATCATGGGACTCCCACTCGAGTAACCAACCGTCCAGATAATCCTAACCTTTTCAGATGGTTAACCTCCTTCATGGCCCACTCGAGCCACTCTTTAAACATTTATTTTCTCAACAACTGCTAAACCGATTTACACCAAATCACAAAAAGCAAGCGGAGTAAAGTTCTAACTTGTGGCGAAATCTTGTGTTATTCAGTTCCGCTGTTTTTTCAGTATCAGAGAGCAAAGTTAAACAGTTCAATCATGATGCTATGTGTTATGCACAAAAAAACAAGAAAATCTTAATAAAATGGGTTTTAAAAAAAAAAAAAGAAAGAAAAACCCAGAGCTCAAAGTTTCCTATGAGAATTAACATAGGAAATTGAACTATTGGGATTCTACCCCTTTTCTTGGCCTTTGTCTCCCTGATCGGTGTACAGCTTTCTATGAATGAGGAAACCTTTTTTTTTGGTAAAGTTTCATGCAAATTCGTCAAACTGCGCCAAAGTTATAAAGGAAGCAAAAATTGCCTTTTCTATGCAAACTCTGGTCCAATTGTAAATATACAGTGGCAACTGCCATTGTGTCACATATGGAAAATGCTACTTACCAGTATGCATCTGTTCTTGGCATGTAGAGCTGTAGATTCGTATACTTGTGCATAGATCGCCATCTGGTGTTGGGCTTGGATGTTTGCACTTTGTTTTTGTTTTGGAAGAAGTCTTTGTAGTCACGAGGTAGGCGACTCCTCCATAGGACGATAGTGCGCATGGGCATCGACTCCATTTCCAGATTGTTTTGCCATGGAGGGTTATGATGGAGTTAGTAAGAAATATAAAGGATGTCCATGTGTAATGCCCCAGTTACTTACCGGTAATCTTCATTACTCAGAGTATAGTCTTCCTCGCCACATGAGTAACAAAGTGAGCTTCAGCTCCACACCAGAACCCTCCAAAGCAAAAGTTAGCCTCTCATGCCGCCCATCCCTTCCCAACATGGCCAACCCCTATCACCCCTGACCTCTATAAGAGGAGGGCCGGCCAAAACCTCAGCCTGAGAACTACCAAGCAGAAACATGAAGCCGATAGCAACACAGGGAGGGAGGGATGGGAACTCATGTGGCGAGGAAGACTATACTCGGAGTAATGAAGACTACCGGTAAGTAACCGGGGCATTACCTCCTCGCAAGTCTTCCTCGCCACATGAGTAACAAAGTGAGCACATACCCAAGCCAAGCGGCTTCATGTAAACTCACAAGAAACCAACGGACAAGGAGGAGATGCCAAAGAAGCAGGGCAAATCCAAAAAACACAGACGAGTGGAAGAAACCACCCAAGAGACAGGCAACCACGAGCAGGAAGAACCAGCCCGGGACAGAGAGACACCGCAAGGGCCGAAAACCCAGACCCCTTGAGACTAGTAGGCCAGCCAGAAAGCCAGCCCGAACCAACGACCGAAGGCGGACAGAGAAGGCACGGACCAAACCGTATGGAGCCAAGCAACAAACAAACAGGCACCACACAGAAAGAAGCAAGCTGGTCCAACACACCAAGACAGCCCAACGGACCGCCAAAAGCGAGAGGGAAGCAAAAGCCCAAGACACCGGAACCGAAGAAAAGGAGGCAAACCCCACCAGAGTGACAAAACAAGATGCCACAGCCAGCAGAAACGAGATGTAGACACAGCCACACCGCACGTTGGACAACCAACAGCGAGAGAGCCGAATCCACCCCAAAGCCAACGACCGGGGGGAAAGAAGGAAACAAAACCCACCAGGCCCGGCAAACAACCGAGGACACTGATGGCAGAAGCAGAGAAACCAGATGCCAAAAACAAGAGAAACAGCAAAAGCGCAAGTTCCCCAGCAGGAAACCAGGCGCCCAATGACAGGAGACCAAAGTAACCCGACCCGGCTAATACAAAACGGACCGGTAGGAACCGCCAGAGCGGAGGAGAGCACAGAGGGGAACCCAGCACCCCAACTGACCAGCAGAAACGAAGGCCACTAAAATATCACCAACACAGTGAGAAACAGGCAGGCCACGGATCCCAGCGGCACAAAAAGACCCCCCCGGAAGGGAGAGCAACACCAACGAAAGAACCCAGGAAAGCACAAGGCAAAACAGCCCCAGGAAGCAGCGGGAAACAACACAGAAGCAACAAGGCCACCAAGGGAACCAAACCGGCCAACAGCGGAAAGCGGAACGATCGAAAGGCTGCCCAGTGGGCCCGAAGAGCAGAAGGCACCAGGCCCAAGGCCAAGCCACCAGAAAGGAAAGGGGACGCCTAAAAACAGGGGACGCCACCGGAAGAAGCGAGACAACCCTGCGCATGGGCCACGCAAAGCGCTACTGTATCGCACCAAAAGAAGCAGACGTGCCGCCGAAGCAAGCACAAAAGCGCTGGCACGCCAGGACAGAACCAAGAAAAGCAAGGAGCGACTGGAAATCCGGCACCCCCAGACCCATACCACGCAGACAAGTGGAAACCAAGGGAGAAGAACCCAGGCGAGCTCCACGGACAGAACATAAGCCCCGTCCAGGCCAAACAAGCCCAGAGCCCGCGAAAGCAAAGGAAAGCGGAAAACCGGGAGCCCGGCCCACGGCCAGACAGCACCACCATCCCCCACGCCCCGGAATACGGGCGGAGCGAACAGAAGAGAGGCAAAGGAGCAGGGAACCGAGGAAGCAAACAGAGCCACCGCCGGGAACCCAAAACGAGCCCGGCACAAAAAGGACACAGCCGCTCCCAGGAAGAAGGAAGCCAAGGGAGGAAAAATCCTGCACCAGAGACAACACGCAGCACACCCCCGGGAGAGAAACAGCTACGTGGGACAACCCCCGTACCCCAGTGACAAAGCATCGCATGAACATGTACCACAATGGGATACTTGAAAGCAATGGCAGGAATTGAATCCATGCGCCGTGGGAGCCTGTGCCCGAGCTATAGCGCCGTGGCCCAAGGACAGAACCACCTGAGCCAGAAGTCAAAGGGAGCGAACCTCGCAATCCCTAGTAAAACGAGGCAGCCTCCCACCAAAAGCCAACAGCAGTACAGAGAGCCAGGTGGACCCAATCCAGGCCGGAGAACGCACCATACCAGAGAGTCGACGGGAACAGGCGTAGGCAGGGTGGCAAGTCCGGAACCAAACACGAACACCCCGAAGAGACGGGCGAAACCTCAGACCCGGCAAAAGAAGGTCCGCAAAACTCGGAAAGCGGATCCGCAACCCGCGAGCAGGCGAACACAGCCAACAGCACCATGAATACCCAGGAGGGGACCTCACCAGGCAAGAACCAGGGCCGACCAAGCTCAACACCTGAGAACAGACCAGAGCAGGCGACATCAGGGTGGAAAGGCCCCAGGCATGACCCAGCACAGAGCGGGAACACAACCCCGACCCCCAGCGCCAACGACTGACCCCTGACAAAATCACCCGGGCAGGAGGCACCAGAAAAGGAAGACCCCTGGAGAGAGAGGACACCATCAATCAGCATGGAATGGGCCGAAGCGTGGAGACACCAATACCTGCAAAACGGAATCCGAGGACCAACAGCCCCCGGGGCCATAAGAAGATACAGTCAGGCTCATAGGCCTAGACAAGTCCAGGGAAGCACCGGCAGACCAAGCCGGCAACCCCAACCACCGAAGGACCGGGGCAAGAATAACAGCCGTGGACAACGGAAACCCAGCGCCACACAGGCAGCATGCACCCCGACCCCTGAAACACCCGCAGGGAACCGAGGTCAAAGGTAGAGAAACGACCCCAGACGACCAGAGGATGGAAACACCCTCCGGGAGGAAGAAGGCACCACACCGCGAAGGGCCCAGGAGTAACCCACAGCATCCAGGAATGCAGGCGGCACTCCACCAGGTCCGATCTTGCAGAACATGTGAGATCAGACAAAACCAAGTAAGAACGACTGAAGACACCGAATAACACTCAGTGCCCAAGACAGCCACCCCCGCAGACGAGAAAGGCCCCTGTACCAGAAGCGGAAACATGATAACCCCACAGGCGGCAAGTGACATCTGAAAAGAAACAGACGAATCCGGGAACAGAACACAAAGGACAAAAGTCCATACACCAAAGGAGACACGAAACACAATCCCAGAAAGAGAAGGGCAGCCGACACATACCCATACAATATGAGCAGAGGAAGAGAGGCCCGAAGTGGGAAAGAGACAGTCATAACACCACCACAGCACTCAGTCAAGCAAACCACAAGTCACCTCCAACCCCAGGAATGGGGCTGCAGCCGGTACGGGAACAGGATCCCGCCCCAGCACAACTGAGTGTGTAGCACCCACCTGCCACAGGTATCCGGCCGTCTGAACCCAGTGCACAGGAGATCCCGGCTAGGGAAGAGATAAGCATTCGTGTACGTCCCACCCAAGGGGAGGGAGCAACAAAAGCACACAGCCCGTGACCCCAAGGCGGAACCACAGTAGCACCAGAGGCCGCAAAAAGGCAGGCGAAAAGGAAAACCATGGTCGAGAACGGCCGCAACCACCCACAAAATGACGGCCCGAAACGCAGAGCAGGAGAGCGACATCCGCCCAGCCAGGAACTGGAACAACCCCACGAGAGGCAGAGTGGGTATCTACAAACAACGACCAAGCAAAGAGAAGAGAAACCGGTCCAGACCCCCACGAGAGAAAACCGAGAAGCCCAAAGGACCAAACAAGTGGAGGCGCAATCCCGCAGGGGGAGCCGAAAAACGAGCAAAGAGCCCCAAAGGCCGTCGAAACCCTACCCAACCGCCACAGGAGCCAAAGTGCGGCGGGTGCCCACAGGTAAAACCGCACGCACCCACCAGACCCACATGAAGGACGGAGGAACAGGCGCAGGGAGCCGGATACAAACCTCCAGTGAGGAGAAAGGAGGGCACCCGCGGTCAACGGGTGAAACCAAGAAACAAGCCTTCAGACCGCAAGCAAGCGCCCAACTGGAGTGGGCGCCCCCACCCCCCGAGCCAGCAACGTGACCCGGGACAAAGTAGGGAAGCACCAGGGCCGGCACCGAAACACCCCCGAGGCCGCACAGCGGCTCTGAGGGGGGAGGAGGGAACCCCGGACACGGGCCCGGCAAGAGCAGAGGAAGCCAAATCCTGGCAGAGAAGAGGGCGGGCGAGGCTGAAGTGAACCCGGAAGTGACCCGGCTGTGATACAGCAACGCCGGCCAGCCACAAACCGCAATACGAGGCACACAGCATGGACCCCCTGCCAAAGGCTGCACCGCCGCAGAGCCCAGCCCCACCCTGTGAACCATCAGAGCAACGGCCCGGAACCCCACCGAGGTGCGGGCCCAGCCGCCAGGGGGCCGCCCGCGAGACCGGGCCTGGGGCACCACCGGAGCGTATGCATGCAGCTGGCCGCAAGCCCACACTGCCACGCAACCCCAGAGGCAGCGGGAAGCCTGTCAAGAGGGACGCCCCCCCACCCCCCGGAGGCAGGACCGGCCAAGCCGTCCAGGTAGAGCCGGGCGGAAAAAGGGAACGTGCCCCATGCAGGCCAGACCACCGGACCGCTAGGAACCAATGCCCAACACAAACCGGGGTGGGGGGGAGGGCGAAAGCGGGAACCGGAGGCCCCGGGAATCGGCACGCCGGGTCGATCATAAAGGGCACCAAACAGGGGAGCCCGCTAGCGCAGGGCAGAAGAAACCACAAGAGCCCGCAACCACCAGAGCCCGCTAGTGCCGAGCGGTAAACCAAGAGGGTAGTGCGAGGGCCAGGAAGGCGGGGGAACAGCCCAGTGCGCGAGCCCGCTTAAGCAGAGCCTCCTCCCCTGGGACCTGCTGGAGCAGGACCTCGCCCCAACTTACCTAAAACAAGCTCTAGAGAGACCTGCAGCGCAGAACCCAAAAAACAGGCTGAGGTTTTGGCCGGCCCTCCTCTTATAGAGGTCAGGGGTGATAGGGGTCGGCCATGTTGGGAAGGGTTGGGAGGCTAACTTTTGCTTTGGAGGGTTCTGGTGCGGAGCTGAAGCTCACTTTGTTACTCATGTGGCGAGGAAGACTTACGAGGAGGTAATGTATCTAAGTAAGATAGTACTGGAACAGATAGAGGTATCCGGGGAGGTGGGTGGGTGTATACGAATCTACAGCTCTACATGGCAAGAACAGATGCATACTGGTAAGTAGTATTTTCCGTTCGAGGCATATGAGCTGTAGATCGTATACTTGTGCATAGACTATACAGCAGTTACCTCCTTAGCAGTGGCTACCTGTATCTGTTGCAGTGGTTTGAAAAAGTGTTCTTAATACAACCTGGCCCACACTAGCTTGTTGTTTTGCTTGCACATCTATACAATAGTGTTTTGTGAAAGTGTGTGGCGTAGACCAAGTTGCTGCTTTGCAGATATCATCTAGGGGAATGTTCCCTAAGAATGCCATAGAAGCCCCTAGTTTGCGTGTGGAATGAGCTCTAGGGGGAATGGTTAGTGTGCGTTTGGCTTTAAGATAGCATATTTGGATGCATTTAACAATCCACCTTGCAATACCTGCTCTGGAAATGGGATTGCCCTTATGAGGTGGGGAGAAAGCCACAAAGAGTTGTTTAGTTTTCCTAAAGGTTTTTGTCCTTTCAATGTAGTAAAATATTTCTCTTTTAACGTCTAATGTGTGAAGAGCCCATTCTGCCACCGAGTCTGGCTGTGGGAAAAAAAACTGGTAGTTCAACAGACTGGTTAAGATGGAAGGCAGAAACGACTTCAGGTAAAAATTTTGGGTTAGGCCTAAGAACCACTTTGTTATGATGGATTTGTAAAAATGGTTCTTGTATGGTTAATGCCTGGAGTTCACTAACTCTTCTGAGAGATGTGATAGCGACTAGGAAGGCTGCTTTCCAAGTGAGGTACTGTAGTTCGCATTTGTGCAGAGGTTCAAAAGGGGGACCCAGGAGTCTAGTAAGAACAATATTTAAATTCCATACTGGAGAGGGTGGAGCTCTAGGTGGAATTATTCTTTTAAGTCCTTCTATAAATGCTTTAATAGCGGGTACTCTAAACAAGGACAAGTGTTGTCTGTTTTGGAGAGAAGCTGCTATTGCAGCAAGATGTAGTCTTATGGATGTATACGCTAGGTTACATTGTTGTAGGTGTAGGAGATAGCATATGATGTTTTGAATAGAAGCATCTAGTGGGTTGATTTTGTTATTTGACCAGTAAATTACAAATCGTTTCCACTTTGCGGCGTAACATCCTCTGGTGGTAGGATGTCTAGCTTCTTTAATGATGTTCATGCAGTCTGGTGGGAAATTGAGGTAACCGAACTCTAAGACTTCAGGAGCCAGATCGCAAGATTGAGTTGATTGGGATCTGGATGCCTTATTTCTTCATGGTTCTGAGTGAGAAGTTTGGGTGAGAGGCACAGTTTTTGATGAGGAACTACTGATAGTTTCAAGAGGGTTGTGAACCATGGTTGTGGAGCCCATGTTGGAGCAACCAGGATCATTGTGAGGGAATGCTGTTTGAGCTTCTGAACCACTAACGGAATTAGTGGGAGAGGCGGAAAAGCGTAAGCAAATTTGTTTGACCAGTTCATCCATAGCGCATTGCCTTTGGACAATGGGTGTGGATACCTGGACGCGAAGCTTGGGCATTTTGTGTTTTGATGTGTGGCGAACAGATCTATTTGTGGCTGGCCCCATGTATGAAAGAATGGAAGAAGAACTTAAGGATGAAGTTTGCATTCGTGGATCTGCTGTGTTTGACGACTGAGCAGATCTGTCACCTGATTGTGTACCCCTGGGAGGTGTTCTGCAAGATGATATATGTTTTGCGGAATGGCCCATCTCCATATGCTTTGATTTAGGTGTGAAAGCTGTAGAGAGTGTGTCCCGCCTTGTTTCTGTATGTAGTACATTGCTGTCATGTTGTCTGTACGGACTAGGACAGCTTTGCCTACTAGATGGAGTTGAAAGGATTTTAGTGCTAGAAAAATTGCCAGTAGTTCTGGGTAATTTATGTGGTGCTGTTTTTGTCGAGGGGTCCATATACCCTGGATGGTATGGTTGTGAAGATGAGCTCCCCAGCCGGTGAGCGAAGCGTCTGCTATTAGCACTGTCTGTGGAACCGGGTCAAGGAACGGCCGCCCTTTGGAAAGGTTTTGTGTGTTCCACCACTGCAGAGAGCTATGTGCGCGGCTGTCCACCAACACCAGATCTGTTAGCTGACCTAGAGCCTGGTTCCACTGGCGTGCCAAACACTCCTGTAAGGGACGCATTTGGAGTCTTGCATAAGGGACCATGAGAATGCAAGAGGGCATTATCCCGATCAACTGCATAAACACTCGAGCTGGCATTGAGTGTTGAGGCTGAAATTTGGATATTAGAGCTTGCATACTACTTATCCTGAGAGGGTTGGGGTATGCTAAAGCTTTTGAAGTGTCTATTGTAGCACCTAGGTATTGTTGTGTGTTGGACGGTTGGAGGTGGGATTTGGTGATTTTCACAGTGAATCCCAAGTTGTGAAGCAGCTGAATTGTTTTGTGTGTGTGTTGTACACAGCTGCTGTGTGACTTGGCTTTTATGAGCCAGTCGTCCAGATAAGGGAACACGTGAATGTGTTGTCTTCGTAAGTGAGGTGCTACTACTGCGAGGAACTTGGTGAAGACTCTGGGTGCTGTAGTCACTCTTTCCTGTGAGCGGGGTGAATGGGAATATGAAAGTAGGCGTCCTTTAGATCTAGAGTGGAGAGAAAGTCGCCTTGTTGAAGCAGTGGGAGCACCTGTTGGAGAGTGACCATGTGGAAGTGGTCTGACTGAATGTAGAGGTTTAACGGTCTGAGGTCCAGAATTGGTCTGAGAGAGTCGTCTTTTTGGGGGATTAGAAAGTAGAGGGAGTAAACCCATGTGCCTTGATGAGGCAAGGGGACTGGTTCTACTGCATGTTTTTGTAATAGAGAGAGAACCTCTTGTTTTAGAAGAGTCAGATGCTCTGAAGACATTGGACGTTGTCTGGGAGGGATATTTGGGGGTGTAGAGGTGAGTTCCAGGCAATAACCATACTGGATAATTTGTCTTACCCACTTGTCTGTTGTGATAGAATTCCAGACAGGTAGGAACTGTGAGAGGCGTCCCCCGACAGGAGTGGGATGATCGGGGGGAAGTGAAGGGAAGTCATTGCTTAGTGGTAGGGGAGGTGACCGCGTCAAGTGGTATTGTTACCGCGACCTCTTCCCTTACCATTGTTGCCTCTGTACCCTCCGCGAAATTATCCTCTTGAGGAATTGTTTTGATTGGGGCTTTTATAGGAAGAAGAGGGATGCTCCGAGCCAAAAGTTTCGGAGCCAGCCCTGTAAAAGGAGCGATGAAAATAACCTCTAGGTGTTTGCAAGGCCCCCATGGCTTTGGCAGACTCCGTATCCTTTTTTATCTTCTCTAAAGATGTATCTACTGTGGGCCCAAAAAGATGCTCTTGGTCAAAGGGCTGATTAAGAATAGTGGACTGCACTTCCTGTTTGAATCCGGAGCCAAGCGTGCCTGCGTAACAAAACGCTGGTATTAATAGCATGAGAGGCAGTGTCGGCTGCATCAAGCGCACATTTGATGGACGTATTTGTTATTAATTTTCCCTCCAGTATAAGGTCATTAGCTTTGTCTTTAAATTGATCAGGAAGATGTTGCATTAGCTTTCCAAGCTCATCATAGTGAGCTCTGTCATATCTGGCCAACAAAGTTTGGGCATTGGCAATCCGCCAATGATTTGCAGCTTGTGATGCGATGCGTTTTCCAGATGCGTCTATAAGTTTGGATTCCTTATCAGGAGGAGGGGTGTCGCCTGTGCTTTGTGAATTTGCTCTCTTGCGTGCATTAGACACTACAAGAGATTCTAGAGGGATTTGACCCTTAATGTATACTGGGTCATTGGGAGCTGCCTTGTATTTTTTGTCTATTCTGTTGTTAAGAACCCTGGCTCTGACGGGGTCCTTAAAAACTTCTGGTGCATGTTTCAACATGCCTTTTAACATTGGCAGGGTGTGTGTGGACTTTTGTGTGGGTGTAAATGTTTCCAGTAAAAAGTCTTCCTCTAAAGGGTCAGAGTGTAACTGTACCCCGTGGTACTGAGCAGCTCTATTGAGTTGCACAAACCCAATATTGTCATCTGGTGGTGATGGCCTAGAGGGATACAGGTCCAGGTCATTGTGTGGGTCGGGATCTGTGTTGTAATCATCCCAAGGATCTGGATTGTGTGGAATGGTATCTGCGTCATTATCTGGGTCTCCATTCCCACCTTGATCACTATAGTCATCTTCATCATCCTGTGGTTGAGGTGAAAATGTATGTTGTGGGGAGTGTGCTGGAGAAATTAGTAGATTTGGATCATCTGGAGAAGGAGAAAGAGGTGGAGTAGTGTTAGTGCCCATCTCTTTTCGCTTCATGGGTATTTCAGGGTGTTCTGAAGTGTCCAATTGTCTCTTTTTAGGAGGCTTGGCGACAATTTTGCCAGTCTCTGGGTCAATGCAGAGAGTCTTTTGTTTCGGATCTGAAAAATCTGTTGGAAGTTGTTGTACGGGTACAATGTCCTTTGTCGGTGCCGAAGATTTAGGGTCAGAATGTTGTTTAGCCCGTGTCTCCGAAGCTTTCTGTGGTGTCTTGGACTCTTTAGCTTTTTGTATAGGAGTTTGTGGCTCCGAGTGTTTGTTCGGCTCCCGAAGACTTGTTCGGCTCCCGAAGACTTGTTCGGCTCCCGAAGACTTGTTCGGCTCCCGAAGACTTGTCCTTGGTTGGTTTCGATGCCGAGGGCTTCGGCGCCGACAAAGAAGGGCGTGGCACCTCCTTGGTTTTGGACTTCGGTGCCGAAGGTGGTTTTTCGGCACCGGAATGGGGTTGGCTCGATCCCGAGCCGGAAGGCTTTTCTTTTTGTTTCATCGCCGGGCCCGAGAGCGGGGCGTCTGAAGTGTGTTGTCGGTGTCGACCTGAGGGCGAAGGTGTTACCGGAGCCTTAGGTTTGGTTTTGGTTGGGAGAGGGGTTTCGGTACTCACGAACCGCTGAGCCGGGGTGACTTCCTGGTCTTCGATGTCGGAGTCGTCGGCTTCGGAGACAGAGATTTCTCCTTCATCCGCTTGTTGTTCCGGCTGGAGATTGGGATCTGCTCCGAAGATGTCCGGAATCGAGCTGCTTCCGCGAGACATTTCGTGACGTCGAGCCCGATGGTCACGGATGGTTTTCTTCGACCTGAAAGATGAACAGGCCTCGCAGTTCTCATCTTCGTGCTCCGGGGAGAGGCAGAAGTTACAAACCTCGTGTAAGTCCGTGTGTGGGAACTTGGCACCACACCCGGGGCATTTTTTGAAAGGAGTCCTTTCCATTGACTGCTGGCGTGGTCGGCGCGGATAGGCCCAATGGCCCACGTCGAAGATCGAGGATTTTATATATTTTGAAGATACGCGTCGAAAAGGAAACGCGATCGAGACAATACCGTCGAGTGGAGAGGGATTGCGCGTCAAAGGGGGTCCGAAAACGACACCGACCCGGTGCGCAGCAAATCACAACCGAACCCGATGGCGGAAAAAAACAATCTGGAGATTGAGTCGATGCCCATGCGCACTATCGTCCTAAGGAGGAGTCACCTACTTCGTGACTACAAAGACTTCTTCCAAGACAAAAACAAAGTGCAAACATCCGAGCCCAACACCAGATGGCGATCTATGCACAAGTATACGATCTACAGCTCATATGCCTCGAACATATATATATATATATATATATATATATATATATATATATATATATATATACATATTTTTATACATACACATATCTACAGAGGTTAAGTTAGAAATTTGTAGAGCGCCTGGTTACCCCAATTCGAAGTGTCCCTGCACTGGATTCCAACTGAGAGCCAGGCAAAAGTGGTCCTAAGGCTGGCTAATAGCCTTAAGATTGTCTGAAGAACAAAGTTTTTTTTTTTTCCCTTCGAAAAAGAACTTCAGAAGGTTGCAGTTTAAGATTCAACGGGAGTGAATTCCACAGTCTGGCAGCCAAATGGCTAAAGGAGCTGTCTCCCAGTCGTTCTCTGTATATTTTTGGAATCACCACCCGAGCAGTTCCAGAGGATCTGAGGCCTCTGCTTGGGAGATAGGGTTTGATCAGAGAAAAGAAGATAATAAGGACCTTTCTGATTTAGGATTCTGTGAACAAAGCATAGAGCTTTGAAGGAGACTGTCTTTAATGGGGAGCCAATGAAGCTTAGCAAGGGCAGTACCTGTGGAAGAGCGTCGTGGCAGGTTCAGGAGAGACCGGGCCGCAGCCTTCTGCACCCTTTGAAGCATTCCCAGGCTGCCCTTAGATGCCCCTAGGTAAAGGACATTGCAGTAGTCTAAACGAGAAACCACAAGTGCCTGAATTACAGTTTACCTAGCAGAATCAGGCAGGAGCCCTTGGATTTTGCATAGCATCTTTAATATTCCAAAACAAGCCCCGGCGAGAGTAGAAATCTGGCTATCGAAGAATAGGTTAGATTCAAACCAGATAACAAGGTTTTTTTACCTTCGATTTAGGAGCAGGCATAGAGCCCAACTCAGTTGGCCACCATGCAGTGGACCAAATGGATGGTTGCTTTCCTACCACCAGGATTTCTGTTTTTTCTGCATTTAATCAAAGGCAGCTGGAGTCCACTCACTGGGTCAGATCCACCAGTCATGCCCTAAAATCAGCCGCAGCTTTGCCATTATCGTGTGTCAATGTTATGATCAGATGATTGTCATCAGCATATGACACTAACTTGACAGCATGGCCTTCAATTACTTCCACAAGGGGGCACATATATAAGCTAAATGGGGTCGGGCTCAAGGCCAAACCCTGTGGCAGAGGTAGAATCTCAAATGTAAATGACTGCTGGAGTACCTAAAAGGTACGATCTTGGAGGAAACCTGCAATCCACTCGAGAGCACGCCCCCCCCACACCAAGCCTCCAGAGTCGTTCTAATAACAGACCGTGGGACACGGTGTCAAAGGCTGCGTTAAGGTCTAGCATGACTAATGCTGCTTTCTTACCTTCATTGGCAGTGCAGCACAGAGACTCTCAGGCAAGTAGGAGAGCGGATTCAGTACCAAAAGGGGTCTGAAACCGGACTGGGACTCATGAAGTAGTTTTTTTTCTTTAATAAATTTAATCAACTGCTGGTTGAGATGTTTTTCAGCAACCTTAGCGAAAAGAGGTAGCAGGTAGCTTTAAGGTTCTCGGGTTTAGCTGGGCCTATTGGAGGCTTTTTTAATAGGGGTACAACCATAGCATGTTTCCAGTCGTATAGTGTTTCCAGTCGGATGATACACAGCCGGTAGAAAAAGAGAAGTGAAGTATTTAACAAAGCAGGGGGAGGGGCAATAGCCTCCAGGCCCCGCTTCAACATGGCATTAGAGGCCGGATCAAGTGGGGATCCAGATTTGACGTCTGAGAATAAAACATGGGTCTCATCCACAGATAGATAAAAATATAATCAATGAAAACAATAACCAGTTATGGTATGCTATGCACACAACAAAGATCTGGTTCTCTTGGGGCTTCTGATATTGATCAGCTACAGCCCCCTAGCCACTAGTTAGATGGGGAAAATGAGGAGGGTGGTCCTCCAGTGCCCATGCCCCAATTACAGGTGCTGACTGCCCCTGGTAACGAGCCGGCAGATTTGGTTAAAGTAATGTCTTGGAATCTTGCAGGAATTCACTCAAAGTTCTCAGAATGGGGGGAATTTATTAATAGGCATCAGAGCATTCTATTGTAAGAGTATAGCCTAGGCTATTTAACTTTTATAACAATGCAAGTCCAGCCAGCTCTGGCCGAACCTCGGGTGGGCTATTTATTTGGGTTAAGTCTATAATTTTTTTACAAACTAGAAACATTAGATACTGGCTCCAAGGACATTTTGGCTGTGAAACTATCGTTTAAGAATACCCCTAGATTGAATTACAAACACATCGTGGTGATTAATATCTACGTTCACTCTGTTCCCGATAATGTGGAATCGCAAATACTCCACTCCCTTTGTCTACTGCTTAACTCCCTAATACAGGAATGGCCTGTGAATATAGCTGGGTGATTTTAACACTCACTTCTAACCATTAAAACCGCTCTCGTCCCTGATGTTACCCGAGGATAAGGAGTGGGGAATCCCATAGCTTCTGGCAAACACGGTTAAAACAATGGCCAAAGGTCACGAACCAGGTCACGAACCAGCTCTTTCATTGGATCTTAGAGTACGGGCTAAAAGCGAGCAATGGACGCTCCATCTAGGACAACCCTGCATTCCCTACCTTTAAGAGGGGTAGTTCTTTTAGTCACATGGACTATATCTTAGTGGATCTTAGACTGTGTCTTTTTCTAAGTGACAATAAGGTCATATTCCGTCCTGACAGTGATCATAACGCCTTAGTTACTAACTTCCTTGTTGACATCCTCCCTGCCTCACAGGACCATGTCACAGAGCCTAATATAGCACCCATATTGCAGACTAAAAACTCTAAAAATGTAAAACGGGGAGCTATTATTAATAACGATCTTTTCCTGAGTGGGATTTATCAAGCCTTTGTTGATTTTTTTTTTTAAGGCCTATGACATTATTGATCTTGATTGGACAAATTTTGCCTTGTACCATTCTGATTTTTTTACCACTCTAAGATAAATTTTCATGACTTGCCCTAAATGAAAAATGAGCTCAAATATATCTTGCAAAGTGAGTCTGGGAGTAGGCTCACTGGCTTGAACTTACTAAAGCCCTGGCCAGGAAGGAGACTCTAGCCTTTTGGAAAATGACTGCATTCGGCAGCAGGTCGAGTTCTACTCAGCCTGACACTTTTGTTCCCACTGATCATTGAGTTGCTCATTTTACTTTGCTTTATAAAGAACAGGACACTCGTGCTATAACTTCAACACTGAGCAAAAAAATAGTCCCCAGTGTCCCGTTTGCCTGATCATCCACCCACTGTGGGCTCTTTTTCACTAAAAGAAACTGAGGTTACCTTGAGCTCAATAAAGAGGGGCAAAGCCCCCGGCCCCAATAGTATACCAGGTGATCTGTTTCTCTCTGAGCAAGCATTATGGATACCATACCTGAATGCCCTAGT
Organism: Calotriton arnoldi; assembly: GCA_963921515.1. Lineage (NCBI taxonomy): Eukaryota > Metazoa > Chordata > Amphibia > Caudata > Salamandridae > Calotriton > Calotriton arnoldi. The sequence goes on from CAWUFW010003676.1 coordinate 983,997, forward strand.
TAACTCTGTAGCTGGAGGAAAACTCACCCCGAGTCGTGGAAAGGAGTCATTAGTGTTCCTATACACAGGAAGGGTGAGAGAGATAACCCGGGCAATTATAGGCCTATTGGCTTAATTGATACATTGCAAAAGGTCTTGGCTAGGCATGTTCTTGCCCGTTTTCAGACCTGTATGAAATACCACCAGGAATTGTCTGATCTACAGGCAGGTTTTCGTGAGAAAACAAGTACAATGGACCAGGTGTTTCGGTTTTCAACTATATGTTGGAAAAATATTTTTCTACAACAAAAAGACTATCTCTATGGTGGCCTTCATGAACTTGAAGGCCGCATTTGACCTGGTCCCAAGGAACACCCTGTGGGAAGTTCAGTCAATACGACATCCCGAAGATCTTTTACATATACTAATCAAACTACACACTGACACTTATGGTCAAGTCAAGTGGAATAGTCATGGGGACCTCACTGAAGATCCCTATTCACTGTGGGGTCAGACAGGGATGCGTCCTTGCCCCCACATTGTTCTGTCTGTTTATAAACGGTCTGTTGGGATGGTTGAGCGGCTCTCAATATGATTCCCCTAAATTAGCAAACACCAGTACCCCTGTGCTGATGTTTACTGATGATACGCTACTCCTGTCCCGCACTCCAATGGGTCTCCAAGTTCTTTTGGGTGAATTTCAGAAGTTCTGTGCAAACAGAGGCCTTGAAATAAATGCAAGTTCACGGCACTGAACCCCCACCGCACTTTTCAAAATAAAATGGAGGTTGATGGGAAACTGATCAAGCGAGTCAGGAGAAGAGGATGAGGATGAGGAAGAGGATGTAGCCTTGTGGCTAGAGCGGTCGACCTCGGACCTGGGGAACCCGGTTCGAGTCTCGGCAACGACGCTCAACATCCTGTGATTCTGGGCAAATCACTTAATCTCCCCGTGCCTAATAAAAAATGAATGTGTTCATCTGTAACTGGTGCTCATATAAAGAGCTCTGATACCCGATGTCTTGGGTCTAGTTTGCGCTATATAAAACTATAAAAAATAAAAAAAAATGGGAGCTTTGGATATTTAGGTGCCAGGCTCTCAGATAAATTATCTTGGAAGCCCCAGCTAGAGAAAGATAAATCCCTGCTTCAACATAGATCTGCAGTAACCCTGAAGAAATACAGACAGACTTCAAGTAGGGCATTGTCTCCGGTTCTTGAGGTCTACAGAGCAGCTGCATTGGGTCGGGCTTTACAAGGGGCGAAATTATGAGGCTATAGTGACACTTGCCTTTTATTAAGAGCAGAAAATGGGTTCTTAACGTCATTAAATCTACCCCATGCTTCCATTGAGATGGGATTTTAACATTCAGAGGGTGGGCCATTTTGCCCAATTTAGAATGCTAAAGTATTGGATTAGACTGTGGACAACCCCCAAGCTGATTTCTTATAGAATGCCCATTAATGAGTTAATTAGGCTTGACAAAAACGGTTCCACACGGTCAAAGAGCTCTGCCTCAGTTTACCTCTGACAGGGGCATGGGAAGACCCAGAAAATCTGCCAAGAAACTTAAACACCAAGATCAAGTCTCTTTACTGGGACCATAGGCTAGCAGAAGCCTGGCGCAATTCTCGCCCAGACGGCATGATTGATACATTTCTAACATAGAAGTGTTTACCCCAGTATGAAACATATATGGATAGGATCATTCCCAAACAGCTAAAACTCTGTATTTTCGCTACAGAATTGGTTTGCTCCCTCTAAACTCGTTGACTGCTAAATGGATGAAAAAAGAAGACGTGGAAGGGGTTTGACCCTTCTGCCCAGCAGCCAGGGAAACAAACTTATTTCATATTTGTCTGTCCAAAGTATGCTCTACTGACACTTGGGCGTAGGCCACTGTCTAGAGGCTCTGCATATCCTTGGTCATGACACACACAAACCAATAGTTTTTGCAACCTCGAGATTCTTAAATTGGGCACGGTCACAAAGGCCCAGAAGCCTTAAACTGACTGCCCACTCCAGTATCTGCCTGTACTTTTACAGGCTGTTTTTCTTACTCCATACAGCTGGTTCCAATGAAGAAGGTATTCTTTTTTATGTTGTTTCGATTGAATTGTTCTTACGATGAGAATGCATGAGACACTAGCAAATTGAAATTGGAGCACCTGATTTCAGTAAAATGCTCTTTTGACTACGGCATTCCTCAGAGTTTGCATTAGGATGTGGGTTCCCCCGATATTTAAATTGAAGTAGGTTTTAAGCTATTCTAAAATGAGTCTTGGTAATATGATCCTATGTTTATGGTTATGTAACTTTGGTCTCTTATAAGGTCACTTGATTACCCATTGTTCTAGTATGTCAAGGAAGCCAGATGCTGCCTAAGTGAGTTTAAGTGCTGGGCCTGTACCCCTGATGGAAGCATGCATGTTTCGCACACATAAATCATTATTGCCTAAGAATGTTTAATTCCAACTTCTAATCCTGATGGAAGTTTGCTTGATTTGTACACAATTTTTACTTTTCAGGATGTTTAATTCCATTAGGATAACTTTTTGCAGCTCCTAATAGGTCAAGTCCAGCATCCCTAAACTTCCATTGTCTGCTGCTGTGTGATGTATAATATTTTTTAAAGACTTGTAATTTTATTGTGTTTTTTAAGCTAAATTCGTTTTAGTGTATTTTTTCTAGGTTTATTATTATGGTTATTTTTATGTAACCAAATAAAGTTATTACTGCTACTACTACTGGGGGCAGCTGGCACAGAGGTCTGATGAAAGGTATAATGCACCTTAGACCATGGTCAGATTTAAGGCCCTTATGGGCATTTTGGGTCATGGCCCAGTGTAAAGAAGCTATCTGCAGTGATAACGGACGTCAGTTGTAAAGTCCCTGAGGAATCCTTGTTTGAAGTAAGGTCGCCTAGAAGCATGGTAATGAGCAAAGGGACCTTAAAGACAAAGTGTGATGAGGATTTAAAAAAAAAAAAAAGTTATGCGATGCTGGGCCATAGAGGGTTGAGTCGGTTTCAATGACTGAAGCTAGGTAACTATGGATTGTACTCTACTGCATTTTAGGGTTCACCTGCACAGCACTTGCGAAATTCCGCGATTTAAAATAATATTAATAATAATTTAAAAGGGGCTTACAATCCGCCCAATACTTACCTTTACTTACCATTCGCTGATTCGAATGTCGCTCTAACTTACATATTTCTGTTTGGCCAAAACGTCGACTTTGCACGATGCTCTGCTTTTCTGCTTGACCGGTCCATGCAATAGGGTGGAGCTTGGCCCAAGTACAGCTTTCGGTCACTGGCCAGTGTCCTTCCACTGGCTACGACTCTGAAGGTACTTTTTTTCCCAGTTCCTATCGAGCACTCCATGCGAGTGCATCTACAGGCCGTCTTCTCTCCTCCCAGCTTGTTGTTGCTGCTCCTTCACCCGCTCGCCCCCCTCTCCCTGTTGCGGTTCCTCCCTCGCTCGCCTGTCTGTCGAATAAATGACCAACCAGGGCGAAAAGCAGATATTTAAATATATACTGCTGGTTTAACCTGAAAGGCACAGTGTGACTTCAATATTTTAGCGTATTTTAAAAAAGCAATCATCGAAAGGTGCTACGGGCTGCTTCCGACATCACTGTTCTATTCTAGCACCAATATTAACAGCTGTGTCGGTGCACAGTTTTCGGTCTTATTTTAAAAAGTCATTGTTTAAAAGTGCTGCGACATCGCTTCCAAAAACGTTGTTCTCTCCTAACACAAACCAGCAGCCAATTAGTGGCTATCCGGATACACACCGGCTAGATTAGCAGGCCGGCTAATGGCGCTGTTCAAGGGAGAATCAAAATCATTGCGCATACACAGAATCACACACACAAGCGCACACAGAAGTATATATACACAGACAAGCACAACCAGAAACACAAGCACACACAGAAGCACACGCAAAAACACAGGCAAAAATACACTAACACACCAATAGATGGGCGCTCGCACACACAGAAAAACGCACACAAACACTTACACTAGACTTCACAATATGTGTGTGACTTCTTTAGGTTTTAAATGCGTCTTTACTGTTTTGGCGCATGCATTCTAGGCAGGGCTGAATGCCAAATGGATGCCATATTATTTGCCTGCTCTCCATTGCATTTTTTTTTTACAAAACTCCCAAAGCAAGTGCTTGTTGGAATACTGTCACTCAAAGGTGGTTATGAATATAAGATTAATAGACATGCCGGTAGAGTGAGTTTGGCCTTTCCTATCCTTCACCCCATTGTTTACTTAACTACTGTCTTGTTGCTTTGCAGCATGTCTTAAAGTGAAAAAGCACTGTGATGCGGTCAACAGTGTCCGCATCGTAGCTCTTTAAACCATGCTGTACAGCAGGTAGCGCCGCTGTGCAACATGTCTTAAAAACACATTGCCAAAAGCAAAAGATTTTGCAGAGGAGAAACCTATTGGCTTTGCCAATGCTTGTTACATTTGGTGTGCTTCTTGAGGAGTTGGAGGGTCAGAAGGGGAAGGGAAGACCAGTGTCTAATACTCTGTAGTGCATATCAGGATATCATGTCAAAGTGTTCAGGCATGGTTAAGTTTTATATCCAGAAAATGTAATAAAGATTTTTTTTTAAAAAAGAAAAAAAAAGTAGCTAAGAGCTCCTCTCTTAGCCATATGCTTGTGTGCAAAGTAGTTCCTACAAAGTGAACAAGTCAATTAAGTCAAAAACACTTTTCCTAGTAGATACTCTAACTGCAGATTCCTCAACTTAAGAATATCCCCAAGCATCAGACTGAATCTGGAAGATATTTCAGCACAGCCCCTGCATGCCATTAGGTGGCATTATGCCACTCCATATCGACTCTTCTCTGCCCTGGAAGTAACAGCTGGGACCACCTCAGTGACCTGACTTCATCTTCTTTCTTGTCATCATACGCAGACCCCATTAAGTGATTGTTTTGAGTTAGCGAACAGATCTCCAATTTGTGACTTTAAGATGGAAAACAGTCCATTCCACAGAACATAGAGGTGGAAGGGCATTGAGTAATCTGTGATTAGAAATAGTATCCACCAGAAAGAGCGTTACCAAAGATAAGTAGCTTGTACTTCTAGCCACAGATACCAAAGCAGTACAACCCCCCACCCCAAAACTTCCCCCCCTTTCCCGGAGGTAGGTGGGTGGAATGTTTCAGACCAAAAAGTCCTGCAGGACTGAAAGTCCGAAATGCCCTTCCTATCGGACATGACTGTTGAGGCAGTAACGCTTTGTGAAAGAGTTCAATGACTCCCACGTACCAGCTTCACTAATATCCAGGGCAAGTCTGTAGCAGGCATGGCCCTGGTGGAGTGGTCCCTCAACCCTTCCGGGGGCTGCTTCTTGGCCTTGGCCACTGATTAACAAATTCTAGAGAAGAGGACCCATCCACCTTAAAGTCAGCTCTGCACTGCTTTGCCAGACTTGGCCCCAGGGAACCCCACAAAGGGCTGGTCGTCCACCTGATAGTCTTTAGTCGGATTGATATTTAAGCTGAGCGCTCTTCTGGGATAAATTCAATCGTCCTCTTTTGAGGGCTGAGATTGGGCAAAGAATGTCGGGAGCATGATGGACTGTCTGACATGAAAAGGAGTCCCAAATTTCGGTAGAAAGACCACTCTCTTCCTCAACATGAGTTTGTCCAAAAATAAAGTGTAGGATGGCAGGACTGGCAGAGCTGGCATCTCACTCACACGACAAGCAGATGCGATTACGATGAGAAAAAGTAATCTGGGTTAAAAGGCATAGTGAACAGCTATGCAATGGTTCAAAAGGGTTAACACATAAGAAAAGTAAGGATCAAATTAAGGCCCTACTATGACTTCACAAAAGGTTTAAAAGGAAACGTGTGGACCAAACCTTTGATAAAACGCATAACAACGGGTGATTTAAACAAGGATAGTTGCTCTGGTAAATGCAAAAAAGCAGAGAGGGCTAACAGGCAACCTTTAATAGTGCCCACTGCAACTCCTTGCTGGGCCAAATACAAAATAAACAGCAACACATTTGCCAGTTTAGCTTGCAGCAGGTCTGTATTGCGGGTGCCACGCCAAGCTACAAACTTGTCCCAGCATCCGGCGTAAACAGATTTTGTAGAAGGACACCTGTCTGCCAGAATGACAGCCACTACTTTGGGAGGGAGATCGAAAGCAGCAAGCTGCTGCTACACAATCTCCATGCATTAAGGTGTAAATTGTGCAGGCCTGGGTGCAGTAATCTGCCTTGACGCTGTGACACAAGATCATCCCAAAGAGGCGGTCTGTTCGGAGGGTATATGCTCATGCCCAAGATTTTTGAGTACCATTTTCTCCTGGCCCAATCCGAAGCTACTAGAACGACTTAGGCCTGATCGTTCCTCATCTTCTTCAGAGGTCAGGGCAGAGGTAGCAGCAGCGGGAAGTCATACACGAGTCCAAAGATGTATTCAAGGCAGGATGCGTCTCAGAGAGAGAGCCTTCTAGGGAAGTCCAACATGCAAAAGAGTGGACACTGCACCGGTTCTCCACATTGCTGAAAGATGAGCTATGTCACCTCCAGATGTGGCTATTTGTGATCCGCTAGGAGACTCCAGCGGAGTTAACGTGCCCAGGCGTTGAAATATCCCACCTGGACGTCTACAATCAGGGAGATGCCCTGAAGAGGCTGAAACCTCTGGATCACAGCCTGAATGCCCTAGACTCATTGATCGAGAGGGAAGACCCGAAAGCTAACCTTATAGAGAATGGCACCAATGAAAGAGAGCCTTTGCGAAGGAAACTGGTGTGACTTCAGCATGTTGATCGTGAACCGAGTGATGTAAGGAGGTTTGCCATAGTCTGGAGGTGGTCCACGACTGACTGTGGTGAGCCCACCTTCAACACACATTTGTCGCGCTAGGGGAAGATTGGTACCCCCAACCTCCAAAAGGTATGATGCAATCACTGATAGAACATTTATGAGGCACTGGGGAGGCCAAAAGAGAGCACGGCAAACTGAAAATGCTTGTGGCTCACTTTGAACCACACGTAAGGCCTTTGGATCTTCAAGACAGATATATGAATTAGGAGTTCTGCAGGTCCGCTATCATCTCCTGGATCTTGGCCAGAAAGGACCTGGGATAGCGTGAGCATCTCGAATTTGTCTTTCTGCACAAAGAAATTGAGTGATCGAATGATCGCAGATCTAAAATACGATGAAGGGCTATGCCCTTTTTCGGTCCAAGGAAATAACAGTTGTAACACCCAGTTCCAATCTGCGAGGCCAAGACTCTATGGCTCCTTACTCCGAAAGAGCTTGAACTTTCTGTAGCAAAATGGATAAATGGTCCTCGGATTGCCACTCTGACGTGGGTGGAAGTTGCAATGGGAAAAGAATGGCAGGGCGTAGCCTTGCTAAACTATCTGAGGGCCTACCTGTTAGATGCTATGGCTTGCCACCAGTGGGGTAAAATGGCTGATGCTGCCGCCCAATAATCATGCGTCCTAAAGGGAAAACTGAAGCGGCTTGGAGGCTGCTGCTAGGGAGACTGGGAAGTCTGCTGTCCCTGTGTGTCTGGATGCTGTATGCCAGATTCCCGACCCAGATCCTGAAACGACTGGGGTGTCTGTTGGGGTGGTGTGCTTTGATGCTGCCTAAAGGCAAAAAGTCTAGTATTGCCTCGAAAGGTGAGACATTATTGGGGATACTACCTTGCGGATGTGGAAAGAAGGAGGGAGCGTACATTAGCTTTTTTCTCTTTAAAGCACTTGCGGTCGGTGTGGACCTTCTCATCAAAGATGCGAGACACGTCATTAGGCATTTGCATGAGTGACACCTGAACGTCACCTGAAAAGCCTGTGGACTTTACCCACCCAAGGTGCCCGGTGCACCAAACTAGTGACGACCACTCTGTTCTGGCCTAAATGGGTGACGTACTTGGCAGCAGCCTAGCTGTCTTAAATGATCGCTTTCAAATTGGCATAAAATTCTTTTGGGACTGCCAGTAAGATCTCAGTAACAGAGTCCAATAATACATGGGAGTATCGTCCCAGCAAACAGCTGGCATTGACTGACCTGAGGTCAAGGCTAGCGAAAGAAAATTTCCTGTTCCCGAAGCCTCAATTCTTTTCAACTCTCTATCCAGGCGGCAGGAGGAATGGGAAGATATGGGGGCTAATCCTGCAAGTGGAGGCTTGTACTACCAGGCTATCCAAAGTAAGCTGCTGCGTTAGGTAGGCAGGGTCATTCCTTATGCGACTTCCTGTGGTGCTAGGTGACATACAGCTTGGCTTCACATTTCTAGATCGCCTTCTGGTGCGTTAGGGCACACTTCTTGCACAACTTGTGAGTCGTGGCTTGAAATCAAACACCAGAGTGTGAGAGAGTGTGTGTGTGAGAGAGATTGTGTGTGTGTGTGTGAGAGTGTGTGTGTGTGTGAGAGAGTGAGTGTGTGTGTGAGAGAGTGTGTGTGTGTGTGTGTGTGTGAGAGAGTGAGTGTGTGTGTTAGAGAGTGAGTGTGTGTGTTAGAGAG
>CAWUFW010003676.1:1597500-1750495 GCA_963921515.1 Calotriton arnoldi
AGGGTGTCCCAGTGGCACAATAGTGATGGCCCTCCACAGTCTTTGTGCATGTAGTGTTTACAATGTCTCTGATTTCATGTGCACAATGGGAGACAGTCTCCACATCCACGTTGTGTGTGCATGGACTCTGATGTTGTGCGTGTGTGTCACAGACGTCCATGGCTCTCCTGCCATGGCAAGTGTGGCCACTACCTGTGGGGGTCATGTTTGTTTTGTTGTGGTGTACACATGATACTCCAGGTGATGCCAGTGTCCATGTGGCATTACAGGGTCCCTGGGAATGTGCCTGTCGTTGAGCTGTGGTGCCTGGGGCACATCTGTCCTCACATGTCACTGGGGGGTGACTGTGACACAGCATCATGATATCCAATGGGCCAACCTGGGACAAATTGATGCCACCTGTAGGACCGTGTTGACAGATGTTGGCCATGTATGTACCATACATGTCGTTCCGGTACTGCACACTTCATGTAGTTGTGCCTCATGATGATGTATGTTGGGATCTTGAGTGTGTTCAATGCCGCATATGTGGGGTGACTGACGATCTTGCTTACTTCTCCTCTGCACTGCAGGGCTCCTGCTGTCCATCGGCCATTCCCAGACCTGGCAACGATGGTGGAACGGGACAGCATCCGACGGTACCGCTTCACCAGGCAGCTGATTGAGGATTTTGCAGTGCAGTTGTCCCCACATTTGCAGCCTGGCCGGCCGTATCCTACAGCGCTGACCCCCAAGGTGAAGGTGATGGCAGCCCTACACTTCTTTGCCACCGGTACCTTCCAACATACTGTGGCGTCTGCTGGTGGGATGTCACAGACCATGTTCAGCCGTGTGCTCCGCGATTTCTTGGCGGCAATGTTGCTCTTCCTGAACCGGTACATCTATTTCCCTAGACTGCGACGACTCACTGACGTGAAGAGTGACTTTTATGCCCTGGGGAGGATGCCGCATGTCATTGGCTCCATTGATGGGACACATGTGGCTTTGGTACCACCACAGGCCCAGGAGCAGGCCTACAGGAACCGCAAGCACTACCACTCGGTCAATGCACTGGTGGTGTGTCTTGCAGACATGACCATCACACACGTGTGTGCCCGTTTCCCTGGTTCAGCACACGATGCCTTTGTGATGAGGAGTAGTCGCATCCCCAGGTTGATGGCACAGATGCAGAACCAGCGTGCCTGGCTTGTCGGTGTGTACTGACTTTGTGCCATTGTGTGTGATCTGATCTGTAGTATTCCGCCCACTTTTCCAAGTCAGCTGATGTGCACTTGTCTGTCCGTAGGTGACTCGGGATACCCCAACATGCCGTGGTTGCTGACACCCCTCAGGAACCCTGTGACACCTGCCCAGATGCGCTACAATGAGGCACATGGTCGGACCAGGAGAGTGATTGAGCGGACCTTTGGTCTCCTGAAGAGCCGCTTCCGCTGCCTGGACAAGACCGGAGGGTCCCTCCCATATGCCCCTGCGAAAGTGTGCAAGATTATCATCGTCTGCTGCATGCTCCACAACCTGGCAGTGCGGAAGGAGTTGCCTCTCATCCAGGATGACGATGACCAACATCCGCCACCTGTGGAGGATCCTGGCCTGGACCACGATGCCAGTGACGATGATGATGATGATGGTGATGGTGATGTCCGCACACAGCTCATCACCAACTTCTTTAGCTGAATGTGAGTATCCTGAGGTGTCATGTGAATGATGTGAGTTGGCATGATGTGTGGGTGGTGCTCTGGTGCTGTTGGAGTGTGTCCATGGGCTACTTGACAGGATGTGTGTTGCGATGTGTGGTGACAGGTGGGCTGTACTCCCCAACAGTGTTGACATGCTAACTTGGTTCTGGGTGGGTATCTTGTAACATGTATTGTGCATGAGTTTTGCTGTTCTGTCCTGTACTGCATTGCTTTTGACTGTGTGTCATTTCTGTCCTTCACAGGGTACTTTCAGATTCGTTTGGTCAACTGTGTCCACCGACGACGTGATTGCACATCCAGGCTGGTAGCTGTTGTGTCCCTACAGGTGATGTGCGCCACACCCATGGACTTCCTTCTGTCTACAGTTGTTGACTGTGTGCCCGCTACCAGGTGGGGTTACCTTGCATCTGTAGTGGTTACGGCATGTTGCTACTGTGTAATAAACCTGTGCTTCACTTAGTGATGTGCGTTGTCTGTGGTCACACATTTGACTGCCATTTGCTTACTGCACCTGTGGGCTACTTGACTACAACTGGGAATGGGTGTGGTGTCTGTGCATTGCACCGTCTTCCCTGGCAACATCAGTGTAGGCAATGAGTCAGATGGCCTAGGTGTGTATGTGTTGTGTAGCCCTGGTGGTGTGTCTCCCTCATATGTGTCACGTTGCCTGTACTCACATGCCTGTGTTGTCCTTGCTGTTGCAGTTCGCATACACAGTGTAATTTTGCAGTTCATCATCCCCATAACAGCACCCACGTTGGAATCACGACAGAGGCAAGTATGGTGTATTAGTGTGTTTATTGTGATACATCTGTGATAATAGTGCATAGGATGGATTGTGCTGTACATGAATCTTGCAATCCCAAGTTCCTAGATGAATAGAAAGTCCAGGTAGACAGGATCCCCAGTATCGGGGCCACAGTTGTCTGACACATTGTTCCAACTTGTACTCCCCATGCAATGTGTGGGAGTAGTGTTGCCATCAACAGGGTGAACAGTCTGTGCACAAAGGCGAAAATCCAGAACAGGTTCAGGCTTCCTGGGAGTTGCGCTTGGCCATCAGCCTCTCACTTTCCCCTCCTCGGACGACCCCTCTTCTTGGGGGGGGCCCTCAAGTGCAGGCTGCTGCGGTGCAGGGGACTCTCCGCCAGAGTCCTCCTCCCTCCCTGTGGCAGTTGCAGTTTGTTCGGTACCAGATGTTGTTGGCACACAGGGAGGTGTGGACTGGTTGCTGTTCATCTGGCGGAGGCATTGTAAAATGTCCCTGTGCACCGCCGTCATCTCATGTAGTACATCCCACTTGGACTCCACGCGGGACATGTGGGAGTCCACACGTGACATGTGTGACTCCACGTGGGACATGTGGGAGTCCAAGCGGGCATGATGGGCAGCCTGCTGCTGTTTGATGTCTCTGAGGAGCCCCACTACCTGGCTGAGCTCTCCGGTGCTGGACTGGTACGCATCAGCTATGCGTACCAGTTGTGGGTCTTCATGCACACCAGCAACGTCTGCAAGCAGCGACCTCTGTCTCCCACCCCTCCCACCACCCCTGCTGACATGTGCAGTGTGTGCAGTTGCACGCACAGATAACCCTGGTCCACCTTGGGGGTGGTGGTGGTGGTGGTGTCCATGGCCCCAGGTTGGTCCAGGGTCACTGCGCTGGTGTTGTTCCTTATTCTGTCCATGTCGGCAGGGATGGTATTCGTGGTGACAGTCGTTGGAGGGGTGGGTGCAGGGGGTGCAGCTGGTGGACCTGCTGGTGCTGCAGCTGGTGGTCCTGCTGGTGCAGCATGTTGACTTGCACCGGATGTGCCAGGTTGTTCATCGTCCGAGGAGGACAGAGGCTGTACGACGCCAGTGAGCTCGGCATCCTCTTGAGCCTGGGACTGGGACTCCTCAGCGTCTGCTGCTGTGTCCCTATCATCACCTGTTTTTGGGAGACACAAACAATGTATGTCATGTTTCTGCAGGCATCAGTGGTTGACACACCTGACAGTTGTGACTGTGCCTCGGGGTGCGGGCCTGTACATTGGATTGTCCTAAGTCGTCACAGTCAGGGGTTGATATTGGTGTGGCACATTGTCCTGCATTATTTGGGCATTTCTATGTATTCTCTGGGGTGTGAACATGGTCTGCATTGATTGTGTTTGGTTGACAGCCAGACCTCCTTCCCACCCACCCACCCACCCAGTCAGTTATCCCACCATGGAACGTGCTTGCATTGCAGGGAGTGTAAGTTGTCTCTCAGGATGTCAGTCAGTGGTGTCCTGCTGTTTGTTGGTGCACAGTTGCCAGCAGGGCCTTGTGCTCCCCACAGCAGTAGCCAGTGTCAGCCATCTTGTGAGTCCTTCTCCACTCCCTGTGATGTGAGCATGGTTCAGGGTGGTGTTGATGGGCCAGTTGTGAGGCTGAGCAATGTCTGTGACTACGACTCCCATCATGCTATTGCCTCCACCCCCCTTCCCAGCATGCCCATGCTTCCTTCCTTTTGACTCTGCTTCCCTGTGGGGTGGGCTGGCTGTGCTGACAGGATGGCTGGGAGTGTTGTCCTGGCAGTTGTTTGGCTAAGAGTCCCAAGAGTGTCCCTGTGCTTCACACAACATAACCCAGGGTGGTGGTGCTTTGTGGGATCTTGTGTTAGGATGGAGGGCATTGCATTCTACCAGGTGGGTACTGTGGAGTTTGTGTGGGGGGGTGTGAGGGGAGGTGCTGGTGACTATAGTCAGTGCTGCAAGTCCCCCTTCCCACCCAGCCAGCCAGATATCCCACCATGGAACGTGCTTGCATTGCAGGGAGTGTAAGTTGTCTCTCAGGATGTCAGTCAGTGGTGTCCTGCTGTTTGTTGGTGCACAGTTGGCAGCAGGGCCTTGTGCTCCCCACAGCAGTAGCCAGTGTCAGCCATCTTGTGAGTCCTTCTCCACTCCCTGTGATGTGAGCATGGTTCAGGGTGGTGTTGATGGGCCAGTTGTGAGGCTGAGCAATGTCTGTGACTACGACTCCCATCATGCTATTGCCTCCACCCCCTTCCCAGCATGCCCATGCTTCCTTCCTTTTGACTCTGCTTCCCTGTGGGGTGGGCTGGCTGTGCTGACAGGATGGCTGGGAGTGTTGTCCTGGCAGTTGTTTGGCTAAGAGTCCCAAGAGTGTCCCTGTGCTTCACACAACATAACCCAGGGTGGTGGTGCTTTGTGGGATCTTGTGTTAGGATGGAGGGCATTGCATTCTACCAGGTGGGTACTGTGGAGTTTGTGTTGGGGGGGTGTGAGGGGAGGTGCTGGTGACTATGGTCAGTGCTGCAAGTCCCCCTTCCCACCCAGCCAGCCAGATATCCCACCATGGAACGTGCTTGCATTGCAGGGAGTGTAAGTTGTCTCTCAGGATGTCAGTCAGTGGTGTCCTGCTGTTTGTTGGTGCACAGTTGCCAGCAGGGCCTTGTGCTCCCCACAGCAGTAGCCAGTGTCAGCCATCTTGTGAGTCCTTCTCCACTCCCTGTGATGTGAGCATGGTTCAGGGTGGTGTTGATGGGCCAGTTGTGAGGCTGAGCAATGTCTGTGACTACGACTCCCATCATGCTATTGCCTCCACCCCCTTCCCAGCATGCCCATGCTTCCTTCCTTTTGACTCTGCTTCCCTGTGGGGTGGGCTGGCTGTGCTGACAGGATGGCTGGGAGTGTTGTCCTGGCAGTTGTTTGGCTAAGAGTCCCAAGAGTGTCCCTGTGCTTCACACAACATAACCCAGGGTGGTGGTGCTTTGTGGGATCTTGTGTTAGGATGGAGGGCATTGCATTCTACCAGGTGGGTACTGTGGAGTTTGTGTTGGGGGGTGTGAGGGGAGGTGCTGGTGACTATGGTCAGTGCTGCAAGTCCCCCTTCCCACCCAGCCAGCCAGATATCCCACCATGGAACGTGCTTGCATTGCAGGGAGTGTAAGTTGTCTCTCAGGATGTCAGTCAGTGGTGTCCTGCTGTTTGTTGGTGCACAGTTGCCAGCAGGGCCTTGTGCTCCCCACAGCAGTAGCCAGTGTCAGCCATCTTGTGAGTCCTTCTCCACTCCCTGTGATGTGAGCATGGTTCAGGGTGGTGTTGATGGGACAGTTGTGGGGGTGACCAATATCAGTGACTACGACTCCCATCATGCTATTGCCTCCACCCCTCTTCCCAGCATGCCCATGCTTCCTTCCTTTGACTCTGCTTCCCTGTGGGGTGGGCTGGCTGTGCTGACAGGATGGCTGGGAGTGTTGTCCTGGCAGTTGTTTGGCTAAGAGTCCCAAGAGTGTCCCTGTGCTTCACACAACATAACCCAGGGTGGTGGTGCTTTGTGGGATCTTGTGTTAGGATGGAGGGCATTGCATTCTACCAGGTGGGTACTGTGGAGTTTGTGTGGGGGGGTGTGAGGGGAGGTGCTGGTGACTATAGTCAGTGCTGCAAGTCCCCCTTCCCACCCAGCCAGCCAGATAGCCCACCATGGAACGTGCTTGCATTGCAGGGAGTGTAAGTTGTCTCTCAGGATGTCAGTCAGTGGTGTCCTGCTGTTTGTTGGTGCACAGTTGGCAGCAGGGCCTTGTGCTCCCCACAGCAGTAGCCAGTGTCAGCCATCTTGTGAGTCCTTCTCCACTCCCTGTGATGTGAGCATGGTTCAGGGTGGTGTTGATGGGCCAGTTGTGAGGCTGAGCAATGTCTGTGACTACGACTCCCATCATGCTATTGCCTCCACCCCCTTCCCAGCATGCCCATGCTTCCTTCCTTTTGACTCTGCTTCCCTGTGGGGTGGGCTGGCTGTGCTGACAGGATGGCTGGGAGTGTTGTCCTGGCAGTTGTTTGGCTAAGAGTCCCAAGAGTGTCCCTGTGCTTCACACAACATAACCCAGGGTGGTGGTGCTTTGTGGGATCTTGTGTTAGGATGGAGGGCATTGCATTCTACCAGGTGGGTACTGTGGAGTTTGTGTTGGGGGGTGTGAGGGGAGGTGCTGGTGACTATGGTCAGTGCTGCAAGTCCCCCTTCCCACCCAGCCAGCCAGATATCCCACCATGGAACGTGCTTGCATTGCAGGGAGTGTAAGTTGTCTCTCAGGATGTCAGTCAGTGGTGTCCTGCTGTTTGTTGGTGCACAGTTGCCAGCAGGGCCTTGTGCTCCCCACAGCAGTAGCCAGTGTCAGCCATCTTGTGAGTCCTTCTCCACTCCCTGTGATGTGAGCATGGTTCAGGGTGGTGTTGATGGGACAGTTGTGGGGGGGCAATATGTGTGACTGCGACTCCCATGATGCTATTGGCTACACTGACTTGGCCAGCATACACAGAATTCCTTCCTTTGAGTGGTCTTCACTGTGTGTTGGTGTTGTTGTGGTGGCTACATGTGTGGATGTGTGTGTTAGTTCTATTTGTGCCACTGCCTAGCTGTAGTTGTGGTTGTGTTTGTACATGTGTTGGCACAGTTGGATGTGACTTTTTTGATGGCATGTGTTGTGTTTATCTGACTGACATACACATTTTGGGATGATTCTGTTCTAGTTGCTGTGTAATTGCTATGTGTGCATGGTTTGACTCTCCCCTTGACAGTGATGTGTGTGTTTTGTGGCAGTTTATTGTGTACATTTGTTGTGTACTCACCAGGCTCTGGGATGTTCTCTAGTCCATATACGCTCACTGGCGGAAGGATGGCCCGCACCTTCTCCTCCCAGGGCCTGAGGTATATTGGCTTGGCAGGAGGGCCACTGCCGGTCTGTTGGCTGTTGATGTAGTCTATCTTCAGCAGGTCCCGTACCCTCCTGCGCACGTCATACCACCTGTTCTGGATGTCCGTCTTTGTGCGCCGACATGGTGATTGGGCATTCACCCTGTTGATGATCCTCTCCCACATCTTGGTTTTCTGCGACATGGGGGTCTGTTGGACCAGAGTGCCAAACAGCTGTGGCTCCACCCTGAGGATCTCGTCTACCAGGACTTCCAATTCACAATCTAGGAACTTGGGATTCTTCTTGGGGGGCATGGTGATGGGTGGTGATGGTGAGTGATGTGTGTGTTGGTGTGCAGGTGAGGGTGTGTGAGTGTGTGTTTTGCTGGGTGTATGTGAGGTAGGTATTTGTTGGTGTGCTGATGGTGTGTGGCTTGTGTGAGGGGTGAGCTGTGGGTGTGTGGTTGCTTTCTCTTGGGTGCTGGCAGTGGAATGGCATTTGCAAAGGCTCATGGTAGTGATTTGTGTCCTTTATATAGGTGGAGTTGTGGGTGTGTCTTTGTTCTCTGTCCCCACCCCCCAGTATTTATTGGCTTGCTAATTGCTTGTTTGGCCTTTTTTGGGTGATTTTTCCTTTGTGCTGTTTGTGTATGTTGGAAACGTTCTTGTGACCGAGTCGGACCCTGCATTGGTCTCGTACGGTGTTCTCCGTTTCGTTCACGCTGTGTTTGTGCAGTTTTGTATGCTGCGTACGCGTCGGTCGCGGTGTATTGTGTTGCTTCGGCTCGGTTTTGTATGCGTGTCGGTCGTACGGCTTGTCCTCCGTCCGACTCGGTCGGGTTTTTCGCGCCTTGCATCGTACTTTGCGGGTTGGAGTTGGCGGGTACGATTCGGTCGGATTTGTTCCGGGTGCGTGTCGGTCGGTTGGATTCGCGTGTTTTTCCGGCCGGATTGCTATTTTCCGAGCGGCTCGGTCGGTCGGCTTGGTTTCCTGACGTGTCGGTCG
The DNA here is from genome assembly GCA_963921515.1 of Calotriton arnoldi. Lineage (NCBI taxonomy): Eukaryota > Metazoa > Chordata > Amphibia > Caudata > Salamandridae > Calotriton > Calotriton arnoldi. The sequence goes on from CAWUFW010003676.1 coordinate 1,605,874, forward strand.
GATTTATCGCGGCTTGCATCGTACTTGGCGTGTCGGGCGCCACTGGTACGTGTCGGTCGGTAATTTTTCCGGCTCCGAGTCGGTCGGTGCTTTTTCCGGCCCGAATCGGAATCGACCCCATAGTTTCTTTTGTGTCACTTACCTGTTTGTTTCTTGTGTGTTACTTACCTTTTTGTTTGTTGTTGTGTTACTTACCTGCTTTGTTTGTTGAGCGCACCACCACTCCTGGGACTCAAGAGTAGCTGCGCAACTGAAAAGAAGAGTTTGACAATGAACTCCAAAAGACCAGATGAAAGAGAGAGGAAAGAGGAAAGACTAAAACTGGAAAACTTAACGGGAGTGTTAATCTTATCATTAATCAAAATATTTAATACCAATAAATTTGAAAGGCTGTACTCTTCTTCTACCCTCTAAGAATACGTTAGAGTATCTTGATGATATATATATTTTCAAGATACGTGGGTGTGGAGTTAAGAATAGTAAATCTTTGCTTACCTACACATACTTACCTTCATAAAATTTTGTTCATTGATATTTATGCCACAATATTTTTGTAGGATACTTCTGTTCTTGACATTGTAACTTACAGCCCTACAAAAACTACATACATACCTATATACATCCTGAAGAAATTGTCGTGTGGTTCCTATAAATCTCTATAGGATCTGTGCGTTTAGACAACGTAAACTATGGGATGGGTATCCAGTCTGATTCCAGATACCCCCACAGGATAGGTTAGTCTGTAGTCCTGCTAGCTCACAGTGCCTCTATGCAACCCTCTTACCATGGAGTGAATAGTTTCTGGCAACTATCGAACATGACAACCCTGATCCCTCAGAATCGTGGAAACAGTACACTACTTTTCGCTCAGTCACTGGTGCTCACTTCGTCTCAGAGGAATACAGAGAATAAACGGGGGGACGTTTTTCAATAAGCATTTATTGAACCCGCATCATGCTAATGTAGAATAGTTGTCCTGAAACAACCATAAGATAGAAACAGATATAAATGATTGTAAGCACCAATGGAGTAAAAGGATGGTAGATTCCTACCATAGTGCTAAAACAATGAATACTGGCAGGTATAAAAATACATGACACTAAACTGCATACTCCTACGATGCAATCCTAACTAGATGTATCTACGTGTACCTAGCATATATGTAGGTGTAGAGCCAAGATTTTTCCTAGGATAAAGCCAACCCCATTACCTGAAGTGAGAGACTGTGGGACCCCTTCTTGGTCTCGAGATGGACACCCCGCGAGGGATGTCAGACCACTGCGAGCTGGAGTGTCTGCGGGCAGGAACCTCAGCGTCTTGCGTCAGTGTGTCAGCATGGAAGTCCTCTTCTCCTCTCCCGCCTCAGCAAAGATATGGTGTTTATATACCCAAAGTGGTACCCTCAGGGGATCTACCTTGTTGTGTCATGTCGGACTAGGATGACGTAAGGAATGACTGTTCTACATAGTTATTATGCAGGAGATGGTAGTCCTGCTGAGATTACAAGGATCCTCATGCATAATGAATGAGGCTAGTTTTTGGAGAAAACCCCACGTCATTTAAGCAGTACCGTAACTAGGTAAAAGGTCAGTACCAAGAACTGTTATGTAGTGTAATGGCAGGGGAAATATAGGTAAAAGGTTTAGTTACTACCTGAGCCTATATCGGGGTACCTGTATGAAACATAATACCCACTCCTCATACGACTGGACGACATACTAAAAGACTAAATGTACTTCTAAAATACGCAGACAACTAATAAGTCCATTAAAAATGTGTAAAAAATGCTAAAATTCTAGCATGAGCTGTAGAAGTCTATTAAAATATGTTCGTATAAACAGTCCGAACAATTATGAGTGCCTGAAAGCCATGCAGTTCAGCAAGAGAAGCATAACAAATTGTGTTTTTGTTTTAAAATTCCAAGTTTGGTTGTTTTTGAAAAAGGCCAAATTTTTCCCAGCACATGATGAGCCAAATGTTTATGTGCCCTGTGTGGGAGACGCAACATCACTGCTGCTTGCCATCGCAGACAACTGGTCCCTGCAACACCTCACAGATCAGGTCAATCAAGCACAGATGATCTTCTTCAGTGCCCACAGCAGATGCTGGGGAAGCCTGTACGATATCCAAGGTCTGCATGCCTGTAGAGGAGCCGGTCTCCGTTCCAACTGAGCTGAAGCGTCCCGTGGTGGATCTAAGAATGCAGACATCAACATGGGAATACGCTGGGGACACAGCAGTACATGGACCATTAACGTGTCCAGTAAAGCATCCACGTCCGGTGGCACAACCAATGGAAGTGTTAGACAGAGATCCAACATGCATTCTTGTCCGCAGAACAGGCATCGGAGGACAGGCAGAACACAGTCAATCCAGACTGGTCTAAATGATAGGAACCAAGACTCGCTTAGTTCCTGAAGGCGAGGTGTGCCCAGATGAAGTACCATACGATCACGGTAGCGGCGCTCCAAGAGCGTTTTTCCCATCTCCTTGGTGACTGGGACGTCGATTGCATAGCAGAAAAATTACAATCAGGATCCTGCTATTAGTAACAGGATTAGCGAAAGTCCTCCAAATATGATTCTGAATACGGAGTGTATGAAGGCTGCAATCACTCCGAAGACTGTCTGAAAGGTGCTTAACAGTCCAGAACCTATGGTCTTAAATAGGTGTACTATACCTTTCGTATCAGACATGTTAAAGTTATGTTGTACCATTTCTGTGAAATGGAAAGGGCAGTTCGTTCGTACAAGTGCTTGTATCTCAGCTGAGGACCTTGCGACCTGAAGATCAAAAGTCTCTCGGGCGGAGGTTAAGGGCACGGTTTTCTGTAAAAGCATGGCTTTCATCCGGCTCAGTGTATCAAACCGTATAAAGGAAACATTCAACGAAGGCCATAACAGCGCCCCCCTGACTGTGTGGGTCGGTGGAAACAATACTTGCATACAACAAGTAACCCTGGAGCCTACAGTGGCAAGATATGCGATGCCGGAAGCATCCCACAGCAACCTTGATCATTCAGCATCAAGTAACTCCCATTCGAGAGCAACTTGAACACCGGATTAATCATGGCAGCCGGGGACCCTTTCACATGACAGGATAAGTTTGCAACTGAACCGTTACAGGCCCAGTGAAGCATGATATCCTGGCAGATGAGAGATCCACTTAAAGAGTTCTCGCAGTCTGTACAGCTTAGAAACACTTCCATGTCCCCACTCCTGTATCGAAATCTATACGGCAATTTCCAAGATTCCTTGATGAATTCCTTACCCAATTCTTCATATCTGCCTGCCTGTTGTTGTTCTAGGCAATCCTGAAACTGGATTTTATGTCTATAGTGTCCTTCCATAAGTCAAAACCTTATTCAGACAATTGGAAATAAAGGATGCAGAGTAAATCTGTTTGGTGTTTGTTAGCATATTTTTCTGTGCAGTTGTAGGTGCAACCTTATAGTAATATGAGGTCGGGTCTGAAGTGTTAAACCCTGAAAAATAAGAGAACTTCTGTGCGAACGTTCGTGAACTACCTTTTGGTGGTGTGGGCAATGTTCCCATTGGTGGTATATAAAAACATTATGTGGGATATTGGATTTATGTAAAAAGTGATGACCATAATGTTGGTAACATTGCATTGTGTCGTAATCAGTTGTGTCCTCTAACATGTCAATGCTTGAAAATGCAGCGGATTTTTCTAAATCAGACAACATGTTATTTACCGTTTCTAAATCCCAATCATCAGAAAATGTACTGGAGGTAATGATATCATTTAAAGAAATTTTAAATACATGAGGAATTTTCAAACGTTCAGTGGGACCAAATACATAATATGAAACTCTGTCCCAAACTATACCATCAGGAATTAGAACAGCTGTAATGTTCACGAAGGACAGGTCTCTTTGTTCACGGTGAGATGATGTATCAGGTTTCAGGACCAAGTTCACATTTGATACTACAGAGGGTTCTGGGAGATAGTTTCCATTCATGAGTAAGCAAAAGACAGTCACTTGGCCAATCCAGAATAGAAAAAACAATATTCCAGTTATTGTCCAGAGCTGTAGCCATGGCGAGACTAGGTAAGTCTTTTTCAGAAAAATGTATAAGTCATGAAGTTGTTGTTTTCGGGAAACTGGAGCTGGCGTTGATTCAGGTTCACTGAGATCAAGACAGAAGGTATCAAAATCGATGAAGTAGCCAGATGCAGTTCGATCTATCTTTGGTAGCTCAGCAGGTTTTTTTGAACTGGCACACGTCTCTTGTAGAGGCATATTTATGTAGATATCGGCGGTAGACCGAATTGATATTTGTCTTTCATTTGTGTTTCGATGTTCGGTTTCAATAGGAACGAGTTTCATTTCGTTGTTGAAAAGTCCATTACTTTGTATTGGTGACTCTTCAAATGTTATGAGTCTTTTCTGTCTGAACTTCCTGTATGGTAGCGAGAGGAGAGCGACAGCTACCCAGGAGCCCACGAGGCCTACTATTCAGTATCGGCCACATAGTGTGGTTTGATCAGATCGATGGAGACAAATCTCTTTTCTTTTTTGCCGGCAAGAGACGGAAGAAGTACTGTTCTTGTTCCTTCTACAGCCAAGACAGGGACAGGCTTTCTGTATGATGGCCCAAATTCTTTCTTGACCACAATCTTTTCTCTGACCATATCCCCGACTTTTGGGATCCAAGCAGGTCTTGCCGTGACTGATTTGACCTCCCCAGTGGCGGTGCGTTTCGCTTGCACGTTGCTTTGTAGTGCCCGGAATTCATTGAGATTCTGTAAAACAGCCAAACGTTTATTGATGTCAAATGGTTTTTCATCCGCCACTGTGCTTTCATAATGGGGATCAGGTACCCAAATTCTTGTCCCAAATAGGACTTCGTAAGGAGTGACACCTCCTAGGGAACTTCTTGGCATATTGTTGAGTGCCCTCTGGACCCCATATAAGTGATTGACCCAACTACCACCCAAACCTAATACCCACAGGAATCTAGAACATTGAATCCACTGCCACCAAGATATACTTGTAATCCCCGTCTGATTGTAGAGGGCCGCAGTGGTCCAAATAGACACAAGCGAGTGCGCTGTCTGATATTAGTAATGATGTCTGCGCTGGACGTGCCATGGTGAAACCCTTCATCTGCTGACAGATGTTGCACTTTAACACAAAATTCTTTGTCTGTTTAGTTAGTCCTGGCCACCAATAGTGTTGTTTCAGTAAAGAAACTGTTGGGGTAACTCCGGCATGTGCAGAACCCAGACCCTCCTGTGCAGCTAGTATTAAACCTAATCTGCGATCCATGTTTGGTATTACTCTATCCCCCACTCCTGGAATTTGAGCATACAGAATGTTATTCGCATCTAACTTGTAGGAGTACTTGAGTGGAAATGTCTTTGGTACAGCTGAGCTGTGTTTGCTTGAAGCAATGACAGCTACCATTATGTCTCCGTCTATTCTCGTTCTAGAACGAGTGATTGCAGCTACGGCAGCACTTCGTACTGCCCATTTTGCAGCTATGTCAGCCAATGAATTCCCTTCAACGTTGATGACTCAGCGTGTGTATCACGTGAGCTCTTGGTAGTTCGTTTTTCAACTCAGCTACCTGTTCCCAAAGTAATTTATGCTTAATTGTGCAACCTTTTGAGTCTTTAAACGCATTCAGACCCCAGTAGTGAAGATATTCATTGTATGACTGGACACAGTAAAATGAATCACACACAATCAGTGTGGGGAATTCTCGATCCGTATTTCTTAGTGCCAGTAACAGGGCTTTTAACTCTGCCAACTGCGCTGTGCAGTCTCCTAGGGACTGTGTTTTCGTACTGCTAGGATGGAACTTGCCTTCCTGCATATGACCCTTCACATTCGCACATGCTGCGCTGTATTGTTGTTTACTTCCTATGGCCGGCTGAGCAGATCCGTCAGTGTAAATAATATATTCATACTGATCTAGAGGCATTATTTCATTTGGGAGAGGATATTCTTGTTTGTATTGCAGGAATGCTTCTGTTTTAAGTGTAGAGTCAAATTTGTAATCTACATCTGTTGCAGTGAGAGAATTAGCCATTGTATCCATCTTGGATGTAAAGCTTTAGCATTTGGAACGCTTGCCTTTGTGACAGCCTCTAAGGCCGGTACTGGAGTTACGACAATTATTCGTTTTCCCTGAGCCAGTGCTCTTTCTCTCACTACAGCAGTCTGTACTGCTGTTAGATTTTTTTCTGTAGAAGCAAAACGCATTTCCGCGTTTGTGTACAAATGTGATTTATATGCTATAGGTATCGTTTCGCCTTCATTGAAGGTTAAGTAAGTGTACCCAGATTGACCCGCTATAACACGGATCATCAAATTTGTGGTGTTTACACCTGTGTGTAGGTGTTTGGAAGCTGTCATGTCAACTTGTAAGGAATGAAGGATATCTGTGTGTTCCTGTGTCCAATGTCTCACTGAAAAATCTGGTCTTATGAGGTCGTAGAAAGGTTTCACTTTTTCTGCATAATCTAAAATGTGAGTTCTGCCAAAATTTAAGAATTCCAATATGGATTGTAAGTTTTTCAACGATTTAGGAGGTTGGAGCAGCACACACTTTTCTAAAAAGTTAGCTGCCAGGCTTTTATCTTCATTTGAAAGCTCATATCCCAAAAATAGGACATTGAGGTGGGCTATTTTTGATTTTTTTAAATTGAATTTGTAGCCCTCAGAGGTGAACCCCAAAATGATGTTGCTCACCCTGGTCAAATGATCCATTAAATCATCATCTGTCAGATAAATATCATCTACATAGGACAATGCCTCTTCATCCAAATTCTGAAGTAACTCTGTTACCCTAGCTTGAGAACAACCCAGGGCTATTCTTATACCCTTGGGGAGTCAACAGAATTGACGCTGAGAACCGAGCACTGAGAATGCTGTCAAATATCTGCTTTCAGGAGCTATATTCTGGCAGAAAAACCCATTTGAGATATCTAATGTTGTTTTGTATTTTTCCTGCACAATGTTATTCATTAATGCGGCACGGTCTGCATACTGTACTGCAAATGTTTTAGTGCATGTGTTTGCGGCATTATGTGCATTCTGTACTGCAAATGTTTTAGTGCATGTGTTCAGATGTCTGTAGTCTAAAACTAGACGATATGAATCATCAGGTTTCATTTCAGGAAACAAAGGATTATTCATTGAAGAGGTGCAAGTTTCTATTACACCCTGGTATTCAAGTTGATCTAAGATCTCCCTGACTTGCTTTTTCACTTCTTGTTTAATATGGTATTGTCTCTGTGGAGTTGGAGTAGTTTTTACTGGGATTTCATGGTGAGGTGACTCAGCATCCCACCCCACATGGTTGCGATATAATGCTAGAGCGAGGGCTACTGCCCACTCCTGCGCGTATGAATGTTTTAAGTATACTGGAACGAGGTCAGAAAAAGCCGGTAAAATTACTGTTTCTCCCTTTGGGCACTCCATAACGATTTCAGGCAGCCAATCTTTTTCAGCCAAAAGGATGTCATATCCATAAGTCAGGTTCTCCCAAAAGAGACCTTTAATTTTTCTGGGTTTGTCCCCCTCCATTTGGAGTGTTATCTCATGTAACCTATGTGGGACACTTACCCTCGTATCAGGTGTCTCCACTGTGATGTGTTCATTCAACTTCGCTGTCACCAGAAATTCCATCAGGTTCTGGCGAGCTATTGTTACTTCTGCTGCACTGTCTAGCATCATCAGAGCCCATTCCCCGTTCAAAAGTTGAGTCCTCAGAATTCTGGGCATTGCTAACTTTGAGACCTGCTACCTTCTTGTTTGTAAATTGAGGTTTTGATTTTGGTTTCTCTTCTTTTTTGGAAGTATAGTCTGAAGCGTGTTGTCTGGACTTTGTACGCTCTTCTTGTCTGTGTTCTGACCGTCCTTCCCTCTCAGAGTTTTTTGATGAACCCTGAAAGGAACGAGAGGAGCGTGTATCAGTATCTGATGCCTGTCAGGTTTTTTAATGTTATCTCTATTCCTAAGGTTGTACCTCCTTTCGGAGAGCTCCTGTTTAGGAGACCCACCCCTGGATTGTGACATATTTTCTCTTTTCTTTGGTTTTTATTATTGTCCCATTTCTTCTTGGAAGAATCAGGTGCCTGCTTGGTGTTATCTTTATCAGGACCACCCATAAATTGAGGATTTGTTGCTCTAGCTCCCAAACTATCTCTACCTAATTCGGCTTAGGTATCTTCCATAATTTTAGGTAATTCACGTTCCTGTTGTAAAGGAGTGAAATCCCTCAGGCGTTGGCGTGTTGCCACTGCTGCTGCCTCCCCTTTTATGTTTGCTAATATAATAGTTGATACCTGGGCAAAATTTCCTAACAATTTCATCCCTAAGTTCAGAGCAGGTTCTGCTCCTTACTCATTCTGTATTTGTCTTACTACATCTGGTATTACTGCTATTGAAGGGATACCATGAGTTCTGGTATATATGGCAGCGAAAACTGTACCCCAAGAGGTACAATCCTATATCTGGGGAGCTATCCCCATTGGCAAGCATATTGCTAGCATCCTGTGTTTTTCTGGAGGGCTTGTGTGTGGAAACACTGCCTCTAGCTGTGTTATTGTTTGAGCTATCCAGAATGGCATTTGCACGTAGAGATTTGTACCACAAACACAGAGACAGTTGAGTGACATGCAAAACCACAGAGAAGCATTAACTGTGTTCGATGAAGGCAAAGAATCACATTTTGTTATGTTTCATATAGGTACCCCGATATAGGCTCAGGTAGTAACTAAACCTTTCACCTATATTTCCCCTGCCATTACACTACATACCGGTTCTTGGGACTGACCTTTTACCTAGTTATGGTACTGTTTACAGGACGTAGGGTTTTCCCTGAAAACTAGCCTCATCCATTATGCATGAGGATTCTTGGAAACTCAGCAGGACTACCATCTCCTGCATAATAACTATGTATAAGGGTCATTCCTTTCGTCATCCTAAGTCCGACATGACACAGCAAGGTAGAACCCCTGAGGGTAACACTTTGGGTATATAAACACCATATCTTGCTGGGGTAGGCAGAGGAGAAATAGGACTTCCATGCTGACACACTGGCGTGAGACGCTGAGGTTCCTGCATGCAGACACTCCAGCTCACAGTGGTCTGACATCCCTTGTGGGGTGTCCATCTCGAGACCAAGGCGAGGTCCCACAGCCTCTCACTTCAGGTAATGGGGTTGACTTTATCCTAGAGGGATTATTGGCTTTTCATCCACATACATTCTAGGTACACTTGGATACAGCTAGTTAGGGTTGCATCGTAGGCGTACGCATTTTATTGTCATGTATTTTTATACCTGCCTGTATTCATTGTTTTAGCATTATGGTAAAAATCTACCATCCTTTTACTCTGTTGGTGCTTATAATCATTTACATCTGTTTCTGTCTAATGGTTGTTTCAGCACACCTATTTTACACTAGAATGACGTTGGTTCAATAAATGCTTATTGAAAAACGTCCCCACCGTTTATTCTGTGTATCTCTCTGAGACAAAGTGAGCATGAGTGACTGAGCGAAAAGTATCGTACTGTTTCCACGATCCCTGATGGGACAGAGTTGTCATGCTCGATAGTTGCCAAGAACTATTCTCTCCTTAGTAAGAGGGGTTTCTAGTGGCACTGTGAGCTAGCTGGTATACAGGCTAACATACCCAGTGGGGGTGTCTAGAATCAGTCTGGACACCAATCCTACAGTGTATGTTGTCTAAATGTGCAGATCCTATATAGGTTTATAGGAACTACTCGACATGGCGCTGCCAACGTTGGTTTGGTACTTATTTAACGGTCAAATCTGAGTAGTTCAGTCGTGCTGTTCTCAGAGACCCCTACTAACATTTCCCCAGAGACGTCTGGAGTGGGAAGGGAACTATCCGCCACAGCTGAGTCGGCATATCCTATGTATTGGCTGTAGGTTTATCAAGCTTGAAGGACAAATAGTTCCTATTGTGCATAAAACCTTATCTCAGTTTTCTTGAAACTTTTTCCTTCTTCAAAATAATGACTGACAAAGATGCCAATTTGCCAGCACAAAGTGCTGAAGCTAGGGAGGAAGAACAGGAAGGGGAAATCAACATTTCAGAAAATGTTAGAACTGCCCTTACTTTAAAACTAGCAGACTATGGAGTTGCGGCTAGGGGTGGGACAGTCACATTTGTGATTGAGGCAATCAAATCATATAGAACGGAGGTATTCTATTCATGGGTCAAATCCCCACAAGCAGATGCACAATCACATAAATGTCATTCTTACTTTGAAGATGAAACACCAGAGGAATACTGTCCGTATAAGGACATTGAAGTTCCACTCCTCTACCAGGAGCACATAAACTGGTTTAAAGGCGCCCTGCCCCACACAAAAGAAAAAGTGAGACTCGGTCCGCTCGGAAGAGATGGAGCAACTTGGCCAGTCCTAGCGGCCTATACATGTCATCCAGACATTGACACAATGTCGGTAGCAGACTTACGTCCTCTTCATAAAGAAATAATAAAACTTATCAGAAACCTGACACAGTTCGTGATGAGAACACTCACACTCTAGCCAGCAAGGACTACACAAGCAGGACAAATTCAGGGATCTACAACTAAAATTACTCCACAAACTCTACACGCAGTTATGGGTAAAATGCCCACTAGACGTGAGCAAATGTCATTCTGGATAGCTCAGAAAATAACACCGCTAGAGGCAGTATTTCCACACACAAGCCCTCAAGAAAAACACAGAATGCTAACAATCTGCTTGCCAATGGCGATAGCTCCCCAGATAGAGGATTGTACCACATGGGGTACATTTTTCGTAGCCATATATTCCAGAACTCATGGTATCCCTTCATTAGCAGTAATACCAGATATATTAAGACAAAAACAGAATGGGTATGGAGCAGAACCTGCTCTGAACTTAGGGATTAAATTGTTAGGAAATTTTGCCCAGGTATCAGCTATTATATTAGCAAACATAAAGGGGAGGCAGCAGCATTGGCAATACCGCAACGCCTGAGGAATTTCACTCCTTTACAACAGGAACGTGAATTACCTAAAATTATCGAAGACACCTATGCTGAATTAGGAAGAGATAGTTTGGGAGCTAGAGCAACAAAACCTTAACTCATGGGTGGTCCTGAAAAAGAGAACACCAATCAAGCACCCAATTCTTCCAAGAAGAAATGGGATAATAACAATAAAAAACAAAAGAATAGAGAGAACAGATCACAATCAAGGGGTGGGTCTCCTCAACAGGAGCCCTCCGAAAGGAGGTACAACCTTAGGAATCTTGATAACATAAAAAAACCTGACAGGTACCAGGATACTGATACACTTTCCTCTTGTTCCTTTCAGGGTTCTTCAAAAAACTCTGAGAGGGAAGGACGGTCAGAAGACAGGCAAGAAGAGCGTACGAAGTCCAGAGACACGCAACGTGCATTAGACTATACTTCCAAAATAGAAGAAAAGCCAAAATCAAAACCTCAATTTAAAAAGAAGAAAGTAGCAGGTCTTAAAGTTAGACATGCCCAGAATTCTGAGGACTCAACTTCTGAATGGAGAATGGGCTCTGACGATGCTAGACAGCGCAGCAGAAGTAACAATAGCTCGCCAGAACCTGATGGAATTTCTGGTGACAGCGGAGTTGAATGAACATATCACGGTGGAGACACCTGATACGAGGGTAAGTGTCCCGCATAGGTTAAATGAAGTAACACTCCAAATGGAGGGAGACAAACCCAGAAAAATTAAAGGTCTCTTTTGGGAGAACCTGATTTATGGCTATGACATCCTTTTAGCTGAAAAAGATTGTCCGCCTGAAATTGTTATAGATTGCCCAAAGGGAGAAACTGTGCTTTTACCAGCTTTTTCCGACCTCGTTCCAATATACTTAAAACATACATACGTGCAGGAGTGGGCGATAGCACTTGCTCCAGCATTATATCGCAGCCATGTTGGGTGGGATGCTGAGTCACCTCACCATGTAATCCCAGTAAAAACTACTCCAACTCCACAGAGACAGTGCCCAATAAAATAAGAAGCGAAAAAACAGGTCAGGGAGATCTTAGATCAACTTGAATACCAGGGTATAATAGAAACTTGCACCTCTTCAATGAATAATCCTTTGTTTCCCGTAATGAAACCCGATAATTCATATCGTCTAGTTTTAGACTACAGACATCTGAACACATGCACAAAAACATTTGCAGTACAGAATGCACACAGTGCCACATTAATGAATAACATTGTGCGGAAAAAATACAAAACAACACTAGATATCTCAAATGGATTTTTCTGCCAAAATATAGCACCTGAAAGCAGATATTTGACAGCATTCTCAGCGCTAGGTTCTCAACGTCAATTTTGTCGACTCCCCCAAGGGTATAAGAATAGCCCTGGGTTGTTCTCCGCTAGGGTAACAAAGTTACTTCAGAATTTGGATGAAGAGGCATTGTCCTATGTAGCTGATATTTATCTGATGGATGATGATTTAAAGGAACACTTGACCAGGGTGAGCAACATAATTTTGGGGTTCGCCTCCGAGGGCTACAAATTCAACTTTAAAAAATCAAAAATAGCCCATCTCAATGTCCTATTTTTGGGATATGAGTTATCAAGTGAAGGGAAAAGCCTGGCAGCTAACTTTTTAGATAAGTGTGTGCTGCTCCAACCTCCTAAATCTTTGAAGAACTTACAATCCATATTGGGATTTAAAAATGTTGGCAGAACATACATTTTAGATTACGCAGAAAAAGTAAAACCTTTCTACGACTTAATAAGAACTGATTTTTCAGTTAGGCATTGGACACAGAAACACACAGATATCCTTCGTTCCCTACAGGCTGACATGATAGCATCAAAACACTTGCAGACATGCGTGAATGTCAGCAACCTGGGGAGAGGATGTAGTCTTACGGTTAGAGCGGTCGACCTCGAAGCTGGGGAACCGGGTTCGAGTCTCAGCAAGGTCGCTCAACATCCTGTGATTCTGGGCAAATCACTTAATCTCCCCATGCCTAACAAAAATGAATGTGTCCATCTGTAACGAAACTGGTGCTCATGTAAAGCGCTCTGATACCCGATGTCTCGGGTCTAGTTCGCGCTATATAAAACTCAAAACAAAAAAAACCTGGTGATACGGGTCGTCCCAGGGTTATCAGGATATACTTACCTAACCTTCAATGAAGGTGAGAAAGTCCCAATTGCATACAAATCACACTTGTACACAAACGCTGAAATGCGTTTTGCTTCAACAGAAAAAGTTCTGACAGCAGTACAGACCGCTGTAGCGAAAGATTGAGCACTGGCTCAGGGGAAACAAATAATTGTCGTAACTCCTGTACCAGCCTTAGAGGCTGTTACAAAGGCTAGCGTTCCTAACACTAAAGCCTTACATCCAAGATGGATACAATGGGCTTATTATCTCACTGCAGCAGATGTAGAATACAGATATGACTCTACACTTAAAACACAAGCATTTCTGCAATATGAACAAGAATATCCTCTCCCAAATGAAATAATGCCTCTAGATCAGTATGAATACATTATTTACACTGACAGATCTGCTCAGCTGGCCGTAGGAAGAAACAGCAATACAGCGCCGCATGTGCGATTGTGAAGGGTCGTATGCAGGAAGGCAAGTTCCATCCTAGCAGTACGAAGACACAGTCTCTAGGAGACTGCACGGCACAGCTGGCAGAACTAAAACCCCTTTTATTGGCACTAATAAATACGGATTGAGAATTCCCCACATTGACCGTGTGCGATTCTTTTTATTGTGTCCAGTCATACAATGAGTATCTTCACTACTGGGGTCAAAATGGGTTTAAAGACTCAAAAGGTGGCACAATTTTCATAGAATGCTATGGGAACAGGTAGCTGAGTTGAAAAATGAACTACCAAGAGCTCATGTGATACACACCCTGAGTCATCAACGTGATGGCGTTCACATTGAAGGGAATTCATTGGCCGATGAAGCCGCAAAGGGGGCAGTTCGAACTGCTGCCGTAGCTGCAACCACTCGTTCAAAAACGAGAATAGACGGACAGATAATGGTAGCTGTCATTGCTTCACGCAAAAACAGCACAGCCTTACCGAAAGGATTTCCACTCAAGTACTCCTACAAGATAGATGCAAATAACATTCCGTATGCTCAAATTCCAGGAGTGGGGGATAGAGTAATACCAAACATGGATCGCAGATTAGGCTTAATACCAGCTGCACACGAGGGTCTAGGTTCTGCACACGCAGGGATTACCGCGACGGTTTCTTTATTGAAACAGCGCTATTGGTGGCATGGGTTAACTAAACAGACAAAGAATTTTGTCCTAAATTGCGACATCTGTCAGCAGATGAAGGGTTCCACCGTAGCACTTCCAGTGCAGACACCTTTATTGATATCAGACAGACCACTCGCTTGTATTTATTTGGACCACTGCGGCCCCCTACAACCAGATGGGGCTTACAAGTATATCTTGGTAGCAGTGGATTCCTGCTCTAGATTCCTATGGGTATGGCCTCAGCGCTCCGCTGACGCTCGAACTGTTATAGAAGATTTGCGAGTCTTTATAGGGACATACCCAGTTGGCACATTACATTCTGACTGCGGCTCCGCGTTTAGCTCTAGGGCTTAGAAGGAAACCATGGGAAGTTTGAGTGTTGAATTGCTGTACTCCTCTCCGTACCATCCCGTGGGAAATTCGTTCATGGAGAGGAAAAACCGAGACTTAAAGCAATCTTTAACAGCAAGAGTATTAGGTTCGGGTGGTAGTTGGGTCAATCACTTATATGGGGTCCAGCGGGCACTCAATAATATGCCAAGAAGTTCCCTAGGAGGTGTCACTCCTTACGAAGTCCTATTTGGGACGAGAATGTGGGTACCTGATCTCGATTGTGAATGCACAATGGCTGATGAAAAACCATTTGACATCAATAAACGTTTGACTGTTTTACAGCATCTTAATGAATTCTGGGCACTACAAAGCAATGTGCAAGTAAAACGCACTGCCATTGGGGAAGTCAAATCAGTCACGGCAAGACCTGCCTGGATCCCAAAAGTCGGGGATCTGGTCAGAGAAAAGATTGTGGCCAAAAAAGAATTTGGGCCATCTTACAGAAAGCCGGTCCCTGTCTTGGCTGTCGAAGGAACAAGAACAGTACTTCTTCCGCCTCTTGCTGGCAAAAAAGAAAAGAGATTCATCTCCATTGATCTGATCAAACCACACTATGTGGCCGATATTGAATAGTAGCCGATGCTCTCCTCTCGCTACCATACAGGAAGTTCAGACAGAAAAGACTCATAACATTTGAAGAGTCACCAATACCAAGTAATGGAATTTCCAACAATGAAATGGAACTCGTTCCTCTTGAAACAGAACATCAAAACGCAAATGAAAGACAAATATCAATTCAGCCTACCACAGATGTCTACATCAATATGCCTCTACAAGAGACGTCTGCCAGTTCAACAAAACCTGCTGAGCTACCAAAGAAAGATCGAACTGCATCTGGCTACTTCATCGATTTTGATACCTTCTCTCTTGATCCCAGTGAACTTGAGACAACGCCAGCTCTAGGTTCCCATAAGCAACAAATTCGTGATTTCTACACTTTTATAAAAAAGACTTACCTGGTCTCACCATGGCTACAGCTCTGGATAATAACTGGAATACAGTTTTTTGTTCTGGATTGGCCTAGTGACTGTCTTTTGCTTACTCATGAATGGAAACTATCTCCCAGAACGCTCTGCAGTACCGAATGTGAACTTGGTCCTGAAACCTCATACATCTTCTTATCATGAACAAAGAGACCTGTCCTTCGTGAACATTACAGCTGTTCCAATTCCTAATGGTATAGTTATGATGTATTTGATCCCACTGAACTTTTGAAAATACCACATTTATTTTAAATTTCTCTAAATGATATCATTACCTTCAGTACATTTTCCGACGATTGGGATTTTGAAACTGTAAATAATATATTGTCTGATTTAGAACAATCCGCTGCATTTTCAAGCATTGAAATGTCAGAAGACACATCAGACTATAACACTATGTACTGTTACCATCATTATGGTCATCACTTTTTACACAAATCCAGTATCCCACGTAATGTTTTTACATACCACCAATGGGACCATTGCCCAACACCACCAAAAGGTAGTTCAAACACATTTGCACAGAAATTTTCATCTGTTTCAGGGTTTAACACTTCTGACCTGACCTCATATTACTATAAGGTTGCACCTACAACTGCACAGAAAAATATGCTAACTAACACCAAACAGATTTACTCTGCATCCTTTATTGCCCAACTGTCTGAACAGGGTTTGGACTTATGGAAGGACACTATAGACATAAAATCAGTCTGGGGTTCAAAGGAATGGCAGGTACAGGGAACAGAAGTACTATTTCGAGCGTGCCTCATTCCACAGCAGATAATATTTTTGAATGATACTGTGCAACAGACTTCCTGACTTGGACTATCCAAGAACAAGGATTTGAACACACCTCGGATTCCCACACCATCACACATGAATTTTACATCACATGGAGGGGATACAATAGATGACATCATACAGTACAATACTTCAGACCCCAATTGGAAGGGATGGTTAGTTTGGCCCACAGACACAAACAGATGTCAATCGAGATTGAGGGGAACAACCGAAGGGTTTACTATCCGTAGGCCAGACCAACACTATGAACAAAGAGAACACCTGGGGTGGTGACATCATACAGTGTTGGGAAGTTGTGCCTCGATTGGCTAAAAACCTCAACACTGTCCCAGGTGAAACAGCACTTATCCTTACTCACAGATGAGGTGGATCTAAGAGATTTTTTATTAGGTCCCCGAAAGCCATGTCAGAAACGTTTCTTATATGCTGTTTAAAATGAAATCTGGACAATCTCTCAACAACAACCCGCAGAGAGACTCTGTGAAATAGATAGGATTAACCTAGAGAAAGCATTAGCTGTAGTCGATAATGGTATGACTACATTAATATCCAGGATTTATTCAGTGGGCAACATAGTATCTTCTACTATAGATATACTAGAACAGGACTTGTCCATACTACAGCACGGACAATCTCAACTATGTTCTATTATGTTGGTAAGCTGGACGCTGCAATCATTGCACGCTGGTTATGTGACTTGACGATTTATCAATAGTACGTCTTTGTTCTCTGCATACAATCTGACTACAAAACAGATAACAATGGCACAAAGGGGAGCAAAATATACAATGCTACGTATTGAAAAACTGGACCAATTACCTTTTACTGTGGCAGAGTCACCATCCACAGAATGGTTAATCCATGGCCATATAACATTACCGGTCACAACTTTCCAGTTTCAGTATTGCCTAGAACAACAACAGATGGGCAGATATGAAGCGATGGGTAGGGAATTCATCAAGGAATCCTGGGAATTGCCATACAGATTTCGATGCAGGAGTGGGGACATGGAAGTATTTCTAAGCGGTACTAACTGCGAGGGCGCTTTAAGTGGATCTCTCATATGCCAGGATATCATGCTTTACGGGGTCTGTAATGGTTCAGTTTCTAACTTATCCTGTCAGTTGAAAGGATCCCCAGCTGCCGTGATTAATCCGGTGTTCAAGTTACTTTCAAAGGGGAGTTACTTGATGCTGAATGATCAAGGTTGTTGTGGGATGCTCCCGGGCATAGCATATCTTGTCACTGTAAGCTCCAGGGTTACTTGCTGTATGCAAGTATTGTTTCCACCAACCCATACAGTCAGGGAGGCACCGTTATGGCCTTCGTTGAATGTTTCCTTTATACGGTTTGATACTCTGAGTCGAATGAAAGCCATGCTTTTACAGAAAACAGTGCCCTTAACCTCTGCCCGAGAGACTTTTGATCTTCAGGTCGCAAGGTCCTCAGCTTAGATACTGGCACTAGTATGAACGAACTGCCCTTTCCATTTCACAGAAATGGTACAACGTATCTTTAACATGTCTGATACGACGGGTATAGTACACCTATTTAAGACCATAGATTCTGGACTGTTAAGCACCTTTCAGACAATCGTCGGAGTTATTCCCAACTTCATACACTTCGTGTTTGGAAGCATTTTTGGAGGGCTTCCGCTGATCCTGTTTCTAATAGCAGGTATCCTGTTTGTCCTTTTTTCTGCTACGCAATGGACGTCCCAGTCATCAAGGAGATGGAAAAAACGCTTTTGGAGTGCCGATACCATGATCGCATGGTACTCCATCTGGGCACACCTCGCCTTCGCGAACTAAGTGAATATTGGTTCCTATCATTTAGACCAGTCTGGATCGACTGTATTCTGCCTGTCCTCCGATGCCTGTTCTGTGGACAGGAATGCATGTTGGATCTCTGTCTAACACCTCCATCAGTTGCGCCACCGGACGTTGATGCTTTACTGGACCTGATAATGGCCCATGTTCTGCTGTGTCCTCAGCGTATTCCAATGTTGATGTCTGCATTCTTATAGCCACCACAGGATGCTTCACCTCCTGCTGGAACGGATACCGTCTCCTCAACAAATACTCAGGCCGTGGATGTCACACAGGCGTCCCCAACAGCGGCTGTGGAGAATACGGAGGAACATCTGTGCTCGATTGACCTAATCTGCGAGGTGTTGCAGGGACCGTTGTCTGCGGTTGCAAGCAACAGTAATGTTGCGTCTCCCAGCCAGGACACATTAACATTTGGCTCATCGTGTGCTGGGAAAAATTCGGCTTTTTTGAAAACAACCAAATTTGGAATTTTAAACAATAGACACTTTTGCTGAGCTGCATAGCTTTCAGTCACTCATAGGTGTTTGAACAATATATACGAACATATTATAGTAAAGACTTCTATCGCTTAAACTATTATCATAGCATTTTTAAAGAATTTTTACATTTTTATGGATTTATTAAATTCTTTGCGTACAACGCCTACAAATATTGTTAGAATGTTTTAATATGTCGTCCAGTCGGATGAGGAGTGGGTGTTCTGTTTCATTTAGGTACCCCCAATATAGGTTCAGGTAGTCACCTAACCTTTCACCTATATTCTCCCCTACCAATACAATACATAATGGTTCTTGGGACTGACCTTTTACCTAGTTATGGTACTGCTTACAGGACGTAGGGTTTTCCCTGAAAACTAGCCTCATCCATTATGCATGAGGATTCTTGGAAACTCAGCAGGACTACCATCACCTGCATAATAACTATGTATAAGGGTCATTGCTTCCGTCATCCTAAGTCCGACATGACACAGCAAGGTAGAACTCCTGAGGGTAACACTTTGAGTATATAAACAACATATCTTGCTGGCTAGGCAGAGGAGAAAAAGGACTTCCATGCTGACACACTGATGCGAGACGCTGAGGTTCCTGCACGCAGACACTCCAGCTCGCAGTGGTATGACATCCCTTGCGGGGTGTCCATCTCGAGACCAAGACGGGGTCCCACAGTCTCTCACTTCAGGTAATGGGGTTGACTTTATCCTAGAGGGATTCTTGGCTTTACACCCACATACATGCTAGGTACACTTAGGTACATCTAGTTAGGGTTGCATCGTAGGCGTACGCATTTTATTGTCATGTATTTTTATACCTGCCTGTATTCATTGTTTTAGCACTATTGTAAACATTTACCATCCTTTTACTCTGTTGGTGCTTATAATCATTTATATCTGTTTCTGTCTAATGGTTGTTTCAGCACACCTATTTTACACTAGAATGACGCTGGTTCAATAAATGCTTATTGAAAAATGTCCCCACTGTTTATTCTGTGTATCTCTCTGAGACAAAGTGAGCACGAGTGACTGAGCGAAAAGTATCGTACTGTTTCCACGATCCCTGATGGGACAGAGTTGTCATGTTCAATAGTTGCCAAGAACTACTCTCTCCTTGGTAAGAGGGGTTTCTAGTGTCACTGTGAGCTAGCTGGTATATCAATCAATCAATCAATCATGTCACTTATAAAGCGAACTACATACCCGCGAGGGTCTCAAGGCGCTGGGGGAAGAGGGGGTGGTGCTGCTACTGATCGAAGAGCCAGGTCTCGAGGAGTCTTCTGAAGGCCAGTAGGTCTTGGGTCTGTCGGAGGTTGGTGGGGAGGGTGTTCCAGGTCTTGGCGGCGAGGTGGGAGAAGGATCTGCCGCCGGCGGTCGTTTCCCGGATGCGGGGGACTGTGGCGAGGGCGAGGCTGGTCGAGCGGAGCTGGCGGGTGGGGGTGTAGAAGCTGAGTCGTCTGTTGAGGTAGGCTGGTCCGGAGTTGTGGAGTGCTTTGTGTGCGTGGGTGAGGAGCTTGAAGGTTATCCTCTTGTTGACAGGGAGCCAGTGCAGGTCTCTCAGGTGGGGAGTGATGTGGCTGCGTCGGGGGATGTCGAGGATAAGACGTGAAGAGGCGTTCTGGATGCGTTGCAGCCGTCTCAGGAGCTTAGCCGTCGTTCCTGCGTACAGGGCGTTTCCGTAGTCCAGCCTGCTGGTGACGAGGGCCTGGGTGACTGTTTTTCTTGTTTCGGTGGGGATCCACTTGAAGATCCTGCGGAGCATTCGGAGGATGTTGAAGCAGGATGAGGAAACGGCGTTGACCTGCTTAGTCATGGAGAGGGTGGGGTCGAGGATGACCCCTAGGTTGCGTACGTGGTCGGTGGGTGGCGGGGCTGTTCCCAGTGATGTTGGCCACCAGGAGTCGTCCCAGGCTGAAGGGTTGGAACCAAGGATGAGGACCTCCGTCTTGTCCGAGTTCAGCTTCAGGCGGCTGGTCCTCATCCATTCGGTGACGGCCTTCATTCCTTCGTGGAGGTGGGCTTTGGCGGTGTGAGGGTCTTTGGTGAGGGAGAGGATCAGCTGGGTGTCGTCGGCGTAGGAGATGATGTTGAGGTTGTGCTGTCGGGCGACGTGGGCGAGGGGTGCCATGTAGATGTTGAACAGCGTTGGGCTGAGGGAGGAGCCTTGGGGTACGCCGCAGATGATCTTGGTGGCCTTGGATCGGAAGGGGGCGAGGCGGACGCTTTGTGTTCTGCCGGAAAGGAAGGATGTGGTCCAGTATACAGGCTAACATACCCGGTGGGTGTGTCTAGAATCAGTCTGGACACCAATCCTACAGTGTATGTTGTCTAAATGCGCAGATCCTATATAGGTTTATAGGAACTACACGACAATAGGATGCTCTTAAAGCGTGCCAGTGTGGAGTTTGGGAGGCCATACAGCAAGGTTTTACCATCATCCAGATACGAGATTATGAAGGCTTGGACAGCGGTTGTGGAGTCACTTTCTGGAAGAAATGGTTTCACTTTCTTTAGAATAGAAAGTTGGCACCAAGCCGTCTTTGTTTTTTTTTTGGGCAACGTGTTCCTTGAGGGTGAGGTTGGTGTCCAGGGTGAATCCAAGTGGCTTGGCATTCAGTGAAAGTTGGCGTTCAAAGCCATCAAGGTTCATGTCTTTTAGCCAGGTTTGTACTGTTTCTTGTTTTTGGCAAAAAACTAAAATTCTTTCTTGGTTGGGTTGAGGTTAGTGTACACCCAAGTGCTCTTTGAAATTGGGTCACACATCTCTCCTATGAGTTGAGGGCTCCTAGCTCTCCTCTGCTCCTACTTGTAGGAAACACATCACTCCTCTGTCTCGATATCAAGGACTCATGCCACTCTTCTGTCTTTATATTTAGAGCACACACCACTCCTCTGCCTCTGAACGTAGGACACACTGCTGATGGTAGATGCTGGCACATGTGGAGAGTTGCTAGGTGTTTCCATCCTATGAACTAAGAGGAACAACAGAGTGATATCTTGTCTGATGAAAACGAGAGTCAAAACAATGTCATCTATGAGGTAAATCAAGGGTTGAACTGACTCAATTCTGAAACCTGTAATAATAGAGAAAATGTCTAGTCTGATTTGCATGAAGATTACCTTCACCTCTCCAGTGATGTTACTAGGGAGAGTGTTCCTGAGGATACTTTACAAGGAGGTATCATTGAGAACACTGTAGCTCACAGGGTGCCATACCATGACAGATGTAGGAAACCATCTCACAAATATACATGATATGCATGCTGTGATTTCTTATGCTTCTTTGTTAAGATGGAAGATGTGTTACATCACTGAGTGATAAGATAATATGCAACTTACATTCATATTAGTACCAATGTTTGGTCGCTATTTGACATGGGTCCACCCAGACCCATATCATTCATTCATTTCCTTTATTTCGGTTAATAAAAAGCAACAATTTACAATAGAATACATAAAATCGATTACATATATGTACACATAAAAGCGATAAAAATAGATTAAAAATAATAAGAACAAATGACAATCATCTCAACACTAATGCATAAATGGTTTTGGGCATCCCTGGGAGAGACAGTCATCCTTACTTAGGCTTACATTTTATTAGACCTCACATGCTATATGGCTGTTAAAAATGTTCCAATTGAAAAGACAACTGGGCCACTGGTGTTTGTTCTACAAACCCTCAGTGCTGTGGTGCGGTCCCTGAAACCCCTCAGTTTACACAGTGGTTTAATCCAATGGGTGCGTTTCTTTGTCTAGGCTGTGCAGAAAAATAGAACATGCTCAATAGACTCTGGAGCCTCACATCCCATTGGGCATATATTCGATCTGCCTGACTCTTTCTTCCAAAGACAAGTAAAAGTACCTAATGGTAATGATCCGAATCTAAACCTGACAAAAAGTGACCTTTCAAAAGGTTTGGTAACCATGTCTAAATACATATCAAACTCAAAAGCACATTTGAATAAAAGAAACGCATCAGTCAAGCTACCCGAAGATATCTTTGAAATTTTCTCTCCCAGCACAAAATTCCAATAGGCCAATTTAAGATTTTCAATAGCACTATGTGGTAGATCTAGAGGGCATGATCAGAAGCCCCCTAAGCCTTTCTTATGTAACCAAGTCCTTATATAAGCACACCCATGGATCCTATCAGTACATGAACCCTCTAGCAAACCTCAAAGCCATTCCCTATAGGGCTCTAGCTCCTTTGCCCCACTCTCTTAGCCAGTACTGGATAGGTCTCAGGGCTGCAATATCGGAGATGGATCTCAAATTTAGATCCATATGGATGGGAAGTGTAGGTGTGCTCACGGGAATTTTCAATAGTGTTTTGAGAAAAATATTCACTGCACTCTCCAACATCTCCAAATTGCAATGGCCCCAAATATCAGCTCCATAAAGGACCACCCCGCATGCTTTACTTCTGTAGATTTCCAAAGGGGGAGAAATGGGAAAAGAAGGTGCCCTATTCGCAAACCTTATAATAGACCCGGCACATTGTCTTAGGGACAGAGTGTTCTTCCTCAGCTGTCCTGCCCACCTGTGTGAGTCTTCCAATCGAACACTGAAATATTCAAACTTAGAGACCCTCTCTAGGGCCTCCCTATCTAATAGTATAGTTCTTCTTATTTTGCCCTTGCATTCTCCGAACACCATATACTTTGTTTTGTTGTTATTAATTTCTAACTCATAATCTCTACAATATAGGGAGAACTTCTCAAGCAGTATGGATAAGCCAGAGGGACTATTAGACAGTATCAGGGTGTCGTCATAAAATAATAGGCATGGTGTCTTCATATCTTTAATCTTGGGGGAGTCATTCTCACAATTAAAATGATACGATTAGCACTCATTGATGTATAAGAGGAAGAGCATGGGAGCCAGTACCCACCCTTGGTGCACTCCTCTTAGAATTGGCATTTCATCTGTCAGCTGTCCATCGGGTCCCCACCTCACCCTAGCATAATTATCTGTATAAAGTGCCTGGATTAGGGTCAACAGCCCTCTTGGAACCCCTATCCTACACAAAGTCTCCCATAGTTTGGGCCTTGGGACAAGATCAAACCCAGATCGAAGATCCACAAAGGCCACAAATAATCTCTCGTTCTCGAGCTCTACAGTCCTCTGCTTGATGGCTAAGAAGCGTATGATTTGGTCCACTGTACTGATTTTTTGCTTAAACTCCCCTTGTAAGTGGGATAATAACTTTTTTTTGCGCAATCCAGTCCCATAATCTGTTAAATATTTGGGAGTTAAAAGCTTTCTGGCTGTTATCAATTAAGCTTAAGAGTCTGTAATTGCTCGGCTAGCTCTGTCTCCTTTCTTGTGGATCAGTATTATTATAGCACCTTTCCAAGAGTCTGGAACCTGGCATCCTGCCATTAAGAGCGCTGGACACAGAATGTATATATGGAGCCCAAATCTGTGGTTCACTTCTATAGAGGTCAACCGGGTTTTTGTTTAAGCCTGGAGCTTTCCCTGATTTCTGCAATAGTAGTATAGCTAGGGGGGTTTCCTAAAGAGTAAATTCCTCGTGGACTATTGGCGTATTTGTCTTGTAAAGACCCCCAAAGTGTAAAACCCATTCCTCAGGAGAGATATGACAATCTAGCCTCTGCTTGTCAGCGCGCCCATCTGAGATACCAGTTGCAAAAAAAGCACTTATCTTCAGACTCATATCTCTTCTCTGTCTGATGACTTGAGGCACCTACCTCTCCTGAATCCCCAAAAAGGTTAAGGGCATAGAGGACTCTTACATATCTTAGTTTGGATTACCCACATCTCCTCCCCTTCTCGCTTGTGGCACATATTCTTCCTCTTCTCTGCCTCTTAATTTGGGGCACAGAGTCTCTGTCTTAGTTAGGGGCGTACAGCTGCTTTGCCTGAAAGTTTGGGACACATCTATTCTTTCGTATTTTGGGACACACCCAGATGCCGACTTGACAGATTTGTTGACAGCCCAAAAAGAAAAAGACGTGTTTCAGCAGACTCAAGAGCTGGATTGGAAACCAAAATCTGTCCTGGGAAAAATGTTCAAACCAGCCCCACACTGCACGAGGCTGTACCAGGAGTGGGGTCATGGGGGCATCATTGGGTCATTGCAGCCCATCCCGCTCTGAAAGTATCCACCTAGCCTGAATAAGCCACCTAATAAAGAGGGCCGCTGGAGTCCTGGTCCGGTCCCATTCTTGCTGAAGCCTTCAAGATCCCTGAGGGCAGGAGTAGCAAGGACTGTGCAGGTGAATCAAACAGCAAGCCAGGGGTAGCAGCTGATACCCAACGCCGGACCGGCCGTACCAGGCATTGGGCGTTTCCCTGGGAGGCTGGAAGGGTGGGGGTCCGGTTTTGTTACTTGCGGGCCGGATTTGTTACTGGGGGCCGGTTTTGCAGCACTGCTGCAATATCGGCCCCCAGTAACAAAATCAGCTGGCCAGCATAATCCACTCAGCACTCACGTTTGTTGCCAGCCTCCCTGTGTTTTGAAATATGTTATGGTTCTAAAAGCACCCGCTGCAGACTTCCTTGTATATTCAGCAGTTTTCAAGCAACAATAAAAGTGCCAGGATATCTTTGGTGATTAATCTTCCTGCTGTAGAGAGATGGAGTTTTATCTAGTGGCACTTTTGACTCATCTAAGTTAGTGCAGAGGGTTCATTTATCTGCTGCAAAGAACGTACACCATGCCAATCACTGCACTGTATTTTATTAGCATAGTTCAGTGGGTTACTGTTTTTGTCACAGAGATACTTTTGTTACTGTGCAGTTCATAAGTTACAATCGTAATCTAGCACAATGAGCTATGAACTGGCATCAAAGAGCTGCACGCAAACTGCATGGTAGAGTTTAGAAAGTTATGTTTTTCCCCAGTCTTTCATTTTCCTGATGTTGCTAAAAAGGCTTTGTTTGGGTAGATATTATATCATATTAGTAAAGCCAACACTAACTACTGTGTTACATTCTGAAAGCTGAGTTTTTGCTTCTTGAGACCAAGCACTCTTAAAAAATGCCTACCAGGATGGATGACGTGAATCCTACACTTTTTAGTACCCTTTGTCTTGTGTAACATTTCCTATCAGTGGCATAATGAAACTTGAAGGGGCCCCCCTGCAAAGATCATGGAGGGGACCCCTCATGCTCGGACCCAGGCAGGAGCTCTGGGGCCAGCCGCCCGTGCACTGTGCCAGAGTGGGCCCCCTGCAGCTCAGGCCCCCAGCACCGCGGGGGCTGAGAGAGCTATTGTTACGCCACTGTTTCCTATACACCGAATTACACACATATAAGTCATTGTCTCTATGTGTGTGTGATGTAAAGTGCTCTGACACCCTACACTGGTATGAGGGGCACTGTAAAAGAAATTAAGTACATGTAAGAGAGGGGCTATGGCGAGATGAGGGGCACTCTTGGAGGATGATAGTGAGGGAATCATTGAAAGGCCCCAATAAAGATTGTTGTATCCTAGTGCACTTTAAGGTCACCATTTACTATGCTTTTAAAGCTAATACAATTGAATGTATAATGAAAAATGTGTTGTAGAATGCACCATTTTTCCCCACATTTTCTTTGGGGGCGAACTCAAACCCCCGGCCCTCCCCCCAACTCCCCTTGTAGTGGTCAGGCTCACTATGCTTCATACAGGGGCTAATCTGACAGAATTTGCCAGGCCTCCTTTGGGTACCCACCCCAGCCCTGCTGATACCTCTTGTGACTACTAATTGGCGTCAATTGAGATGTGTATCAAAGGACACATGGCAGATACTGGGACTTGTGGGGCAGTCTCCTGACTGAGCAACAGGGCCATCGGTGCTGCTCTACCTTTATAGGTAAACTGGATCTCACATCAAACGAGATCTCTTTCCAGAACCCTGCCCCCTTCAGCGACGGGTCCATTCATTTTAAATAAAGAGGTGAGGTGTCTGCTTTGGATGTGAAGATACCCCTCTCGCCCACAAGATAGTTGTGTACCATTCTTTTATATGGGCGTTTGATAATAGAGTTTTGCTCTACTATAAGTAACAGGAGATATTATTAACCTAAATACTTGGGATTCATTTTTTCGACTTGGGAAGAATGAATGATTGGGTTGCAACTTGCCCCGATCGACATTGAAACCTGGCACTATACGATTGCACGCTTACACACACGCAAACACGGCGCGTGGTTTGTTCGCTGAGGTATCTTGCACGTACCTCGACGCTTGTTCTTTCTGCCTCCAGGAGCACGCGCCTCCCTCCCGGCCCCGTGTGCGGCGCCCGTGTTTTGGCGTTTTGCGTGTGCTTGTGTGTTTTTAAAGTAGGTTAATTAGTCCTATCCTTACCCTGAACAGCAATAGATTATCCGGGACAGATCCAGGCCCCACCATTCATCACCAAAATAATTACCAGGCAGACGTCACCGTCCAGAGTGCATTGTCTTTAAAAAGTGACTTGCGCCGTTCACGTCGGTTCAGAGTGGAAATTTACTATCGCACTCTCGCCCGACCTCTCATCGTACCCCAGAAACTGCTAATGCGCCAGAGTGGACTCTTTCAGAGTTATTTATGTCGAGCGCGTCGATGCTCTGAGGCTCCTTAAAATAGGCGCCTCAGGACCGCTCTTTCTCGGCCTCGACCTCCACTCTTTCTGCTTCAAAGCCTACATGGCGGCAAAGGTGCTAGGCATCTGAGACTTACCCTCTCTCCCTACCCACGCTCCCAAAGACCTGGGCTTGAACTCCTCTGCAGCATTGTGAATTAAGAAGCTGTACCTCCAACTTCTCTGATCATATACATCGCTGGCGCCTCAAGACGGGGCCTCAGACAGTAATTTATACATTCTGAGGTGAGTAACCCTGCACCCTAAGAGCAACTGTGGACTGACCATTAGGGAAAGACAGGTAGGACACGCTCGGCCGCACGGAAGGATGGCCACATTTGCTGACACAGGCAGCCCCATCCTTATCCTGGACCAGGTTTTTGTTATGTGTCCCATCAAATCCCAGTAAATATAGCATATTCCAGGTCAGTAGGGGCAGATTTAGTATAAAGACCTACCGTTTGAAGACGTATGCTGTTTGGCAGTAGCAGCTGTTATGACTGTTTTGCTAATGCTTCAGTTCGCACTCAGCCTATCTGTCCACTCACCTTTATTGTTTTCCCCTTCTTGGTCCTCCTCTGTGTCCCACACCTTCTTGTTCCTATGTCTTGATGGCATCTTGTCTTTGTTAGTTTGGCTCCCTCCTGCCAGGCTTCCTCCTTACCAGTGCTGTAGACAGTTCCTCGTCTTTCAGCGCTTGAGTGGGACTCCAGGCGTGCTTGGCGGAAAGTTAATGTCTGTCTGTTCTCTGTCCTGCAGAGTAAGTCCAAAACCTACTCCTACATGTATATCCCTTTAGCGTGTTTCCCTTCCCTGACTGTTCTTCCTCTTCCCAGTGTGGAGTGTTGCCGACCCCTTGAATATTAGTTACAGACACGCTGCCATAATCTGCCAGTCCGGGTGTTCCCATCAACCAATCTGCAGGAGCGTGTCTCCCTTTCTCCCTCTCCATACCTACTTCACCCCTTAAACTCGGGTCATCTTCGCAGACCTTGAGATAGACACAGGACCCATGTGGGGCGGGGGTTTAGGCCTCGACATCCTGAATGTTATCTGTGCCACATCGCAACAAAACTTCATTAAGCCACCTTGTTTAATGGGGCCGGTCACCCTTCTCAATAATTTTGTTTGGACAAATGATTTGACCTGCCCTCGTTATAAATCTGTTTTGCAAAATATGAAGGCCTGTGAGTTACTCATAGTTTTTATGCCATTTTCAATAATTAAGGAGCCATTGGTTAGCTCTCCCCATCCTACTAATATGGTCTGAACACCATTCCATTGCTTTGTTTTAATAAGGGTTTTGTGAAGCACCCCCCAGAGCACTGCTCCAAGCTTGGAAGTGTTTTCTAAACCATGGAACTATCTCTCTCCGGGACCGTAGGCCACTTATCGATAGCAACTTATGAACTAATAGTGTTGAGGCAACAGAAGGTTCCTCTTGTGTTATGTGTCGTTTAAATGGATCCTCTTTGTAGAGATAATTTTGAAACAGAAGTTTAATAGTTGCAAATATTTCTCCCTTTCTCTTAAAAAACAAAAATGTGCCTTTGGCAGCTGGAATTTGATTGGAGGAGATCTCACGGCGCTATGTAGGGTGTGCTTTATCACCATCAACTACGTAACTAAAACCACCTTACCACAGCAGCTAAAATTAACTATTTTTCCTCACAGATCGCAGTGCCAGAAAATTTGCTTAAGAAATTACTGAAAAGTTTCCAATATCTGAATACTTGAAGAGTAACTACAAATGAAGTGATCCCATCTGCAGTTACTTGAGTGTCTCTTATTTGTTTTTAATGTAAATAAATTAGACCAATGAGATATGATATTGGAAAGGAATGTTCCGCTGCATTTGTCAATCATGTTAAGAGCGACCGCAAAGTCTACCTCACAGTAAGTTTTGATATATTTCAAGAGTTATCACAGTTAGACTTAGAGGATCTACTCCCTTCTCTGATAGGCATTGAAACTATTAGAGAGCGCCGCCACGCTTGGCTTCGTAGTTTTGTGAAGACATTATGGCGCTTGTTTTCTATCAACCTTGAACCAGCACAGAGCAAGTGGTTGTCTTGTTGACTGATGAATTGCGGATGACTGTAGGTGGTTTGGGTCCGGATTCTATTAGATCTCACAGCTGCATTGAACACCGCCGAGCACCAGATCTTGCCAGATCACATTGAGACCTGTTCTACGGGTTGTGCCTCAAGACTCCTCACTCTACCCATTGTTCAGTTTTTATCTGCATCTCCTAACAGGGCTGCTGCATTGAACAGATTAGTCCTTTCTCATGTATTCATGCAATATGCAGATTTTGTTGGATAAAGGGGTGGGGTTAAGGGTGAGACTGAAACCTGTCCCTGGATGCGAGTTGGTGGTGGACGAGTGCGAACTGCTGAAGTGGAACAGTTGATGACCGAAATGCTGCTCACTCAAAACTCTCCTAACTTCTGGGACAGCGGCTTGTTGTAATCTTGAAAAGACTTGCGCCCTAGCCAGGTTCAGTTCTATGACATTTAGGGGTAATGGTTGCTGCTAATCTTTCCCTGGACCTACAAATTGAATTTGTATCCAATTGCGACTACTTCACAAATTGTTATCTTCCCGGCCACTTACACTTATGTTTGTGGTAATCAATGTCTAAATTCACTCACGTGTTAATTATTGCAAATCCTCTTTCTTGGCTCTTTCATTCAAAAACATGCAGAGATTGTGACATGTTCTAAGTGCTGGCCTTTGGAAAGTAATCCATACTCTAGGAAAACAAAAGTATTACATTGGTTGCCAATACATTCCAGTTTAAGCTTTGTATTATGCATGAGATCTTCAGTTCCTCTGAGCCTCCTTAGTTGGAGAGCAATGTTCTAAACATAGCTTGATCTTGGACCTTGTTCTTCTTGTCTCAATCTGTTTTCAGCTCCTCCGTTAGTTTAGTGAGCAAAATGGGGTGGACTTTCCCTTGGAGTGCAGGGACTGAAATTATGGACAATCTCCACCAAATGATAAAAACATTAACTAATTTTGCTTTAATTCAGGATACTTTTAAAAACAGAGTAATAGGACCAGGATGTGGAGGAGTGCCTTCTTATGCTGCAGCACTTTTGAAAGACTCCTTATGCACCAAGAGGACCACGTTGGCGTCAATTCATTCTCAATGAGAGAGCAATGAAAGTTAAACTATGGAATTGTTTTGCAAGGAGATAAAAAGGCATCTTGTAAAACCAAGAAAAAACTTTCTGTGGTGTTCCTAATTTTTACCATAAATGAAGATGTGAGGACGGCCATTTTTACAGGCTGGTCCTCTAGTGGGAAAGCATGGCATCCACCCATCAACTAGGGACGGGATTTTTCTCCCTGAGGAACAAAGAAGATGCTCTTTCAGCACTACTCAATCAGACGAGAGAACGCTGCCTCCTAGTGCTTGATAGCTGGCATCTGGGTGCTGTCTGGAATCACAGTTACCAAGTGAAACGAACAGGAGAGCTCTCAGGGTGATCAGTAAAATTGAGATGGTAAGGGCCACCACAGGTAGCTGTAGAGTTTCGCCCTTTAATGTTTCTCACTAGTGAATCCTGGCCTAGTCCTGTGCCCACTGCAGCAGCGTTATGGCCTCTATGGTTTGTTGTGACATGAGCCTTGTCCCTTCTGATCCATCCATGCTTTGGGGGCATTTGAGCTGTTTGCTTCATGATGTTCAATGCACCTCATGACTCTCCATAAGATAGCACTTTAAATGGACTATATTTCACTGGATTCCTCATGGGTATCACTGAACTCCCAACAGTATTAATCTTGATAATCAACGCCCACAACACCCACCAGAAGACTGTGCATTCACTCAACCATCTCAGAGGTACCATAAATATGGATGTCACCAAACACCCCATAGACATCATTCCAAAACAACACATAATACAGGAAAACCCAAATGCAACCCAAATGTACTGAGCCAACTCCACACAGTTGGCACGGTAGAGGGATGCCATAGTTTCAGCCACCCGAAGAGCATACTACTAAATGGGCACCTACCAACCTATCAAGACTGTACCTACCTGAAATAATAAAGATAGAAACACTGCTACACAAAATAACACACCTTAGATTGAATCACGCACACAGCAACCACACCTACACTATTGATAATTCAGCCCACGCAGCAAGAAAATGGGACTGACGTCTGAAACAGAATCATCAATATTATTGAGTGAAGCTCCTTAAACTTTCAGAGCACTTTGAGGCTATACTTAGCGGCAGAAGGCAAGCCACACCAGTCTCTTCTTCTTACACACGCAAGCCTATTTTGGTGGTTGTATGAAGCAGCCTGTACTAGTGCACCTGTGTCCGCACATTTACCTAATGCCGTATTTATTTGTTGGAATCATTTTTTTGAACATTTTTACCAGTAGTAAAAGTAACTGGGAGACAACAAACAGGTGACAGGCAACCTAGAACACCCACAAACTATACTAAGAGGATACGTTCGGGTTCATCTAATAACCATGAGTGTTAGAAATGGGTAGAGTGTAAGGGGGAGGAGAGGTAGAGGGAGCAAGTGGGAGAAAGCAAGCATTGGCAAAGCCAATTGGTTTCACCTTTGGGACCTATTGGTTTTTCCTATGCCTTTTAGCAGTGCCATGCAGCAAGGCCCAAAAAAACACACACAAAGGAGCGATGACGCGGCTGTATCATTTCGTAGGCGAGCACATGTGTGATGATGTGTGTGCAGACCTGTCATTACGAGTGCAAGACAAAAGAACACAGGTACCATTTTCTTTAATTTCCAGAGCCGAGAGAGATCATTAAAAAAAATGAAAAAGAAGTAGCGTGAAGGTTAGGGTGACCAGAATTTTAAAGCAAAAAACCGGGACATTTCACAAAAATAGAAGAAGGACTATAATTTTATGTCAAACGAGCGCACAGAATGACACCGCTCCTCAGCAGAGAATTACAAAACAGGCAGTAAGAACATACATAAGATGCAATTTTCAAACCCAGTAGCTTGCCTGTGAATTAAATTGCTTTCTTGGAACAACTGCTAACTATCCCTGCTTTGTAAAACATAAAAAACACCTCCCCCCGTTTTTAGTCGACCCTCTCCAAAACCCGGGACATGAGCTAAATTTCTCGAAATCTGCCCGGACAGCTGGTGAAAAACGGGAACCGTCCTGGCAAATCCTGGACGCCTGGTCACCCTAATGAAGGTGCTTTTTTTAAGGCAGAGGCCCGGCAGTAATTTGCTTCCTGGTTCTCTGAGAAAAACAAAAAGAAAAGAAGAACGAAAAAAAAAGAGAATGTTTATGGGGCAAAAGAGGAATAGGTGGGGATGGTGGTGGGGAACGAGCAGGGAAGGAGAAAAGCAGCACATGAGGCGAGAATAACATGGGGAGGAAAACCATATGAGTGAGAACGCAGCACGGGAAACAAGTGAGACAGGGAGTTTGGCCGGGAGAAGCAGTCGAAAGACAGCTTGCACAAGAGAGCTAGTAACACAGAGCGGGGAAGGGAGAGAAGCTCACAAGGGAGAGGGCTGGAAAGGCATGCACTCCCTATGGAGTGCTTAAGCAAAAAAAAAAGTGGTTAACTAAAAGTGGGTAGTGGAAGGAAAGAAGTTAGCCAGTCAGAATGATGGTAAAGAGGCTATGCGCCAGGGGAGTGACAAACACAAGATGCACAAGCTGGGACAAGGAGAGCCACTGAATCAGAAGCAAGCAAATGAGAGTGACAAAAAGAGCCAATTCTAAGCAATAGGTGACCTGTGATCCCGGAAAGTTCTTGGTAATCCCATATTAGGCCTTTTGCAACCAGGCTGCTTGTGCTGTCTAGTAGGCTCAACCAGAGCAAGGGAAGACGGAGTGACAAAGTTAGATAAAGAGTCAGTAACGGACAAAGAGAGGAAGTAAATGTGTGCCTAAAATGTGACCGGAATTCTCCTATAGGCTGAACCTGAATAAAATGGCGGGCCCACCGGCACGCAATCCCTTAATGCCTTGTTGGTTAATTAGTTGACGTGTTGCATTATGTAAAGCAATATTACAAATTGGGTGGCTCATCTGACACATCATTAATCATCAGTATTGATTACTGATGCAGCCAGGAATACATCTGGGAGCAGTCTTCGTTAAATCAAAGTTTCATCCATGGGAGGGGACAGCCAGGCAGTTCATGCGAGCCAGCACCAGCCGTGATTAATGAGACCATCACCTCATGTCTGTGGACCTGCTGCCCAATTACAGCTGCTCCTGGACTCCGCTGCCCCGCACAGTGTCCACACCACAGAAGTAGCTTGTTACGTCAGTAGCACTGGCACTATGCTAATTAGTAAATCTAAGTATACATGCAGGAGGCAAGTCTGTTTTCAAGCATGTGTACAAATAATGAGTTTATTTCTATGCACATATGTAGGAAGGCAGTTCTATTTCCGAGTATGTACAGAGTTGTTCAGCTTTTCTAAGCTATACTTAAGGATACTAAAGACAAATTGGCAATAGCTCCTTTTTATGGTCTGGCTTGACAGCGCAGCTGTCACCAGACAATTATGTGAGTATCACTAGAGAGGGGCTTTGACTCCGCCCACACGTTGGGAGCCAGGAATACATGTTTTGATTGGGAAGAATTTGTGTTATTCCACAAAAAAAGTTCTTGCCCTCCACACATCTGTGATCATTTTGTTTATTTATTCAGCTGCCATAGCTTGACCTTTTAGGGACACACACATGCCATTACAATGCTATTAAAGTATCTTGGATAACTAGAAAAGTTATGGCATTTCTCTCTGGCAACAGCAAAGATAGGAAGGGAGCAGTCATTAAGATACATGGAATTTTAGGTCTGACTTGACAGTGCATTCATAAGTCAGACCTATTGGCATTGCCACTTCTTGTTATGCTCTTTCAGCCCTATCATGTGAAGTATAAGATATTTGCTTCATTTGAATTTGAAGTTGATCTGTGGTGCACATTGGAGTTTGCTGTGAAGATTGTAATCTATTAAGCTTCTTCTGAAATTGTCCTTTAGTATTTTCTCCTTGAGGATTGTTTGGTATCTTTTTGTCGATATTTAATAGTAATGGGGATCTTTTTGCACTGATGTCAACAACACTTTACGGTCCTAAAAAAGCACGAATGTGGTACCAAGAAACATGTACTGGCTGTTGTGAAGATGAACAATGGTGGTTCTTGTCAACATTTGCACCTGTAAACCTTGTTGTACAGCTACTCTGCGCGCAATTGAACAGTGTTTCTGAATATTAAGTCTCTACTGTGGATGTTGTTACATTGCACTATAGAGGCTTGATGACGTACTGTAGCTATGTAGATCTTATTGCACAGTAAAGTTTTGGATTATTTAATTTTGGTTTTAAATATTAAAAATAATTTATTGGATGACCTTTATATTTTCCATACATATCCTGTCCTATTTAGCCTGTATCCCTTATTATATTTTACGAACTTGTATATTCCTTTGTTTTATAATCCCAATAAAACTCTTTGAACAAAAAAATAATAATAATCATGTATTGTATAATAAAACGTGTGTTATATACTTACTTTTCTATTTGTTATTAGTCCACCCCACCTCTACAATTTAGTAATTCTTGAGGCACTTATTAGGGTCATGTGGTCATTTACCGGCTGGTCTGAAGGGTGTCCGTTCTAGTGAGTTTGACTTTGGGCCAGGCCACTGGCATGTAACTTTTTGACATGCCTTGCTTTTTCACAAACCCCCTTGACTATATACTATCAAACAAAACTTCTATTTCATTTAGAGAATTGAATAAGACTACCTGCTGTCTTTCATTTTTGGAACAGTGAGATAAAGAGACAGTAAATGGTTCCAGTTTTGTTTCAGAAATGATCACCTTGCCAGAGTAACCAACAGTACTGACCAGGTTCATTACTTGAAATCTATAGTGCAACTGTGGCCAGACACTGCATTATTCCCTAGGAGAAAAGAGTTCAGATACCCCCGCTCTACTGTCTGAGTGCCTTATTCATAGCGGGTAGATTGTGGTTATACTGGCACATCATCACTTGACTAACTTGCTTTTATATAGCAAATATTGTCAGTTCTGCAGTTTTGTAGCACTGTGAATAAGAGCCTTATTTGGACCCATTGGCAATAGTGGTAAAACAGGCATAAAAACACTTGTGTTCACTTTAGCACTAGTACTGATTTAGAGTAGAGTGCAAATGACTTACTTTCACTCACATTTTGCATTTGATTTTGCCACCCATTTTCAGCAAAAAGTAACAGTGAGTGCAAAAGGCAACGATGCATATAAAAAGGGTACTAACAGCGTTTGTGTGTATCATTCCTCAGTTTGTCAATGTTGTACTGGGAAAGATACAAGGATGAGACCTGAAGACACTACAAAGGTTTTCTAACAGATTTATGAATCCAGCGAGTTGTCTTATTGGGTGCGATGTAGGAAGCAGAACCCATGTCTAGGACTTGAAATAATTTTATAG
The DNA here is from genome assembly GCA_963921515.1 of Calotriton arnoldi. Lineage (NCBI taxonomy): Eukaryota > Metazoa > Chordata > Amphibia > Caudata > Salamandridae > Calotriton > Calotriton arnoldi. The sequence goes on from CAWUFW010003676.1 coordinate 1,641,691, forward strand.
GAAACTTGAACAAACATAGTTTTGTGTTTTATGTCCTTTGATCTTCAGTCACTAATAAGTACCCACTCACCAACCTCCAACCCAACCCAAACCATCCCTTCATTCATTTGCTTCTTCTGGTTTAGTACATAACTGGTACAACATAGACCATTTTCCCCTTCCGCATGTATGTTTTCTAATTTACATACAGAAATATAGTTCACCTGTACGCCTTTGTGGGCTTGAAAAGAATGATTACTAGATGTAATTGGTCCTTTCCTTAGTGCTTATGTCACGAAAATGAAAGAAGGCTTGATTTTTCTATTTAACATTGATGTTTAAACTATAAACTGACTGAGCCCTGCTTACATCAATGTGCATTTCAACACGCTCTACAGCAAGGGGTGGTAGTTTTCAGAATACCAGGAGTTTCAGTGTCACTGAGGCACCGAAATTCCCAAAACAGAACCAGGGCTGGAGGGGCTGTTGGCATCTGTCACAGGACAAGAGCTACTTAGCGCCTCTGCTGTTTATGTACCCCATTTCCTTTTGTTTCTTTTGTGTATGTTTCCGTGGCCTCTGTGCTGGCAGACAACTTCCAGAGTTTCGACATTTTAAAAACATTTTCAGTGTGCATGTATGTCAATGGAGCCCGCCTTGGACCCTTAGCTGGGAGCACCCTGTAGGATCATTGAAAAAGGCACTGAAATGTAACCTTTTCCACAGCCCTTCCTCCAATGATCGGTTTCTGATGGGATCCCACCTTATTTCAGTGAGCAGGCCCCTTCACCGTACCTCATACATCATCATGTTCCCACATACTGAGGTTTTTTATGCAGATGTTTGACTTTTTGCTGTTTTCCACCACTAAATCCCGTGGGCAGATTATGAGTCTGTCTCTACTCTCCTAGAGCTGCAAGGCGGCTTCTGGCGACATGCAGAGAACGATATGAATCAATAAATGAATGAGTGCCTGGACTCTGGGCGCTGGTATGGTCTCGGTGTGATGCCCCCTATGTTTATAAAGTCCATAAGCGGGGGTGCTATCTTAAAAAGACCATCGTAGCAACCAATCTATGGGTCTATCATGAACATTTAGGAAAAGTCTCAAGTATGAATCGTATGAATCAGTGATTGTGTGTGGGTGTGTGTGTGAGTGAGAGAGAGGGAAAGGCAGCAAGGGCGTGGCTTCCAATGGTGCAGCAGGTGCAGTGACACAGGGGCCCAGAGGCCCGAGTGGCCCGCTGAACCCTGATTGTTGTTGTATTTTATAATTCAAACAGCAGCGGGGGAGGGGGGTGCATTTCACTTCTTGCACTAGGACTCAAAAACATTAATTACACATTGAAAGGCAGGGGAGGATCTAGCAGGGGCGCTCGAAGTAGGGGTGCAGGAGGTGCTGCAGCACCTTCAAAAATAAAATTGCAGGTGTTAAGGAGAGTGAGCAAGAAAGAGCCTTTTTAGGTTGAGCTCGGGCAGCGCATGCGCTGTTCTGCGAGGCATGCTGTATTCAGGGATGGACTTGAAGCTCCACCCATTTTCCACCCATCTTTTCAATTGGCTCCTGCTGCTGTTATTTCTAAATGGTTGCTTTTGATTCATGAATAGGCTTAGTAGTCCCTCCTTAGTACCGCCTTGTCTGCATTTGTAACCTCCCATGAGGACTGGACTTTTTATATGTGTTTTTACATGGTCTGTTTTATCTACAGTCTGTGAGCAGTATTTTCTTTTATTATTTTCCCCGATTGCAGACACGAAGTGCTTTCCAGCTAGGGTGCCCGCTTCGCCTCCGGGAGCCGCGCTACGGTTTCAGCACTGAGCCCACATTCACATTTTTATTACCAGTAGGGCCAACTTGACAAACAAATGCTTTTTTTTGTAGAAGCGCCCCATACCGCGCTTTCACTTTAATCAAGGCCGCGCACCTTTCTTTAGACACGGGTCGTCTAAAGAAAGGGGCGCGGCACCATTAAAGTGAAGCGAGGCATGGGGCACTTTTACAACCATTTGCAATGCAATAGGTCTCGCATTTGCGAGATTTTAAGCTATTGGCATTGTAAATGACAATGTCTTTTATTTATCTGTTTTAAAAACCACACATAAATAAAAGACATTGTCATTTACAATGCCAATAGCTCAAACTCTCACAAATGCGAGACCTATTGCATTGCAAATGCTTGTTTATCTTGTTGTATTTGCTTTTTGTTCAAAGACAGAGGTCAAATGTCAGACAATGTCTTCTGACAAATTGCAGCTTATTTTTGTATCCTGGATATTGGTGTTTACTTTTCCTTTCTCTGACTGCAAAATGTGAGGGAATTTTGTAAAGAAAAGTAAGTGACAATCTTGCAGAAGTTCAGAGATCATGAAACAACAAATGTTTTACTAACACACAACTACATTGAAATACTTGTAAGTGAACTGAACAATTATTTCAAACCACAGCAACAAAGAAAGCACAAACCAGGTGCTTTTTCTGAAGTGTGATGGAAGCACAGATTTTAATAGGATCCAAACATACAAATACACTTTACTTGCGTCCAAACAATAAACGAGTACAGGAACCAGATTTCCACACATTATGGTTTACGTGCCTTATATGTTTATCAATAAAACTGTATTTCTGATGCTAATTTAGTGGCCTTTTTAAGTGTAAAATGCAGTTATAAATGTGCTGCTTGTAAACGGCAGTACCTTACCACACTGTGCTTTAGTCATGGGACAGTGGGCTCCACAAAGTACCACTGGATACAGACAGCCCGCTACCATATTCCTGCTGAATGGGCGTGGCTTATTTGCTACCCTTGTTATGGGTGTAATGCTTGGATTTTTCATCATCCCTCTGACTTCAGTGACGTAACATTGAAGGCAGCACTCCAATTCTGAAAATTGTTCCAGCACCATTGGAATTGAGAATGGATAGGAGCACACAGGAGACAGGACAACACAGTACACAAAGAGGGAACAGCGCCAGCATCTAGGAAGTAAACGAGAAAGAGAGAGAACTAATCCTTTGTTTGGTACCTGCAGACCATCCTGCACTGGTGCTGGACTCCTTCAGGTCAGAGGCTCTGGCACCCTACAATCATCCTTCAGAGAACAGGAAGTTCACCTCAGAGTCCCTAAAGACCTCACCCCTGTCCTTTTCCGGCTAGCATTTCATTGCTGTGACTCGACAACTTTATGCTCTAGAACATTCGTTTGCTGGCCGCTGACTCACCTACACGGGCCTAATTATTCGCTTCTTTCGACCACTCGTGCCTCGGCAGGTGCACTTTTTGTGCCCTGAAGAGCTTGAAATGGAATGCAGCACTATTTAACACTCTCATTGTAGCGCGGCGGGGCCACGTGGATACAGGCCGCAGCAGCGCTGGAAATGAGGTACGCCACACAGTCAGTTGGGTGATGGCTGGAAGACCACGAGCGGTCTTCTTGCCGTTTATTTATCCCCTCGGGTCGAGCCCGCCCGAGGGGTGTGTGGATGCATGTGGGTGCGATACATTGTTTGGGAGAGCCCGGATGGCTCTCTACATCCCTCCTTTCTTTTAGTGACCTGCAACCAAAGTCCTTCGAGCTTACGGAGAGGAGCACACAAAGTCTTTGAGTCTTTGACTTGACGCAGGGTTCGGCCGGAGACCATACTTCTGGCCCCGGGAGCTGGAACTTCCTACTGCGCCAGATGGAGTGCTCATGGGTGACTTGGTTGCCTCGTCAGGACGGGTTGACCCAGCCCCGGGGACAGCCTCTTCACTCTCCCCTCGCAAGCCCTTCGGCGACGGACTCTGGGTTCCGGGCGAGACTGGCGGGGAGAGACTCGGGGTGTTCTCTAGATCGTCCGACACTTCGTGACCAGAGTCGCCCTTGCACATCTTCTTAAAGCTGGACACATTTCTTGTGACAGACTGCTGCCCTCGCTGAGCAGTGACCATGGTCCCTTGAATGCCAACTACGATCCACTCCTCTGGCTCGTAGGGTGTCCTGAACTTCCAGCCAGGGTGCCTGTCTTTGACCACTACCCGATCCCCCACTCTTAGCTGTGGTTCTTGCGCTCGGCGGGCCTCACTGGCCTTGTGGTTAGTCATTGCCCTTTTTGCCTGAACCGCTTCGTTGTCTCGCTCCGGAGGCTCCCACGTCGGGTCCGACGGGATGCTGTCTCGCGGGGGCCGCTTGAACAGTAGATGGGCCGGGGCGCACCTGGTGGTGCTGTGGGGAGTATGTCGGTAAGCGCCCAGAAATTGGTCCAGTGCTGCTTCGGCATCTTCTCCTTGGTCTATGGCAATGCGCAGTGCTCGGTTGAGCGTTCGCATCAGACGCTCCACCTCCCTGTTGGCTTGAGGCCACAACGGGGTGATCTTCCGGTGATGAATCGCTTTATTTTCAAGGTACTCTTGGAATTCCCGGCCCTGGAATGGGGGCCCATTGTCTGATTTAATTTCCTCAGGCAACCCCATCAGTGCAAATGTCTTGTCCAAAACTCTCTTCACGTGTGCAAACGCCGTCAACGCCACTACCTCCACAATAGGGAACTTCGAGAAGGAGTCGACCATTACCAGCATGTTGCGTCCGTCGGGAAAACTTCCGAAGTCAACACTGACTTTGGCCCACGGGGTGTCACTGGGTTCTTCGGTGACGGTCCCTGTGATAGTGCAGGCATGACACTGTCTCACCATTTCCTCCACCATGGAATCCATTGCCGGAAACCAGACTTTGTTCCTCAGCCTGGCCTTTGTCTTGGCCATCCCCTGGTGTCCCACATGCGCTAACAGGAGTATTCGTCTCTGCAGTCGTTCCGGAATCACGATTACATGTCCTCGCAGGATGACTCCCTGATCTCCTATGCTGAGTTCATGGCGCACTTGCCAGATTTGTTGTCGAGCGTGACTAACTTCTGCCCTAAGAGTTCGGGCTCCATCCATAAAATGCGCCCAGCCGTTGCCCACCAGCGCCGTCTTCACCCGGGACAGCGTCTCATCCTCCGTGGTGGCACGGCCGATTTCCTCAAGCGCCATGGCCGTAGGGCACGCTCCCTGCGAGACCATCTTCACGAACGCCTCAGAATGGGATGCATCTGTAGATGAGTCTTGAGGCGGCATGGATTCTGGGTGGCGCGATAGGTAGTCTGCCGGGTTGTGGGCTCCAGGACGAAAGATGACCTTAAAGTTGTACGACTGCAACTGCACTTCCCATCGCTCTATCCTCGGGGGTGCCAGCCTAGACGATCCTGCAAAAAGGGGGAGTAGGGGCTTGTGGTCGGTTACAACTTGGAATTCTTGGCCGCACAGGTAGAGATGGAAGTGTTGGCACGCCCATTTGATCGCTAGGGCCTCCCTCTCGATTTGGCCATACCTTGTTTCCGTATCTGTGAGGGCTTTACTGGCGTATGCTACCGGCCTCCAGGCTTCTGAGCTGTGCTCTTGAAGAAGGACCGCTCCAAGGCCAACTGGGCTGGCGTCAACGATCAGTTCAGTGCGCCGCCCCGGATGGAAGTAAGCCATTACCGTCTTGTCCAGCAGCGCTGCCTTGATGTTGTGGAACGCAGTATTGGCAACCACAGTCCACTCCCACTTGTGGTCATTGCGTGTGAGAGCACGGAGTGGTTCTGACAGGGCAGCGAGGTTCGGAATGAACCTTCCACAGTATGTGGCCATGCCGAGAAAACTTCTCACTTCCGTGGGGTTCTTCGGAGTGCTGGCTGCTCTGATGGCTGCGGCTTTCTTGGGATCCACTTGTAGCCCTTCTCTGGTGAACGTGTACCCGAAGAAATCAATAGATTCTTGGTAGAACAAACACTTCGCCTTGTGAAGGGTTAGCCCGCAGTCTTCCAGTCTCTTCAGAGTGGCCCGGAGGTGAGTGTGGTGGTCTTCTAGGGTGTCTGAGAACACCAGGATGTCGTCACTGAGGTTGATCACGCCCTGCAGACCCGACAGTGCTTCCCTGATGGCATTTTGGAAGACTTCGGCTGCCGACGACACCCCGAAGCTAAGTCTCTTGTACCTCCTGAGGCCAACATGCGTTGAGAATGTAGTGATGTATCTGCTCTCGGGTTCAAGTTCTCGCTGGTGGTATCCCGCGTTTAAATCCAGTTTTGAGAACCACTTGGCTCCGTTCAGGTCTGCCACTATGTCGTCCATGGTGGGCGTAATGTGGCGCTCCCTCTTGACTGCCACATTAGGTAGCCTCATGTCCACACAGAGCCGGATGGCTCCGGGCTGCTTGGGTTTGGGAGCCACGACCAGCGAGGACACCCACGGGGTGGGGCCGGAGACCTTCTCAATCACTTCGAGGTCCTCAAGCTTCTTCAGCTCCTCCTCCACCTGCAGGCGGAGATTGAACGGCACTCTCCTGTGTCTTAGGGTGACCGGTCTCACTGTGGGATCGATGTGGAGTTTGAACCTCTTCCCCTTGAGTTTTCCCAGTCCAGTGAATAGTGTCGGAAACTCCTTCAGAATCGCTTCGGCATGGGCGTCATGGATCTGGTGGGCATAGAAGACTAGCCCCAGGTCTTCGGCTGTATGGCAGCTGAGCAGCGTGCCTTTCCTTCCTTCTGTGACGTGGAACCTGGTCTCTGTGGTGTGTCTCCCGCTGACGACTTTGGCATGAATGACTCATCGGAGGGGAAGTGGATCCGTCCCTCCGTACGTGTAGATCCGAGCCTTTGAGGGTGTGAGCGGGGGCCGTGGCGACAGACGGTCATATTGCTCCTAGTCCATCACATTGACGGACGCTCCCGTGTCGATGAGGGCCTGGACATCCGTCCCTTCCACTGAGATGGAGCACATGGGTGGTGGCCTTCGGCGATCGCCGGTCCTGCTGGCATACGACACAACGAATACCTCGTAGTCGTCATTGTCCTCTAGTGCAAGGCAGGGTTCCTGCTGCTGGGTCTCACTTGTCGATGGCGGGTCGTCGATGGAGGCCTGGCGAAGGCGTTGCGACATGCCCCGCGGCCTCGAAGGAGCCTGCCTGGACCGACCACTGCGGCACACCTTGGCAAAGTGATTGACCTTGCTGCAACGGGAGCACGTCTTCCCTCTCGCCCCGCAGACGGCTGTCACCGGGTGCTCATCACCACAGTAGCCACATTGCCCTCCGGGCTGCATTCTCGGTGCTTGGCGAGTCGTGTTGGGGCGCCGTTGGATTGCCTCGAACTTCTCTTCCTTGATGGACACGTGCCTGGACGTGTGTGGTGGAGCGACGGGTGTGTGTAGGGCGGCCTCCATTTCCTCAGCACGAACATCCGACAGTTCGTGTGACCGAGCCAGAACAAGGATCTCGTCCAGCGAGATCCCAGGTTGACGAAGGATCAGCTTCCGCAGGAGTTTGGAACGGCATCCTAGTATTATCTGGCTTCGTATCTCTTCCCTCTGATCCAGGAATGTGCACGTGCTGGCCAGCCGGCGCAGCCGTGCGTAAAACATGTCGACCGACTCCGTGTCCGACTGCGACGCCCGTCTGAACTTGAACCTCTCGAAGTCAAGGTTAAGTTGGGGGTCAAAATGCCTGTCGAGCGCGGCGACCGCTGCTTCGTAGTCGTCGTCATCACCAGTGTTGGGGAGCGTTTCAAAAAGGTCATAGATTTCAGAGCCTCCATAGTAGATGAGTAGCGACCACTTCACGGTGCCATCGGTCTCCCTGGTGCCTCTGAAGTAGTGGTTGAGTCGTCCGACCCACGCTTTCCATCGCGGCGCTGCCGTGGCAGGGTCTGAGGCTTCGCTGAAAGGTGGCAGTGGCGCGATGGCCGTGTGGCTGTGTGTTGGGGGTGGCGCAGTGGCACCCCTGTCTGGACCGCTTCTCCCTGCCTGTTGGCTTACAGCACCAGTTGGGGCCGGGTTGCTCATGGCGTCCACGCGTCTGTGGGCAGGTGCGGAGGCGCAGTCTCTGCGCTAGGGGATCGCAAGCGTGCTTGTGGGCCGGCACGGTCCACGTGGGGTCGACTGGTCTGTGGGCCTCGAGGTATCATGTGGAGTGCCTCCGCTTCCCACGTCAGCTGAGTTAGCCGGAGTCACCTTGGTGAGACGGTGCTGAGCCCAGACGATGAAGGACCCCAGTGGGAGCAGGTATGTGGCGCTGTCTTTGCTGATACACCTTCTTCAGTGTGCATTGACCTCTCCCTTAAGCGGTGTCTCCCCCTGACCTGTCCTTCGTGCCACACTATGCAAAAACGCAGGCAGCCCACGGGCAGCAATGGGGACTGGGGGCCGGGCGCCAGACAGAGAGTAGGGCCAGAGCAGAGGCCTGCAGGGAATCGTCACCTCCTGATATGCTGCCGGTGAAGGCGGTGAGAGGCTGCAGTACCACGGTTGGCCACCGTGTCGAGAGTTCAGACGCGTCGTCACACTCACCGCAGATGGGTTGCCAGCGCCGCCGGCTGAACATGCTCCTGATGCACAGGGAGACGCGTGGGCGGGCGCGGGGCACAGCGGCCGGATGCTTCCGCCGGTCCACGTGGGCCGCAACCGCGGCGGCAGTCTCGGTGATGATCGGAGACGCCAGGCAGGACCTACGACCCTCGGCAGGGACAGAGCGTCGCGGGTGGGCTCCGCAAGCTCCCAGGCAGCCGGAAGGCAGAGGCCAGTGCACGCGTGCAGCGCGACCGGCCTCGTCGCCAATGTAGCGCGGCGGGGTCACGTGGATACAGGCCGCAGCAGCGCTGGAAATGAGGTACGCCACACAGTCAGTTGGGTGATGGCTGGAAGACCACGAGCGGTCTTCTTGCCGTTTATTTATCCCCTCGGGTCGAGCCCGCCCCGAGGGGTGTGTGGATGCATGTGGGTGCGATACATTGTTTGGGAGAGCCCGGATGGCTCTCTACACTCATGAATAGGAAATCGTGCTGGAGAAGCAAGGGAGTAAAAGGAAGAGACATCCCCCCTCTTGCTCGGTTCTACGTAGTCCGTAAGGTGAAATGGCAGAAGAGTGCGAGAGCGAGGCAGGGTAGAGGTGGAAGCTGGGGCTCGGGGTATGAGGAGAAAGAAGACAGGAGGGGCCAGAACCCAACGCAGATCATCGACGAAAATCCAATTGACCAAAGAGGCCTTAAAAGCTTTCCCCTCCCGGAGATTAAATAACAATGCCATTTCAGAGCCCGGTAGCCAGACTAAATAAACACTAACAGCCTCTCAAAGTTTTCAGTTTAGGTGAAAAACACACTTTCCAACGAATGCAGAAGGAAACTGGAAAGTTCCCAAACTAATTATTGGTTTTATTGAAAGCAAATGAAGACAGCCACTGACAAAGCTAAAGATCGTGGCTTTTGTAAAGTGAAAGACTTTTACCAAGTTTCACTAATAGACACAACCCACGTACAACATAAGCAGCAGCAGTGCAAACTGCACTAACTAAAAGAGCAGATAACACACTTGTGGCCGGTAGCCGTGCAAGCTTCCCTCACATTCAACTGAACAGGCAGAGCATATGAAGAAGTTGTGCAAGCTTTCCTCACATGCAACTGAAAAGGAAGAACACGTGAAGAAGCAATGCACACTCCTTTCACATGCACCGAACAGGCAGAGAATATGAAGAGAAAATGCAAAGTCCTTTCACATACACCGAACAGGTAGAGCATGTGAAGAAGTGCAAGCTTTCCTCACATTCAACAGAAAAGGCAGAGCATATGAAGAAGCAGTGCAAGCTTTCCTCACATGCAACTGAAAAGGCAGAACACGTGAAGAAGCGATGCACACTCCTTTCACATGCACCGAACAGACAGAGAATATGAAGAGAAAATGCAAAGTCCTTTCATATACACCGAACAGGTAGAGCATGTGAAGAAGTGCAAGCTTCCCTCACATTCAATTGAACAGGCAGAACACGTGAAGAGTGAAGAAGCAATGCAAACTCCTCTCACAGGCACCGAACAGGTAGAGCTAGGGTTGCCACCCTTTCCATACCCATACTGGTCATGCCAATATATGACCAACAAGGTAGTAACCCTAGGAATAACATGTGAATAAGTAGTACAAGCTTCCCTCACATGCAATGAACAGGTAGAGCATGTGAAAAGACAGTGCAAGCTTCCCTCACACACAGAGAATAGGTACAGCACATGCAGCAAGGCTGTGCACATAGTAAAAGTAACATTGGGATACAAAGGAACAAATAAAAGCAGCAGAAAAGGGAGGTTGTGTAATAAGTGCATGGTGTGCACACACTAGCAATGGCCACAACTGGATCACAGTGAATGGTTCTGAAGGACTCATCTGAAACCTTGGGATGACGTAGCTGGAGTGCTGAGTTCACTTCTATAGAGATCTTCTGGAGTATTATGTTGAGTGCTTAAAGCATCTTCTGAAGTCTTTTGCCCACTTCTCAATACTTCACCTGGACAATTGCGCCTACCTTTAAAGTCCACACCTGCCACTGCGTCCTTCAATCCAAAGGTCATCATTTTGTACTCTATCTGGGATAGGCCATCCTTTCTGGAGTATTGTGTCCAGTTCTTGGTGCCACCTCTGGTGTAAAGTGTGCAGTCAGGGGTGGACTGAGAAACCAAAAGCAACTATGGCAAAAATGCTCAAACTGCCCATGCTCACTTCCTCTCCTCACTTTCTGCCCTTCTCTACTCTCCCTTCTCCCTCTCTGATCTCTCCATCCCTCCCTCCCAATGTCCTCTCTTTCTCTCTTATTTGAACCCCCTTTGCCTTTCTGCAGTTACCCTGTGGGAGCTAGGGAAAGTGGCAGAGGCCCCAGTAGTGGACCTGGGCTTTCAAAACTGGACTCCAAGGGCTTCAGCCCACCAGGAAACGCCCGGTGGAATAAAAGGTAAAGCCGGCCCTGTGTGCAGCTCTGGATGCCACCACTGTTATATAGTGTCTAGTTCTTCAGGTCGCTAGTGCCATATTGTGTCTAGTTCTGGTAGGTTGATCGGAGGAGTCATCTGGAGCATGGTGCCAATATCCTGAAACCGTGTTTAGAGTTGTAAATGGCTGGATGGTGGGTGTTAATCTTGTGAATAATGGATAATGAATGAACGTCGAACAGATGATGAATGGAGAGTGAATTGTGATAGATAGTGAAAGGTGAATCCTCGATCAATGGTAATTAGATAGTAAACGGTAAGTTGATGATGGGTGGTGAGTGGTGAATAGATGGCAAATGTTGAAAGACAAGGAATGGATAGTGAATCCATACAGAACTGTGAGTGATGAATGGACTTTGAACAGTGAATGGATGGTGAATGAATGGTGAACACTCTCCATCCCTCAGACTTGAGGAACATTTCAGAAGCTAAGAAAGTCCACACCTCCAACTCTAATAGGCATTAGAGTGTTTGCCCATGAGAGCGTGGGGTAACAACAGATAGAATCAAAGCTCAAAATGAGCAATCCTGCAAACAAAAGAGGCACAACATCACATTCACTGTATAAAATGTGCAAGAAATGCTACATCCGTAAACAAAGCGATGCATGCTCCTGGATCATCTTCTGCTTTCTACCGCCCCACGGCAGCCATGCACCCAAAATGGCGGTTCTTGTAGTGATGACTCACTGAACCCATCCGCTCTTCCACCAACCCTCCATGCACGAAGGTATTTTTGTTAAAATGTACATTTTAAATAAAGGAGATTGACAGTGTTTGTCCTACAAACGACAAAGCTTGAAGTCACTGATATAGAGCAGCAATTAAAGCATGCAAAGAATTTGGTCAAAAAGGGAACCAGAACTGTGGGTACTCGGGTTCGTGATCTACTCTCAAGTGGCTTCTGCTATCAGCTGATACTTACACGTCTGTTTGTGTGCATGCATGTATGCATGTGTGTGCTTGTTAGTGTATGAATGCTAGTGTATGTGTGAGAGGGAGAGAATGGAGGATGTGTGTATGCATGTGAGGAAGAGTCTATGTGTGGGTAGGTTTGTGTCATCTCAGGGCAAGTAGGTGACAGTGGCCAGTTGATCACAGGACCCCATTTCTAATGCAGTCTGAGGGCAGGCTACGGCAGAGATACTTCCATGCTTCAGATCATGGATGATGCCGTGAGGATAACTGACGAAGGTAAAGCGTGCATGCTAGTGCTGTTAGATCTCTCCGCACCACCAAACACAACATCCTCCTACACACACTGAGCGAAGGAATGGACCTCAAAGGCAGCATACTGAAATGGTCTGAATCATATGTAACCAGCAGAACACAAAGCATTACCACTAGTAAGTGTGTATGGACTCCCAAAACTGTACCACTTGAAGTTACACGGGGCTCTACTCTCTACTTTTTAACCTCTATGTTAAACATGCATAGGAGATCTTCTCTAAATGAAGTATCTATTTTCACTACTATACTGATGATACTCGACAGTAGCTTAAAAATGACGGAATACAAAGTCTTCACAATTTCACCTCATATCTATTTCATGCTGGATCATGAATATCAAAAATGGAGCTCAAATTTAACACTCAAAAAATGTAACTTCTCCTTCTCGCACCAAACAGGTCACGTAATTTACTGTGTCAATGGGCTGAAAGGTTCCCAAAAATTGGATCTCCTGTAAAAGCACTTGGCTCCTCTAGATAAATCCCTAATCCCCACATTAAAGAAATCACCACCCTGAATGTCAGATTTCACCTGAAGTTACTACGCCTGAAGAATTTTGTACAGGACGTCTAATGCTATCCTGATCGCCACACAAGAAAATTTGTCATGGTTTTCCCAGTTTTCAAACATATACCATGACTAACCCTGAAATAGTGCTCAAACTAAAAGGTAGCTTGCTACACATACAAGTCCATCCATCTGATAAAAGCAGAGCTCTAAGACATCAATCCCAACTACTTCTAAATACTTCCCACTTAAAGAAAAATTATACACTCAAACGTACATTCTTTGGCAATGCCCTGAAAATCTGGAATGCTCTTCCCTCTCGTATAAGATAAGCATCCTCATTACAGATCTTTAAATCTATGGTAAATGAACACATATAACACACTGTCTAACTTACTTTAAGTTGATGAAACCTATAATATATTTGCCCATTCTTCCAGTGCATGTTTTTTCATGCTCGTTTCCTCATGACACAATTGTGTTGTTTACCTGCAGATTTTATTTATTTATGTGTATTCAGTGTAGCTAAATCCACTTTCCTGCACAACTTTATTTAAAGTGTTCTGAAACCCTCCAGGTACAATATTACTGTGTTGGAACCAGCAGTGTCGGGTTGGCTGAAGGGATGCCCCAGCCAGGCAGAACTACCGCTCCCGTCAAGGGCAGGTGATTACACTTGCTGTACAATCCTTTCTCACCAATGGGTAGCTTGGCACTGAGCAGTCAGGCTTACTACAGAGGCAATGTGTAAAGCAAAGGCACAGCAGCCACTCACAATAAATACACTGAGCATCACAAAAGAGACTTTACACAGGATGTATGTAAAAACGTTTATAGTCAACACACATATTCAATCATTATTTATTTTATTTTATTTGAAGAGTTTTATATAGCGCTGGCTAGACCCGGAGGTATCAGAGCGCTTTACATGAGGATAATTAAGTTACAAGTTACAAATTACATCCGTTACAAGATCATAGTAAGACACATGGAAATAAAAACAATGTTACAGTGATTCGTCCGAGGGAGGGGGAGGAAGGAGACACAGCGAGAAGACAAGGAAGAACTGTGCCCAATGTCCGGCTGGGTAGGTGACGGCCTAGGGGGTGAACCAAGGACAATCTCCTCTATAGCTGTCAAGCAGCTCCACCGGGCATCAGCCACAATTGCTCAGGTCTCAATGGTCAGACATAACAAGAGTGACAGTTTATGCATAGTTACATTAGTTACAGTTGGATAGTAAACATAGATGAACAAGTCCCCAGTAGCGGATATAGGGAGGGGGAGGGGAGTAGAAAAAGGGGGTTAAGAAGCAGATCAGCAAAAGAGGACCAGAGTGAGTAGTTTAGCAGTTCCAATAGATCGAAGGCCCACCAATGAAGAAAGTACTAGTGATTAAGTTCTCCGTAGTACACGTGAAGCAAGTATTGCCGCAAGATGAGTGCAGACGTCAATCGGACGGGGGAAAATTGTGGCCACCATTTTGGAGTCAGGCAGCATCTCGGGACCGATCGCTGTGAAAGGCATGTAAAATACAACCTAGTCCCAGGCCCGTCTTCTTACGCCACCAGCACCACTTTTGGGCATAAAACACATTCTGAAATATTACTAGCAGTACTAGGCCCACTTGTATTGTTATGACATAAATATTATGCACACTGTGGACAATTCTTAATCTGACCCCCCAAATTGAGAGAGAGCTCCTTTATGCGGTGCACAATATCAAAATTATACACATAAACGAAAATAGAACACTTTTTAGCAGCACCGCAAGCCGAAGCCACGCGGACAAACGCACTGTCAAAAGGCATTGTGCTCTTGGCAACAATCAATGTGTAATGCGGGACCGCCGGCCATTGTTGTGAAACACAGGTGGTCCACACACGATTACTCCCACTCACACACACACACTCACTCCTCACCACTATATGGTGTGACGGGTATCAGCCAGTCTGTACGGCACGCTCTTACACACACATACATACTCAGCACCCTAATGCGGTGCCACCGGTACCCAGCAGGATAATGGTTCACCCTCTGCAGATTCCGTGGCCCAAGCCTCCCTCCATCCTCATGTTCACCCCGATTGTCCTATACCCCTGGATGGAAGATAACCAACCCCGCCTTCTGGACACTGGCCGCTCGCAGCCGAAGTCACACTGTCTGGGTCCTCGGGAAGCAGGTGGGAATATGCAACAGTTTTAATTAGGAGGTAGAAGTACACAAGGGAGAGGTTAGCAGCCACTTGGGAAGTTCACCCATAGGTCTCAAAACACAAAGGCGTCACACAGTCTCTTGTCCCGCTTCCCAAATGTCTCGGAAGCATTTCTTCAACCCAGTCAATCTCTCTCGCTATTACCTGGTGCCAAGACATCTTTGGGAGGGGCCAGGTGTGGAGAGAGCAGTTGGTCTGCCGCAATGAGGTTCACTAGGATCAACTGATGAATGGGGAGTAACACAAGGGACCCTCTCGATAGGATGAAGCGCCCAGATCGGTACACGATATTTCAGGTCATGCCCAGGCAATCCGGGCACAGCACCTGGTGGGCGTTGGGATGAGTCGCACCAAGCACTTCAGATTTCAACACGATGAGTTGCAAATTCAGCGCCTCCCTGGAAAGGAGGCACAACGACATGTGAATGTTAAGATGGATTGCACCAGGCAATTCCGGTTAGACACAGCGACGAGATGCAATATCGTACCTCCCTGGAAAGGAGGCACCACGTCCGGTGCCCGATGATACAGGCTGTACCAGACAAGTCTGGTCACACACACAGGCACAAGTTCAGCAGAGCCACATGAGGTAAAATAAGGCACTGCTTCGGGTACACCCCCACCTCCGAAGGTCACACCCTGTGATTCGGACACTGCACGCAATGAGCAAATGTTCAACTTGGTGGGTGTAACCAGGGTTCACACACAATAGGTCATGACCCAAATATGGGTAGTGGCACAAACCAAAACGGTGGTTTCACCCAGAGACCACCTGAAGCCAAAGTAATGAGTTGAGTGATTGGTTTTATGCTCTTTTAAATAATATATAGGGGTAATATGAATCCCCAAGTTTAATTCTTGACGTCAAAACACTAGGGAAATAAGACCTCTTCTCAAGGCAGCATGATCTTGCGCGGACCACATCCAGACTTAGATGAGGACGTCTCGCTCATTAGAGCTTCGCATTTTATATCCTATTCAAACCGCGCAAGATCATGCTGCCTTGAGAAAGCCCTGGCTCCCTGGCCTTTGGGCGAAACACGTGTCGGCTGTTTTTCTATCTCTGCACATGTCTTTAAAATAAAAGAAAAGAACATTACAGAAGAGGTCTTATTTCCCTAGTGTTTTGACGTCAAGAATTAAACTTGGGGATTCATATTACCCCTATATATATTATTTAAAAGAGCATAAAACCAATCACTCAACTCATTACTGCACGCAATGAGCCTGCAGTCGGCGTGTCGCACGATAGAGATGCTGCACGATCAACGAAACATGCCACGCGGGGTCGCGCAATCGGTGAATCCGCTCACCATCAACTAGACGCTTATGAGTGTCGGGGTCCCCACAGTACAGGAAATACCCATCCTAGATGCGGGCAAGATTTCAGGGCTCTGCACTAGACAATCCGGTCTACAGACACAAGTTTTAGTTCCATGCTCGCATTGCACTACCAGTTGAGATTCAGTAGCCGAGGTGGGCTCTCCAGATGTCACAGATAGATGGTGTAGGTCCCACGTGGGAGATCTTTGATGTCCCTGTGATCTCCCAGCCAACAGGAGGCCCACGGTCGGGCCATTGAAGAGCACACTTCAGGGCGCTACACTTCAGCAGGTCCTTGATCCAGGCCAGTCTCTATTCAGACAGTTATCCTCTATGTGCACAACAGAGTCCTCTGACAACGTGCCCCACTCAGTCTGGGTTGTCCGGTCCCGCGTCCCTACAAGTGTATATCACTCTTTGCTGAAGGATGACATCCATAGTTATACTGTTGTGTGCCTTTGAAATTCTGGATGTTTTAGGGGTTTCCTTTTGAACCACAAAAGTCTCCCCTAAATTGTAGGCCTGTCTGCCTTGGGGCCGTGAAATGCAGAACTTAATCTTTAGTGGGGCCATGATCCGGCACCTAGAGGCCAAGGGGCATATTTACAAGCCCCTATTGCCTCCACAACGTCACATTCAGTGACATTGTGGTGGCGATAGGGGCTTCACCTTATTTTGAAGGCAGCGTTAAGCCACTTAACGTGGCTTAATGCTGCCTTGTAAATAAGGCACCCGTTCACGCTGCACTTAGCGTGAAAGGGGAGGGCAATATGTGTTGTGGTGGGTGTTCCACCGCAACACCCATTGATTTTGATGATGCCCCCTATTTACAAGGGTGGTGTAAATAGGAGGCAGCTCCAAAATTAGGACCAGGGAAAACCTGGTCTTAAACAAGCGAAATGAAGAGAAATTATTTATTTCTCCTCGTTTTTGCTGTTTCCATGTGTGCTGAGTTGTGCAGCACACATAGAAACAGCAAATTGCCATTGATTGTTTATGTGCAGGAAGATGACCCTTCCTGCACATAAACAATCCCGAAAAGAAAAATGACGTTTTGCAAATTCTATGTGTGCTGCATTAAGCAGCACACATAAAAGTTACAAAACGTCATTTAAAGATTGTTTATGTGCAGGAAGGGATACCTTCCTGCACATAAACAATCTTCCACTCAATGCAGACACCCTTGCAGTATGGTGCAAGGGTGCCTGCGTTGGAGCTAGGCTGCTAAGTTTAGCGCCAGCGCAGGGGGAAACGCAGGGCTGAACCATATTGTTGTAAATATGGTGCAGCCCTGCGTTTCTGAAGTGGCTGGGTGTGGCGTTAAGGCAGAGAGGCTAACACCACACTCTGTCACTTCGTTGTAAATATGCCTTTAAGTGTCACAACCTCTATCTTCAGTATATCCCATTCGTCCCTCAAATGGCAGAGGTCTGCCGTTCCCGTGGGGTGCCCATAGTTTACGGCTGTCATTTGGGCAATGCACAGATGTGCTCCCCCTACCGTCCCCTGGAGTCCCCTGGACCCGGACACCACGGTCCCTGAGACTCTTGGAGCATAGAAATGCCCATATTCTATAAGTGTCACAGTAAAAAACCACAGGAGGTTACCCGTAAACCCAGTTGAGACCTGGTTAACTTGTGTTATAGCATACAACAACGTCTCAACAGGTAATATCCATAGACAATTATGTAAAACATGCACAGTTTATTGCAGAAAGGAAGAAACAAGGAGCCATCAATGGTTCTTAGGAAAATTGTAAGGAGCGGTCTATATTTTGGAAAAATGAATACAAATAAAGTATCAGCACTACTTGCATTATATGTGGGTGTAACCCATACACTCTTGTGCACAACCGTGCTAGTGCATAAGGGTGAACGGCGCAATTGACAAGTGAGGCAAGGGAAACGGCGATAACGGTGCAAGAAAATATACAATCACTTAAATGGTTGCAATACTTCAAAAATTATTATGAAATTTTTATGAAAATACAGTCATCAACAAGTTAGAAAACCAAAAACGCGCCAAAGGTTGCGCTGGGTGGTCGACGGTTTTTCGACCTGTGATCAGTTCACGTCATCTTCAGGATTGGGTTACAAAGGAATTTGGTAGTACTGTCTAGGAGGTGGAACAGAAATCCAAGGAATGGTACTTCCAAATGTGCACCCAAGGTATCGTGTGCAGGAAATCCAGGTAGATGGATGGAGAGAAAGGCACTATCATTCTGGTGTGCTAGGGCAATTCCGTTTGACGAAAATAGCTGAGCATGCGTGCAGGTCCCGGCGTCCGGATTGCGTGTGGCGCTGTTATCAGGGGGGCGCGTAGTCAAGCAACAGCTAACATCACGATGAAGACATCCAGGCGAGAGGGAGACTGTGTAATGAATAAAGGCAGCACCTGGAGCTCTGAATCCACCCCGGGTGCTGCCTTTATTTATTACACAGTCGCCCTCCCGCCTGGACGTACTCATCGTGACGCCGGCACATGCTTGACTACGCACCCCCCCCCCATGGGTGCTGCCTTTATTCATTACACAGTCGCCCTCCCGCTTTGACATCCTCATCGTGACACCAGCCCTTGCTTGACTACGCACACCCACGATAACAGCACTACATGCAATACGGACACCCGGACCTGCACGCTGACTCCGTTATTTTCGTCTAACGGAATTCCCCTAGCACACCAGAATGGTAGCGCCTTTCTCTCCATCCATCTACCTGGACTTCCTGCACACCATACCTTGGGTGCACGTTTGGAAGTACAGTACCATTCCTTAGATTTCCGTACCGCCTCCTAAACAGCACTGCCAAATTCCTTTGTAAGCCGGTCCTGAAGATGACCTGAACTGATCACTGGTTGAAATGCTGTCGGCCACCCAGCGCAACCTTTGGCGCGTGTTTGGTTCTCTAACTTGTTGATGACTATGCATTTTCATAACAATTTCATAACAATTTTTGTAGTTTTGCAACCCTTTAAGTGATTTTATTATTTCTTTGCGCCGTTTTTTGCTGTTTCCCCTGCCTCACTTGTCACTAGCGCCGTTCACCTATCCGCACGAGCACGGTTCTGCATAAGATTGTATGGGTTACACCCACATATAATGTAAATAGTGCTGATACTTTCTTTGTAGTCATTTTCCCAAAATATAGGCTGCTCATTACAATTTTCGTAAAAACCATTGATGTCTCTGTGTTTCTTCCTTTTTGCAATTACTGTGCATGTTTTACATAATTGCCTATGAGAGCATATTCTATAATTGGCATTTCTAAGCGAGTTATGCCAATACCCCTTTACCAATGGAAAGGGTTTGGCTTTGTGAATCCATTGATTTGAAACATCATGAGGCTGCTCCACTGCAATCCACAGTTGCAGTCCGAAGTAATGTCCTCCACTTCCCTGTGTTAACCTATGGGAAGAGCAGGCCTCATAGGTAGTGAAAACACACATAGGTATTCCTCACTACCTGGACGAACCTGCGTTATTGCGCACCCTGACCTGCGATGGCAAGAGGGACACATACTTTCCAGCACCAGTGGTGCAAGTGTCCCCGCCCTATTCTGCACGGCAGACCAGACATGGGTTTAACTAATACGTGTGTCCATGGCAACCCACAAGCCTGCGTTGGCAGACGGCACACGCAATCACAGGCACCATAGGTGTGGGTGCGCACTCACAGCGGCCTATACTGGCAAGCTGCTCATGAGTTTACTCACGATAGATACGAGTGAGCACCCACCGGTCAGCAATGACAGATTGGCCCGTGTTTCAGAACATGGAATCAATGCCACTTCCCAACACGGATAGGAAGGGCGTGCACTCTTTCATGCGGCAAGGACAGGTGGGACACCTGGCTTACCCATGCCCTAGCAACTTTGGTGCAGAGACACACACACCACCCTGCTTGTACCAGCCGAACAGGGGTGGACCCCTTACAGTTGCGACTGCGTACTCCTGGCACGTGACCGCAGACCGGGCACCTTGCCGCTAGCACCATGGATGCAAGTGTGCAGACACATGTCTGCACTGGTAGACCTAACCCAGAGGTTAGAACCCTGGGGATGAGGGTATACACTCACAAGCCCGCGAGGGCATCTATCCAAAATGCCATAGGTGCCATGGCCCATCCTCCAATCCTGCAACCGCAGGCAGGACAGGTATCCAAAACAGCTTCAGGGCTGGTGCGCACACCCCGATCTGCGTTGGCAGACCAGCCTGTGTTTCAGAACAGCGTATCAGCTCCTCTTCCTCATGTATATAGGGAGGCGCACGCACTTCCACACAGCCTTGAGAGTGAGGGTATGCGCAGGGCCCTGAGGCCACTCCAGAGAACCAGCAACACCCCCGGAGTATCCATGGGTAGAGTTGAACTCTAAGGCAGGGGAAGCCCCATCTGGGGTGTTCCTCACTACCTGGGCAGGGGAAAACCATATGTGCCCGCCCGGCCTTCAGCCTACCACTCCCCGGTGCCCAACAGGGCTTCCCTGGGTGGATGCTTTCATGGTATGAGAAGACCCACTCAGGGTTGGCTGAGGCTTAAGTGATGCCAGCTTAGACAGGGGTGCCTTGGCCTGTCCTGGCCGACCCGATATAGGGTTGATGACTATCCGGTGGGTGGCACACTCAGTGCTATGTCCCATTCCTAGCCAGTGCCGTACCCGCCCCAGGTATGTGGTGCACTTGTTTACAGGGCGCACCAAGGTACGGCACCCAGAACCCAAAGTATGCACAACCTCAGTCCAATGCGGGTGAGGCGGGCATGCGCACTTTCCCTCTGCGTACAGGTGAAAGGTGCCCAGATGCCTAAGGTTATGTAGAGAGAGTCGGCAAAGACTAGGAGGAAAATGAGAAAAGTTTTGGGGCAATTTCCCCTAAAGAGGTCATGTCCAACACACTGTATGAAGAACTATAAAAGATATGGAATGCTTCTTGTTGGTTTTTATTAGATGAAACCTGGAGCCAGACTTGGCACACCAGGTGTGCTCCTGGACTATGCAGGCACTCTGACTCAGTGACACCTCACAATCACACACCTCCAGAGGCAAATGCCCACAGAGTCACATCCAGAGGCCTTCACAGGAACGAACACAGGTATATATAGTAACAACAGGAACACAGAAACACCCACACACACAGACACTCAAAGCGTGACACACATCCAGAGACACATCTAAACCCCCAGGGGAACATATCCATCTAATACAAACTAAGACAAACACATTTGCAGTTAAGCAGGCAGATTTTGGAAGGCTAAAGGCATACATAGATGCCTTTTCCGGCTACCCTATCTTATTTTCCATCCCACTGGCACAGGGGCTCAATTTCAGAGATGACCAAACAGCACATGAAACGGATAAACAGCTTGAGCCTGTACTAAGAACTAACCTGTGATGGGAAATAGAGGTAATGAGCCTAGGACCCTCAGGTGCAAGGCATACTCAACCAGGAGGAGGGAACGTGGCATAACAGCTAGAGATGCACCGTCTGGAGCTGGGGAACCAGTTTCAAGTCCCAGTGCCAGCTCAAAATCCTGTGATTCTGGGAAAATCGCTTAATCTCCCCGTCCCTAAAAAAAAATGAACCTGACCTTGTGTGATGTAATCTGGTGCTTGTGTAAAGCGTTCTACTGCCCTTGGGCCAGGTTCCTGCTATATAAAACCAGGGCACAGCCTACTGAATTATCAGGTTATTGTGTTCACATCTGGTAAATCATGCCAAGCAGTGGTTGTCTATTGCTGCAACACAAATCCATTGAACTTTCTTTACTGTGGCTAGCAGTTGCGGCAATATCTCCAGCAACAATTTTGGGTCACTTATAACTAATGGTAGGCTAGTGGCACTATGGTACCCCTGGGAAAATTGAATTTTTCATGCGGAACTCATAGATCATTCTGGTGGCCTATGGTGGCACACGGAATTCAAACATGAGCTTCCAGAAGACCCTAATAGGTTGAGACCAAGGGGTTTGGGGTGTTGAGGGCACCAACATATTTTAACTGCTATCAGTAATTGGGATAGTCAGCCGTTTTCCCCACTATGATCTGACTACGTGATTTGGAATAATTTCTTGAAAAACAGTTAAGAGGTTTCCATGTTTTTGGGATATGCTCAGTATTGAGTCTCAGCCTGAGCCTCTGAATTTGATACATGTGTCTGCCATCTACCACACCCAGGACACTTTCATAGACTTCAGTATTAAGTAGTTTGGACACTCAGACCAGTAGTTGTTAACCTGAGGTCCGAGGACACATGGGAGTCTGCGAGTCCTACTCAGGGAGTCCGTGAATGGTTTACAAAATTAAATAATATTAACATTAATACATTATAGAGTGTGTATGAATAAAGAAGCACATTTTAAAACTTTTCCTATTTTTGATTGTGAATTAAACAAAATATTTTAATAATTGGAGATTTATTTGGTGTTTACTTGTTTTTATATTTTTGTGTATTGTATTGAGGTTCAAATCATAGCAATTGCTAAGGCCGCGGTTTTCGTGCTTCCAATAATGACTCAGTGGGTGTCCCCAGATTGCAGAACTGATTCATTGTGGGTCCACAGCAGTGAAAAGGTTAAGAACCACTGCTCTACGCAGCTCTGGAATCATTCATGCTGCGGGATTCTTGCAGGCTAATATTGGGCACATTATTTCTTAGGAGAGTTCAGTAGCGGCTCCTGGAGGGAGTGCTGCGGGGTGGTGGGGCAGGTCGGGGAGGGGCAGGGTGGGGGTAGTAAACTCCGAGCATGTCGAACTGATTTAAGTACATAAATAAATAAACGAATTACATTGCAGCGCTGCATCGCAATCGGCGATGCAGCGCGCGCAATGTAATTCGTTTAATTTATTTATTTATGTACTTAAATCAGTTCGGCCGTAAGCCGGAGTTTACTACCTTCCACCCTGCCCCTCCCCCGCCGCCCCGCAGCACTCCCTCCAGGAGCCGCTACTGGGAGAGTTGCTCCCTGAAATGGAAATCAAACAGGTTTTCATAAACATTGCTGTAATAGTTAGGGTTAGAGACTAGAGACGAGAGACTGTAGCCATTCTGTCTCACTTGTGCTGTGCTCTAATTGTTGTTTTTAATTAAAGTGTAATTCCTTTTTTTTAAACTTTATTTGTCATTTTCATTGTCATAACATTGAACAATAAAGGAAGTCTACACAACAAGCAGGCAGACATAAATAGGAATGGTAGGGTGAACACATGCATTAGGCATGAGAGTATGCTCCAAAGGGGCATTTGGTGGTAGGTGAACAGTCCCTTGGGGGAGTCACAAATTCTACGAAATACATGGCATACAGGCACCAACACAATGGATGATAGAATGGGGGAGGAGGGAGGAAGCCTGCTTCACCACGAAGGAGAGAGGCATTTTTGCCCTCAATCCGTCACATCAAAGTCGACGGTCAACAAATAATCGTGGAGTGGCTGCCAGATATCTTTAGGCCGGGTTGTGGGTGGAAGGAGTGTGGCAGAGACTTTGCTAGTAATATTGCAGTATATCATGGTTGTTAGCCTTTCGGTTTCAGTGGGGGTGTGCTTGCTGCCCCAGTGAAGAGCCACCCCTCATTTTGCAAGCCAGAGTGCAATGTTAGTAAATCTGCGTAAGCTAGGCGGGATATCTTTAACGTAGCCTAGAATTGCCAACAAGGGGTTAGGTGCCAGGGCGATTCCAATCATGATAGATATCAGGGAGAGTATTTTTGTCCAATGCGCTTGTATATGTGGGTGGGTTCAGGCAAGTTGAATGAAAGTCACATCATCTGCTCTGCATTTAGGGCATTGGGAGGACTGCGTGTGATCGATTCTAGCCAGGCTATGAGATATAGTGTATGCTCAATGCAGAAATTTAAAATGCAACAGTTTATGCCAATGGTTAGAGGAAAGAAGCTTTCTTTGGGTGCCGCAAAAGTGGCAGGTCTTATCAGGCAGTGGATGCACCAGATCTCGCTCCCACACTGCCCTAACCGGCCCGTCATGCTCCGGTTTTAAGGAAATGTATTCATGGTACAGTCTGGAGAACAGATGCGTCCCCCCTGCGGCGGTGATAACTAACGTCAAAGGTGGAAATTCATCCAGCACCAGCGGGTATGAGGGCAACCTAGTACGTAGTGTATTATGTATGCATTGGAGTATGAAGTGATCCATGTGTGTGGCATCTTAGTGTGTAATGACATGGCCATCTGGAAATAGGCCCCCAGTGGTCTGTAGGTTATGGGCCAGTGGTGTGCGCCTTAACAAGCCTTTACTGCATGAGTGGGAGCCAAGGGTTACATGTCAAATAAAGGGCAGGTGAATAGAGTATACACAGTTTCCTCTGTGCTCAGCTGGTGGTAGATAGAGTCTGGATATCGAAGGGGTCCATTGGGAGGCCCTTGGGGAGTAGTGAGGGCAGCAGGACCTGCCATACTTGGTCTCTCTCCGGTCTCATGTAGGGACGACAGGAATCCGTATGTTACCAGGGGTAAGCAAAGTGGCACTGTGCTGCGAGAAAATACAACTGCAAATCTGGCACGTCAAATCCCTCCCTCTCATATGGGAGGGTCAATGTTTCCCATTTAATCCGGGGCCTTCCACCCACCCAGGGGAAACAGCCTTAACTCCGCAGTCAGAACAACAACCTGCCTTTACAATGCAGTCACCACCCTGACTACAATGTTACCACGCATTCCTTTAACCCGAAGGTTGATACAACAACTTGCTTTACGGGGCGTGTTGTTGGACTGGTGTTGGATTTTAAGTCCAACACCTTCCATACTGTTGCGTAGACTGGAGTTGGAACAGTAATTTATACTATTCCAAAGTCCAGTGCCCCCGAAGGAAAGTCATTGTAATGACTTGCGTGGGAAAGTAGCGCGTGGTAATGTTGTAGTCGTGGTAGTGACTGCGCTGTAAAGGCATGCGGGGTAAATGCATGCAGGGTTCCGTCAAAGAACCCTGCCCAGACAAGCCAGAGCAACAGACTCCTCACGGTAGCAAAAAAGTTGTTAGTTAAGGGGATTGGTATGTTTATGAATCAGTATAGGAATTGAGGGAGTGCTAACATCTTAATAAGGGTGATTCAGCCCTCCATAGACAGGGGCAATTTAATCCACTGCTCGATCTGCATGGTCGGCTTGTCAATGTCCGGTCCATAGTTCGACCTAATAATCATGTCTTTCTGTCTATGGAATATAATTCCTAAGTATTTGGTAGATTCCTCGCACCAGGTCAGGGGATAGTCCAGCACCCCAGGGGTCATGGCTTCAGTAAGTGGGAAAAGTTCTGACTTGGCTCAGTTAATGGTAAGGCCAGATAGTCCGCCAAGTTGAATGATCTCCTGCACAAGAGGGACGATGTTGTCCGCATACATGAACAGTAGTAGGGGGCCCTTACCAAATTGTAAGCCACAATGGAGGTGTTTCTCCTGGAGATGCATAACTATAGCAATAATGAAGAGCAATGGTGACAGAGGGCAACCATAACGGGTCCCCTTGGCCACCTGAAATGGGTCAGTGAAGGAGCCATTAGCCCTCAGCCATGCCACTGGAGTCTAATAGAGTAGAATGAAAAGAGCTGTGTACCCACGTAGCAACCACAGCTTGTCCAGAGTTACCCTGAAAAAGCACCATTCTAATAAATCGAATGCCTATTGGGCATCCAGAAGGGTGCCTGCCACCGGTACTTCTGGGGATATCCAGTTCAGCACTGCAGAGAGTATACAGACTGAGGGAGGTGGACCTATGAGGGACAAAACCAGCTTGTATCGGCGATATAATTTGTTTAATCAGGAGAGTCAGCAATGTGGCAATAATCTTGGCAAGGATTTTATTGTCATGATTGAACAGCGAAAGAGGGCGGTATTAAGTACAGAGGTGAAGTGTCTTGCCAGGTTTTAATAGCAAAGTAAGCACAGCTTCCCGTAGCGTGGGCAGAAGTACCCCGGCCTCAGGACTTCAGCATACACCTCCAGTAGATGCAGGGCAAGCAAGTGTTTATATACCTTGTAGAGCTCACAAGTGAGCCCATCAAACCCATGGGCTTTAGACTCATCGAGGGCTTCTATTGCCTGTGTAATTTCTTCGGTGGTGATGGGTTCACTCAAGAACTGTCTCTGCCCATTGGTTATTAAAAACCATTGCGATCTTGGCGAGGTACTGTTTGATCGAGGAAGTGTTTTCTGCTGTCCGGGTGGAGTATAGCTGCTTATAATATTTTAAAAGCTCATCCAGTATGCTCTCATTATCCAGCACACGCTCCTGACCCTCTGTCAGTAGCTTGGTGATGTACCCACGTTGCCTGTTAAGGTGCAGTAACTGGGCCAGAGTGTGGCCTGGACGCTATCCCTGCCCGTATCACCTGGCCCGTGCATATTTCCCCAAGTAAGTCACTGCCCTGTCCGCCACATTCTGAAACTTGTCCATCAGGACTGAGCGATGGAGCATTTTACGCTGACTGTGCAGTTGTGAATCCTCACAATCCGTATTAAGCAGTTCAGCCTCAATGCGGGCTAGACGGCCGCGGGTGGTTCGCAGTACCCCCGCATGCTTGGAAATACATGCCCCATGGATATCGGCTTTAAAGGCCTCCCATAAGGTGGCCTGCGTGTCGACTGAGCCGGCTTTGCCTGTAAAGTATTCAGTATTCAATAGAGTCACTCAGTTCCATGTAGAAAACCTCGTCATGGAGCGCGTTATCAGGGAATCACCATTGCCATGCCAGGCCTCCTCCATATGGCACTTATAGCACCATCCGAACTGGGGAGTGATCTGACAGCGTACAGGGAAGATGCATCACATCAGCAAGCCATTGGGATGGGCTCTCAGTCATGAACCAGTTGTCAATCCGTGTTCACACCCCATGAGGTGCGGAGTAGGATGTATATTCTAAGGACCATGCATTACGCAACCACCATGCATCTGCAAGGGCGTAGGTATCGTGAATATCCTGAAGAACGAGCAGAGCCCTTGGCTTGCCTTCCACATTGGAACCTGTGGAATCTACAAGCGGGCTATACGCCAGATTAAGCCACCTCCCAGAATCACCACGTCAGCCTTGGCCTGTCCCAGGTGCGCAGAAAGTTCATGAAAAATGTCAGGAGCATCTCTGTTCGGGGCATAGACATTGGCCAATAGTACTTGTTTGCCTGCCAGGACGCCTGAAACTATAACATATCTCCAGTGAGTGTTGATGAAGCTGGCTGTATGCGTGAATGGAATGCTCTTGTATATCAGTGTACACACCCCATTGGAATAGGAGCTGTAGTAGGAAAAAAATAGTTATTCTCCCAGTTTGAGGCAAATGGGGATGTGTCTTGGGGCGAGAGGGGGACTTCCTGTAAAAAGGCCACTTTTATGGCATGTCGTGTTAAATAAGATAGCACTTGTTTGCCCTTACGAGGGTTATTGAGACCCCTGATATTCCAGGTCATACAGGTGACCTCCGCCACCGGATCCCCTCTATGAGGAGCCATAGGCATCTATATGGGTGTGTGTTCAGAACTACGTACAAAAGGGTGAAATGATAACATTGCAGCCTGACATCGATATAAAATGAGCAAAAAGCAAACAAACATCCAACACCCCACCCTCCACCCACACCAGATGTCACAGCATCCGGCGAATCCCATGACAAAGAAGAAGAAAACACAGACCCCAACCAATAGCAACATGGTGTACACCTTGAAGGTGGGCTACAACACGGCAATCGGGGCTCAGATGGAATCGGATACCTGGATACTATAGAAATTCAGGTTTCAAATGAATGGTCCTCAAAGAAAAAGCAAGTCAGCAAATCGTCAATTAAGCAGTGACACTGTTCAAAAGTGTAGATAGCAAGCAGGCATACATTACATGGCCCCCAGCAATAACGGATATTGATAACTTAGCCTGACGGTGAGCGGGCAGCGCCAACAGGTGCCACTGAAGGGGAGCGTTCCAGTGTTTTGTGGCGTGTTCATCCTTCCCCCCATTGCACTGTTTGTAAAAGTCTATAACCTCCACACGGGTGGCAGAGATCTGGATTTATCTGTTGACCTCAACTCGCAATTGGGCCGGGTATAGCATGCCTTACTTGAGTCCTTACTTGCGAAGAATGTTCTTGGCGTCTGCAAATTTGCATCTCGCTTCCTGGGCCGCCACAGTAACGTCGGGGTATAGGAATATGGGAGAGCCCTGGAATTGCAATGGGCCCCGTTCTCATGCTAGGGGCAATGCTGATTCCCTTTCCCTGTAGTTGAGCAGGCACATGATGAGCGGGCGTGAAGGACCGCCAGGCTGCGGGGCGAGGGCCGAGGGATCTATGGGCTTATTCCATAGCAATTGCTTCTGAAAAGCTCAGGCGCTCAAATATTTCTGCAAGAAGGCGTTTAACGAACAGATCCAGGCAGCCCATATCTGTAGTCTCAGCCACTACCACAACTCTAGGTCTTTGTTTTTTGCGACTGTAGACTTGAGCAGCCTTTCAATTTTCTCTAGCCATTCTAGAGTTGTTGCAGCGCCATCTTCCAACTCTGAAATGTGCCCCTCAGCGTTGTCTAGCCTGGTAGTATGACGGTCCAGGCGCTCACCCATGCAATCGAGCCTGCTGGTCTCATCTCTAAATGAGCAAGGTGGACTGAGGGTTTGGCGGACAGGGTGCTCCATCGCATTTGTAATAGAGTACCCTATCTGCCAAACTCTAAATCCGGCCCTCAGTTTCCAGCTGCTGAGAAAGTTCCTTCTAGCCAGTCTTGCAGCCCCTAGCTCCTGGACACCAAGTCTCTCAACAGCCAAACCTCCTGCAGGGACCAGTCCTCTGTGGTCAGCTGGGCCTTCTTATAATCAAGAGTCCTTCTGTTTTCAGAGTCCCTGAAGCAGGCAAAGATGAGGAAAACTATTCAACACTTACAGGGCAGTTCCAGTGCCTGGGATCTGACAGGAGTTAGGATTCCTTGTGTCCTTGTGTGAACTTTCTTCTTCCAGCAGTAGTATTCTCCCAGCAGGGCCTTCTTCTTCAGATGAAGTTTTCCCAGGTCTAGGAATGTAGTGGTCATAGTTGAGGTCCTAGCTTTATCCTGTACACTAGTGACTGGAGAATTCCTACCACCCAGTTTTATTATCTCACAGTCTCTCCACCTCCTTTTTCACCACACCCTCTTTTCCTTCTTGTAAAAAATTACCCAGGAGCCCCTATTTCAAGATGGCAGGACCCAGGTGCCACAGGGAAGCCTATCTTCAGCTCCTTAGCTACTCCCAAATTTAGAAGAGATCTTCTATTTGTCTTGGTCAGTATTGGATCTCTTCCCTGCTGTGAGTGGAGCCTGACTATTTGAAAAGTCCTGGAAGTAAAAAAATGCACTTCTAAAGCTGCGCTTTGTTCTGCCAACTGTTCCTGGCCACTAGCAGGTGGCTAATATATGCAGTAGCGGCTGGCAGGGAACAAGAGTGGAGGGGCGGGGGGAAAGGAGGGTGACGGAGGGGTGAAAAAAAAACACACTTACCTCCTCGCCGCCGCCGTCCCTTGTCGTCTCTCTGTGGGGAACCAGGAAGCACACAGGCTCCCTCCCCTGAGCACCTTGGCTCGGCACTCAGACGGGGAATGGGAGGCTGGGCATGTTCCCCACCAGGCTGTGTAATGCAGCCTGGTGGGCAACATGCAAAGTGCGCATGAATGTTTGGACGGCCCGAGAGGGCCCACTTTGGAGTGCAGCAACCACTCCTCCTCCGAGATGTCACAGGAGCCCAGCCCTGCCCCGCCCAACCTGGCTGATACTAAAAATAAAATGATAACTTCTGTTATTAGCATTTTATTTTTGCTTTTACACTGCCCCGAGAGCAGTAGGGCGATGCCTATATGTGGGTGGTGTACATACACATTGCAGCTCACATATGACATTTAACTTCCAGGCCACATGCACAATTTCTACACCATCTACAATGGTCTTACCTGGTAGGTAAATAAACCAATTGGGTTAAACCAATTTTACCACTACCATTTTTATGTACGGAGCACACCTACTGTGAGACTAATTGGCAGTGTCACGGGGCATGGTGTCTTAATATCTGCAACAATAGGGGTCCAGGGAATAAATGTGGTCTGACCATGCAGAAAAGACATATTAGCTACAGATACTCAATGAGGTTTGAAGTAAAGGACATGCTGGAGATGAGCCTGCTGGGAATTCTGATGCATAGAACTTGAATATTGGATGAAAAAAGATTAATTTTCCTTGTGAAAGCAAGGGGTTACTTTAATTGTGTGCTCATCAATTTCACTGACAAAGAGTTTTCTGTGACCATTTTGGTAGAAATGAACTGATGTTGCTAATATCTCTTTTCATGTTTTGTAGAAAATGGATTGATTTTCCTTCTCTCTTCCTTGCATGTTTTGTGTTGAGAACTACCGGAGTGGTGTTACAAGAAATGTATTGCATGGAAAAAGAAGATGGACACATTGCTTAATTTGTCAAAAAATAGGTGCAGGGTGTCATAGGGGATGCGAGTTCGAGGGGTCCTTCTATCATCTACTGTGGGAATGCCCAATCCTGCAGGAGTACTGGAGGAAAAGTAGCTGAAGCAATGACAGATGTGGTGGGTATGGAAGTTCCACTAGAACCAAAATAGTTTCTTGTGATTACCAATGGGAACGATGATTGGCCACGACATGTAAAGCAATGGTTGACATTAGCTCCCATAGTGGCAAAGCGAAATGTAGCAAAGAAATGGGGGGCGACCGCCACTCCATCTGTGGAGGAATGGGAAAATGATCTTGATTGGTGCTGGCAGGCGGAAGTTACGATATATAAGAGTAGAGGGTGCCCTAAGAAAGGAGAGAAAATTTGGTGGGCATGGCAGACATATCGAGGCTTATAGATGGATACTGTGATGTAACATGTTTGCAATTAGTTAAGATTGTAGCAAATCATAGAATGCATATGACTTGGAACCAAAACAAGAAATGATGACACAATATAATTGCTCTTTGTATGAATTGATCGTTGTTTACGTACCAATAAAAAGATTAAAAAAAAAAAGGTGCAGGGAAGTTTTTCCTGGGAGCTTGCTGTTGGAGGTTTGAATACTGGGTTTGCCAAATACCAAGGCTGCATAGTTATGTCTCTTTCTACCGCCACCTACACTTCCTATCTCTTTATTTGCAGGACATTTTCCATTTCTACTTTCTCCTTTCTTACAGTTTTCCTGTCTCTTTCTTTATTTTCTGCAGTTCTCTCTCTTGTTCTGGGTCAAAGTCTGGTGATAAAAAAATAAGTCCTGTATGCCAAAAATGAATGCAGTGCCCACCACATGCAAGCACCAGGACAAATTTAAACACTGTCCTGGGTTTGCCAAATAAATGCTTCAATTAATCTACATATACAATGAACCTTTGGGTGTAACGTTGGATTGGTTTTGACCTTCATGTATATGATCTCTTTGTCATCGTAGAACTGCACCCACTTCTCCATGTAAAAGAAAAGATGCAGCAGTTACCCATAATGTAGTGTCCTATTCAGGAAACTCGCCGCCTCATGGTGATCTGCTCTTGATCCCTCTCACCCACCCATTCCTGTATCGAATTCTGGACCCAAAGCTCCCCGTCTGTGCCCCATTCAGCACCCTCGGTCTATCTGGCTTGGAGTGGACGCAGTATGTTTCAGAAGACACTAAAAGTCACTCCTTCCCACAACTTCTCCCAGCACCCGCAGCAGAGGCATGACCTTCATCTACTTTGAAGACACAACATAAGTTCCACCTGCTGATCCTAAATTTGGCCTAAAGATCATCAATTAGTTATGAAGACCACACAGGAAATCCATACCCTTCTGTCTGAATCTGTATGTCACTTAACTGATTGAACTGAAACATGGTTTGAAGATAGCACGGTCACCATCTACTCCTCCTGGTCACAAAATCATACTGAAGAATAGAGAAAGAAAACAAGGGGAACTTTAACCTACACGTATGAACTACCCTGCTCCACAGTGTCGGACATCACATTCTCATTCTTTGAGTGCATAGCGCCTTGAGTAGCTCCACCATGAGCTCCAATAGTTCTTTCGTCGCATCAGGTGTCTACTGCCCCTTTATGATCCATCCTTCCTAGATCAATTATGTGAGCGTGCTCTTCATCTACAGACCAAAGCCAACAAAATCCTGATTACGGGAGACTTTAATTTGTGGATAGAAAGATTCGATGTGAAATATGCTATTGCCGTCCTCAGTAACATGCAGGATCTTAGCTTCAACATGGTTGCAATCACCCTACCATCCACGCATGCACACACTAGACTGCATGTTCAGGTACAATATTGAAACCTCCAACCTAACAGTGTAACCCCTGACAGGTCAGGGCTCTCTTACGTCTCCATCAACCTCTCAAACCTACCTTAAAATCCCTGTCCATGCCACCACAACCAGACTTCCCCATCCACATCAAACACTTTAGTAACATAAGCACAGGGCACTTTGAGTCAATGTTTAGCACAATCAAAAACAATTGTTGTGCTTCATCTTGCATGAAAACCCTGCTAGTCAATCTCTACCACAACAGATCATTTGCTCAAAACATACTGGCTCCTGCCAAACTCAGAAAGCACCCAACATATGGTTCAATTAGCAACTAGGTGAACTGAAGGGCAACAACCATAAACTGGAACGACAATGGCGTAAGTCGCTGACTAAAGAGGTCAAAAGCAGTAATAAGATATGCAGAAGAGGATACCACAAAACCTTCAACAGAGAAAAAAGGCCTTCTAAGCAGGCTATATCCTGGAGGTACCCAATCAGATGATGGAAATATTACGTATCTAGCAGGATTTGTCCGATGCTAAATTGTTATTCCTACTCATCCTATCACCACTGTGTAGACCTCTTTGAGTGCTTCAAGGCCAAGACTTAAAAAATCAGTGCATTTAACATCAAAGTTCCAGAAGTGCACCCTTGCCCCCATGTTACCCACTTCCATTACAATCCTCCTTCATATCATTGGATGGACCCACAGAATGAGCGCGCTACATCGCCAGGCTACAGAGATTTTACAATCTATTGGATAATTGGAGGGACAAAGGAATGTTGGACTTTGAAGAGTATCAATTTTTGAAATGTGAATATCCTCTAACTCCCATGTTTTACCACATTCCGAAGTTACAAAAAAATCCCGTACATCCTCCATCAAAATCAAGTTTATTGGAACATGCATTGATTTATGTTGATTATTAACTTTTCCTTTCGTAAAAGACTTAACGTTGTATATCAGGGACACTAAAGATTTCTTACGGCGTATTCTAGGTACAGCCTGGGAAGAAAGCTTTTTAACGACAACTCTTGATGTGACAAGTCTTTACACTTGCATTGCGCATAATGAGGGGATAAATGCAGCAGAATTCTTCCTACAAAGTAGGGCACTGAAGTATTTTGAACATAATATGATGTTGGTACAGTTTGTTGAATTTTTGCTTCATAATAAACATTTTATATTTGCAGGAAAAGACTACAGAAAAGTACAGGGGACTGCTATGGGAACCCCTTCGCCCCCAGCTATGCAAATGTATTCATTGACTGGTGGGTGAAGCAGGTGGCCTGGGCTGATGACATTGAATTTTGGGTTGACAAAGTAATCCTTTGGGTCAGATTTATAGATGACTTCTTTAAAACTTGGAAGGGCACTAAGGAATCAGCTGAGGAATATATTGCCCATCTCAATCAGAACTCTCTCAACCTATGCTTCACCAGCTACTTCAATTCAGATGAAGTTACCTTTCTAGATTTTAAGCCATTTGTACAAGAGCAGAAACTGTTCACCACGCTCTACAGAGGTGAACTCCCTATTACATGTGCAAAGTAATCATCCACGAACATTGATATGGAGTATCCCCTACGGGGAACTCCTACCATCAATCAATCAATCAATCAATCAATCAGAGCTTGTAAAGCAAGGCTTATCACCTGTGAGGGCATCCAGGCGCTGGTATGCTGGGTTTAGTTGAAGAGCCAGGTCTTGAGTCCCTTCCTGAAGTCCATCAGCAAGGGTGAGGTTCGTAGGTGGATGGGGAGGGCGTTCCAGGACTTGGCAGCGAGGTGGGTGAAGGAGAGGTCTCCGCTGTAATTACGGTGGATGCGCAGTGTCTGTGCGAGGGCGAAGGAGGTGGAGCAAAGCTTTCTGGAAGTTCAGGCGGTAGTTCATGTATGCTGGTCCTTGGTCGTGAAGGGCTTTGTAGGCGTGTGTCAGTAACTTGAATTGGCATCTTTTCTGGACAGGGAGCCAGTAGAGGTTTCTCAGGTGTTTGGTGATGTGGGTCATTTGGGCAGGTTGATGATCAGTCTGGAGCCTCCTCATGAGTTTGGTGGTGGTTCCAGGGTATTGTGCGTTGCCATAGTCCAGCCGGCTGGTGATTAAGGCTTGCGTGACTGTTTTTCTTGTGCTGATGGCGAGCCACATGAAGATTCTTCAGAGCAAGCAGAGAGTTTGGAAGCAGGCAGAGGAGACTGTGTTGATCTGTACTTTCATGATGTGTTTGCTGTCCAAAATGATGCCGAGATAATGAGTGTGGTCTTTTTGAATGGGAGTGGGTCCGATTTCGGTGGGCCACTAGGTGTCTTCCAGAGGAAGTTGTGGTTGTCAAAGGTCAGCACTTCGGTCTTGTCAGTGTTGAGCTTCAGACAGTTGTTCTTTATCCAGTCTGTGACATTCATGTAGTTGTGGAAGTTGGTCTTAGTGGTGATGGGGTCTGCTGAAGGCGAGAGGATGAGTTGGGTATCGTCAGCATAGGCAATGATGTTGAGATTGTGGGTTCTAAAGATCTTGGCTAGAGGCGTGATGTAGCTGTTGAAGAGAGTGGGCTGAGGGATAAACCTTGAGGGACGCCGAAGATGTTGCTCATGGATTCTGAGGTGAACTGGGTAGGCGGATATAGGAAGCTGGCTCTGTATATGCTATACCAAAATGAGTTATAGTGTGCACAGAGTCCAGTGGAACCCCAAAGGTAGGCAGAGGTAAAAGGAGATAGCACCTTACTCTCTATGGGCCCGATTCACAGAACTAACTTACTACAAAATCCTAAACTTACTACCATTTTGGTATTCACAGAAGGTACTTACTCCTTTTGGTATTCACAGAAGGTACTTAATCATTTTGGTATTCACAGAATGCACTTACTCATTTTGGTATTCACAGAATGTACTTACTCATACTAACTTTATGTCCGCCCTCGGGCCGGAGATTCCGGCCCGGTGGTGGAGATTCCGGCCCGCTAGTGGAGATTCCGGCCCTTTGGTGGAGATTCCGGCCCTGTGGTGGAGATTCCGGACCGGTGGTGGAGATTCCGGCCCTTTGGTGGCGATTCCGGCCCGGTGGTGGAGATTCCGGCCGGTGGCCGAGAATCCGCCACCGGCCAAAATCTCCACCACTGGCCGGAAACTCCACCAAAGGGCCGGAATCTCCACCACCGGGCCGGAATCAGGGACATCTTAAGGATTTTGGGGGCCCTGGGCCACTCGTATTTTGGGGGCCCAATCGTATTTTGGGTGCCCCTGTTCAGAACGGCTTTGAATTTATGATCCAATTTCAGCTCTTTCATGCCCTATTTGGACAGGTCACTGACAGTGCACATGCACAAAGGTGCAAATTCTAAATGTGTTTCCATCTGATATTCAGGGGTAGTGACGTGTGTTTGTAATATTGTAACACAGCAGCAGCTCACTAAAGTTACAGCAAATAATCTCTGTAACTCCTTCGCATTTCTCATATGTGAGGTCCTGTTTGGATCTAAAAGAAACTTTTTTGATGGATGTTGCATGAAACAAACACATTTTTCTGCAAAATATCTGTAATATATTCTCACAAATCACACACATTAAAAATAAATTTAAGGAAAACGGTATTTAAAACCATCTGTTTAAGAATTATTCAAGGTCATTGGGGTAAGACTCCTTGCAGAACAGAGCTGGCTCTATCAGGGGGCCCCTGAAAGGCAGGGGCCCTGGGCCAGAGCCCTCTTTGCCCATGCCTTAAAACGTCTCTGGCCGGAATCTCCACCAAAGGGCCGGAATCTCCACCAAAGGGCCGGAATCTCCACCAGCGGGCCGGAATCTCCACCATCGGGCTGGAATCTCCGGCCCGAGGGCGGACATAAAGTTAGTATGAGTAAGTACATTCTGTGAATACCAAAATGAGTAAGTGCATTCTGTGAATACCAAAATGAGTAAGTGCATTCTGTGAATACCAAAATGAGTAGTAAGTGCCTTCTGTGAATACCAAAATGGTAGTAAGTTTAGGATTTTGTAGTAAGTTAGTTCTGTGAATCGGGCCCTATTTGTGGTAGTGTGGCGAGCAGTAAGGCTTTATCAGAGGGTAGTGTTAAGCATTTGTTGTACACACTCAATCAGCAAATGATGTCACACACTCAAAGACTGAACTCAGACCAATTTTGTTTGTATAAAAATATTATTGTTATTTTATTTCTACAACCAAGCCAAACCTGGCACAGGTAAGTGAAATAAATGCTTTGCAAAATCTTATGCAGTGTTTTACAATTGAATGCAGGTTCAAATGCAATTGATTGAAATACAGGTAAGTCAAGATGTCGAAATTACTTTTCAGATTACTTTTCAGATTACTTTTTAAGTTACTTTTTCTACTCAGTGTGATATGCCTAGATATCACACTGGGACATTTCCTAGAGAAAGGGTAAGTAAAATCAATTTTGTACAGTTGTAGTTTGTCAGGTTTTCATGCAAATCAAGTCCTCAAGGAAAAACAGTTAATGTATTCCTATGGAGAGAAATGAAGTTATCGGTTAACAGGTAAGTACTTTGTTGTGGGAGTTGGTATTCTGGGGTTAAAACCAGGGTTCCCCCAGGGTCAAGAATGCACTCTCAGCGGCACTAGGGCGGCTGGGTGCAGAGTGCTGAGGCCCAATGTTATCCAATGGGGGATAGGGGGCCTCCGGTTGGTGGCTGCTCACGAGCAGGCCACATGGTTGTGGGAGCAAAGCTCCGGGTGTTAGGCTCAGGGCAAAGGGGGATCCGAGTTAGCACCCAAAGTAAACCCGCAGGGGCACAGGGGCGGCTGGGTGCAGGGTGCTGTTTTGGCGTCAGGTGCCCTGTTGATCTCAATGGGGATTCTCCAGTTTCAACAAAGACTGCAGGCTCAGGGACGAAGATCTTCTGGAGGAGACCACCGGTTGGAGAGGTAAGCTGGGATGCCTGGGGATGCTGGGACACCGTCGGTTGGGCCACACAAGGCCGTGGGACTTCGGGCGCAGGGGTGTCTTTAGGCGTCGGGTTTTCTTACCAGCTCCAGTCGCGGTCGGGGGGATCCTCCAGAAAGAGGCTGCAGGCTTCGCTTGGAGATTCCAGGCAGGTCAGAGATCACCAGATCTCAGGTCAGGATCGCCGGGGAGACGTCCTCGTGGTGTTGGGCCACTCGAACTCGGGCCATGGGCGTTGGGTGCAGAGTGGTGCAGACTCGCAGATTTGGCCGGAGCCAGAGTCTGTGGGTGAACAAATCCGGTGTTCACGGGAGACAAAGTCTTTGGGTTGGAAAGCAGGGGAGGTCCTTCGGGTTCTTGAGGCAGCTGGCTGTAGGACACACCGGGATTTCGCTTCTGCAGGTTGGAGGTGGGGACAGGCCGGTAGGGCTGGGGCCAAGTCAGTGGGCGTCCTCCTCTTCTTAGCTGTAGCACGGCTTCTGCGGTCCTTCTTCTTCTTATCTTCTTAGTCGGTTCTTGTCTTAATGCAGTTTTAGGGAAAGAACATAGGCCCTGGGTACCTGTTTGGCAGGAGCCCAGGGCACACTCAGTCAAAGTACATCAGCAGTTTAGCAAAAAGTGGGGGTAACCATGCAAAAAGAGGGCACTTTCTTACAGCGGACTCTCTGTGTTCATCCCATGAGAAATTATGCAATCCACCTGAGTGCGTCTCCCTTGATCACGATCTGGTGCAGTCTCTTGATGAGTGTGTGGTGGGATATGGTGGCGAAGGCGGCAGAGAGATTGAGGAAGATCAGTCCGCAGATTCTCCCCCGTCGCGTAGAGCGCGGATGTCATCAGTGGCAGCGATCAGGGCGGTCTCGGTGCTGTGGTTGGCGAGGAAACTATATTGGGCGGCATCTAGCAGGTTGGTTTTCTCCAGCTGCTAGGTGAGTTGCCAGTTGATGGCCTTCTCCAGGACTTTGGCAGAGAATAGGAGCAGTGAGATGGGGCAGTAGTTCTGGAGTTTGCTCAAGTTGGTGGAGGGTTTCTTGAGAAGAGGCCTGACTTCTGTGTGCTTCCATGCTTCAGGAAGGGTGGCTGTGGCAATGGATGCATCATGGATGGTGGTGAGTTTGTGGCTGATCTCGTTGCTTCCTAGGTTGAAGAGTTGGTGGGGGCAGGGGTCAGTTGGTGCTCCGGAGTGGATGGAGTGCATGATGGTGGGGTGGTTGGTGTGGTGAGCTGTTCCCATGCTGTGAGTTGCTGGCCTGGGAAGGCTTCTGTTGGGGTGAGTAGGCTGAGGAGGCCGGTGGGTTGGGATTAGAAGTTTCTGTAGATGATGGATATTTTGCTGTGGAAGTGATTCACTGGAGCATTGCAGAGTTCCTGTGAAGGAGGAATCGTGTTCTCTGTGGCTGTTGGGCAGAAGAACTCTCTGACAATGCTCAAGAGTTCCTTGGTGTGGTTGACACTTGCCTCGATGCGGTCTGCAAGGGCATCCTTTTTCGCATTTTTGAGTCATTGGTGGGATTCCTGAGGTCTGACTTGAAGGTGGCTCGGTCTGAGGCACCTCTGCTGATGCGCCTTCTTCTCTCAGTGTTTGCAGCTGTGTTTCATTGTACTGAGTTCTGGTGTGTATCAGCTGACTTGTTTGGTGGATCTGCGGGTTTTGAATGTTTTGATGAGGGAGACTAGGTTGAAGGAATTGATGATCCAGGTGTTGAAGTTCTTGACTGCTTGTTTCAGGTTGGTTGTGGTGTCGTGCTGGGTGATGTTGAGGGCGTTCGTCCATTGGATCTGTGTCACTTAGCTCCAGCTGCAGAAGGAGGTGTTGGGGCGTTTGGAGGCAGTGGTCCTGCGGTGGTGAAGTGGACGATGGAGTGGTTGGTCCGGGTGAATTCTGTGGCATGGCTGTATTTGACTCTGTTGCTGGATGTGAAGATAGGGTCTAATGTTTGTCCTGCTCTATGTGTGGGGTCTGTAACCAGCTGGGTGACGCTGATGTTGTTCATTCATTCCAAGAGGTTGGTGGAGTTGGTGTCTGTGGGGTCATCCAAGCTGAAGTTGAGGTCTCCTAGGAAGATGTAGTGCTTGGACCCAATGGCAAGTGGGGCGATGAAGTCTGTGATAGCGTCGCAGATGTCGGTGCGTGGTCCTGGGAGTCTGTAGGTGAGGGCGCCTTTGAGGGTTGTTGTGTCGTCGAAACTGAGGTGCTCCATGATCGGTGTGGTATCGTCTTCGTGGTAGTGCAGCAGATTGTTTCTCTGTGGATGATGGCGATGCCTCCTCCGTGTTTGTTGTGCGGTCCCAGTGTGTCCTCTTGTAGCCATTGGGCGTTGTATTGGCAATGTCGGGTGGAGGAGGGAGTAAGCCAGGTCTCTATGAGGAAGGTCACATCGGTGGCGAGGGTGGCGATGGTGTCCCACACTTCGGTGGCATGTTTGCAGAGAGATCTGGCATTGATGAGGAGGCATCGGAGTGGTTCAGGGGTGGTCTAGGTTGGCGGGTGGGAGGGGCGTGGGTTTCCGTGCAGGCGGGTGGTCCAACGTTGCAGGTGAAGAGACAGCTGTGGCAGGTGAACTGGCCTGCTGTGAAACAAAGGGATGTGAGTCAGCAGTTGTTTCAGCGTCCGGGGTCCAGGGCTCGGAGATCTGTGGTGGGGTACCTGTGGGTGCCTGGAGGTCCAGGGTTCCTGCAATGGGCACAGTCAAGGAGTAGACAGGCACAGATGGGCTTGCCTTTTGCGCGCCAGTGGCGTGGCTGTGCTGCGTTCTCCATTAAGTAGATCCTGGAAGGGGTGCTTCTGAGGTGGGCGACAGGAACACGGGAAAAGGCGGGAAAATGGGGGAAGTGGGCAAAAGTAAAGAAAGCCCAAAGAGAGTAAATAAAATTAACTAAACTGGCTGACAAGGCAGGCTACCAATGATTGACCTGCACAGGGCAGGAGCAGCCGTAGAAGCAGAGCGGAGGAAGGAGGCACTTACCGCAGAGAGGGGGAGCTGGTGGGGACCTGCTACGAACTCCTATGAATCAAATGTAATTGTTCACTAAAAAGCAACTTCAAGCATGCAGAGGGGGCTATGATCTCTAGATTTGAAGCTAGAGGTTATCAAACAAAGGTCCATAATGCAGCAAGGGGGAAAATACCAAAATGTACATATGATGAATTGCAACAAAATAAGAATAAAGACTCAGGGGCATCTCAAGTAAGGTTGATTACTGATTTTTCCAACGAAGAATCAAAGGTATTTTCTATATTTAATAGGAATGAGCATATTTTACAGTCGGATAACATCTTGGGGACAAATCTCTAGTAATCCCCTGACAACATACAGAAGAAGTACATTGCTTAGGGACATTTTAGTACAGAGCCACTTAAGTGCACACACAAGGAAAGGCACAATTGAAGATATGGAAGGATTCTACCCCAGTAATAAATGTAAGGCTTGTAAAAAAAAGTGGAAAGGTAATGGAATTAAATATACCAGGACAAAATAAACCAGAGAAAATTAGACATTTGTTAACTTGCAATTCAGACTGTACCATCTACTGCTTACTTTGTCCCTGTGACAAAAATACATTGGTAGTACCACATAATCTGCAAAAAAATGAGTACTTGAACACATGCGTGCTATTACCAACAAATAACCTACATATCCAGTTGCCAGACGCTTTGAATTAGAGCATCAAAGTAACAGGGATCTATTGAAATTCTTTTGCCTGGACCAAGTACCCATTTGAAACAAGCATTTCCAATGCAATAGGTCTCGCATTTACGCGAGTTTGAGCTATTGACATTGCAAATAACAATGACTTTTATTTTTGTTTTTAAAATATAAATAAAAGGCATTGTCATTTACAATGCCAATAGCTTAAACTTGCGTAAATGCGAGACCTATTGCATTGCAAATGCTTGTTTCTTTACTTCACGGCTGCCGCTTCTAAGCGCTAAGATGATATTTTGGGTCGGCAAGAGGAACCTGGTTTATTTTGCTCAGCCTCCTTTCTATAGTTTGTAAAGTTTGTGTAACTCTGTTCGTGTATAAAACGTGTATAACATTGTGTAATGTCGGTCTTGTTCTCAGCCTGCACTTAAGTAACTCTTGTGCAATCTCGTGCACATATTCAATGTGATGCAACACTTTTTATTGTAAAGCGCTTTGACGCCTACGGGCAGGATGCGCACTACTAAAAATCGCGTAAATGCATAAAATAAAAATGGTGTGGGTGTAGGTCAATAGGTGCTTCTGGGGGGAGGTGGGGCATGAATGGTGTGCCTGACGAGCCCATCCTGAACAAGTAGGGCCGGTTTTGAGATCTGCCTGCCCTCCCCTGCTTCAGGGCACAAACACCTCCTGGGCTTCTGCATACTCCTCTCGACAGGGGGGGGGAGAGTTAAAGGGTGGGGGCAATCTCCTATCAGCGGTTCACAGCACCCTGGGGCGCCGGGCCTGCCCAGAATTCCCTGGTGCTGGTGCAAAGGGGGGAGGGGGCGGGCCTCTACAGAGGATAAGGGCCTGTGTGTGCAGATAAGGCCCAGTCTGTGCCCGCCACCCTCCAAGGCCACCTCTGTCTGTCGTAGTGTCTCATGATGGGTGCAGGGCTTGCACACTGCATTAGTGTGTCCTGAATCTGTGCAGGGCCGCACACTGCCTGTCCTGGATCCGTGCAGGGCCTGCACACTGCCCCTGTCTGTCCTTGAGGTGTAAACGGCCCCTCTCTCATTGTGTCCACCTGGCTTTAGTGCTCCGGAGAACCAAGGGCACACCACACCTACGGGGAAACGAGGCCCGCCACCGTGGCGCTGTTTCCAACTGTCATCGAAGCGCTAGGATGACCTAGTGCTGGACACGGACAGACGCGATTTAACCAGCAGTCTATGAACTAACCAGTCCAATGACATTGAATGTAGGTAAACGTAAACAAAAAGCTGAACAAACGTACGCGTTCTAGACAACATATCTCAATCTAGATCACATTTACAAGTGCAGGGCGTCCATGGTGATCACACAAAGGTGAAAACGTGATAGTGCGCTGTGTATACCAAAGGCAATGACGGGGGCCGAGTCAGCTGAACACAGGAGTCCAACATTGTTATTCGCCTCCTCAAAGCACCGGATTGATTTCGTGCAGGGGAACGCGCCTCGAAGTCGTGATTTACACCCTGGGGCCCTGGTTTTCAGAAGCACGGCCCATGGTCTCACGGGAGTCATACTGGCAACCGGTGGAGCTTGGAGATAGCTTGGTCAGTCTGAAACATTACCGCGCCCTCCCTCCCCCCGGCCTCCGGACACCCCCGCATCGTCAGCACGCCGCTCTGTGACGTCACTCACCGAAGGCGGCAGGTCTGGAGATGTTTACCGGGTGTGAGAGAAGCCTGTACAAGTCTTGGTTCCGCGGGCTGCGCATGCATACTGTGGGAGGGCAGGGAGTGAGACGCCATGAGCGTGCACATCTGCTGTCCGGCCGCAAGCTCACATCGCCAGAGAAGAGACGGCGTGCGCGGTGGGAGCGCGCGAGACGCCGTGACCGTGTACATCTGCTGTCCGGCCGCAAGCTCACATCGCCAGAGAAGTGACGGCATGCGCGGTGGGAGCGCGCGAGACGCCGTGAGCATGTACATCTGCTGTCCGGCCGCAAGCTCACATCGCCAGAGAAGAGACGGCGTGAGCGTGCACATCGGCTGTCTGGGCAAGTGCACATCTCCTGTCCCCCTTCGGCCACCAAACCAACAACAATAGGTCTCGCCAAGGCGGGCAGCGCATGCGCTGCATCGCTAGGCGAGACCTAAAAAGGGTGGCAACAGAATTTTAACTTTCAGAAGACTAGAGTCAAAGTATATAATTATTTACAGATAAAGGCAACCAGAGGCATGAATAGTGATGAAGACCTGGCCAGCCACTTAGGTGATTAATGTCTGATAGTAAACCTGGATTCCTACTGGAGCAGTGTTCTCACTAAAAAGATACTGAGCAGCAACGTAGAGATTCATTAATTTAGACTGATTTTGTTTTGCCACTTGAGTTCATGAAAATATGAAGTTATCAACTTGTTAATTATTACTTATGTTTGTTAAGAGTAAGTCTTTTTAACACACAACATAAAGAGGAAAAATGTGAGCAAGCATTTTGGGGATATCGCATTATGGCTGCCAAAAAAAAAAAAAAAAAGTATGTTGTTTTAAACAAAACGGGTGGGACAGAAGTATATCCTCTGGTTCTCAGCTCACTCGTGGCGAGATTCTAAGATATAACATGAGAATGCAATTTCATGACTTGCGGTTTGATGATTTATTATTTTGACTCAGGTCACCAGATCTGTAAAATTGTTATGAACATAAATGAATGATGTCTACTTATCCCCAACAAGCTTGGGAAATACTATTAATATGGCCACCATATGTACCAATGTATTACAAGGGTTAAGATAGGGGGATGAGATGGCCGCCCAAAAAAAGTTCTTGGCAATGCAACAGGCAGTTACAACAGTATGTCCTTTCAGAGATAGATAGCACGATGTAACATTAAGAAGCCTTTATAATGTGGGGTGTTACAATTTGTTTTCATTTACATATGCAATTTTGCTATAAGAGTAACACTAAGTGAATGGATTTCTCCCCGTAATGTCTGGAGAACATTAGCAATATGGCTGCCATATATACCAGTGCATTGAAATGGGATCTGAGAAAAATATGTTTGTTTATGTTTACTGATATGATCACATTATGACATTCTCTATGTCTATGAAGGTTGACTTGTTAAAAATGGGGTTACGAACAGCAGCTAAGTTTAATTGATTTTGAAAAAGGCGATTTTCCAAAACGTGTCGCTGCCAATGCAATAAAAGAAACTGAATTCATTTTGTGAGTGCATGCTTTTTTTGGGGGAAGTTTTGATATATATATATATGTGTGTGTGCGTGTATGTGTGTCCCAAGCCCCGGTCCCAAGTGTGTTGGACGATTACGGCACTCTTCGTCGTTGGTGGTGTGGCTCGAACGGCAGGACCACACCGTTGTAATATCTCCAAAATTGTCGCTCCTTGTAACAAAGAGCGTCTCACTCATGAGTGGGGATTATATTTTGTTTGATTGAGAAAAGGGGAATTGGCAGGCATAACCCTATGTGTTTCGGTCCCCCTGGACCTTGTTCGTGGGTAATTGACTTCGTCCTACTTCGTTTTTTATATCCTGTCCCATAATTCTCCTCATTTCCGTTTCAACCTCCCATCTCCTGGGAGTTGTGGTTCCTGATTTACAAAGAAGGGCTTACTAGGTCAAAGTTTTGCAAGCAGTAGCCGAAAAGGGAAGGAAGTGCAAGGTGATGTAAATTGTTTTAAAAACGAAAACCCATTCCAAAAAGTTAATACAAAAACATTATGAGGGAAGCAAGTCCTCTTCTGCATCAACTTGGTAACCTTTTCTCAAATTATTGAGTTAATGCACTTGTCATAATTAGTGATCGCTCAATCTTCCATTTATTCACAATATCCATTGTCCATAAAATGTACTCGTCTTCGTGCATGTCCCTCCATTACTCATTTATACAGCATTCACCCAAATGAGCTTAGTCTGCTATCTTTCTCATGACCTCTAAGATTCGCACTGCACTCTCGTATTTTTGGTTTCTTCTTTGTGGTGAATGGTGCCCA
Source organism: Calotriton arnoldi (assembly GCA_963921515.1). NCBI lineage: Eukaryota > Metazoa > Chordata > Amphibia > Caudata > Salamandridae > Calotriton > Calotriton arnoldi. The sequence continues at coordinate 1,686,532 of CAWUFW010003676.1, forward strand.
TGCCCACAGTTTTTACCTTTTGAGTGTCTATGCCTCCTTCATGAATCACAACATCCATCATTGCTATTTTGGTGTTTTTACATGATTGTCCTCCAGTGGGCTGATTTTACATTACACAGACCATGCGACCATGTGCATTTATTCTTGTTTATAAATGAATATATCTTATAGCCCTCATGTGGCTAATTTTTGTTATCTATTTAGTTCCACTTACCTTTCTTACTTTCTAGTGTTCGTAATTTGATGTTTATTATTCATACCCCCCAGATGGGTGTATAATGAGGTAGTTCATCTGTCTTATCACATTATTGCTGTTTTCTTTATTAGTTCATCAAATCACTTTATTCCATAATAAACTTCTATGAGGTTATTTGTTTAACTTTATCACGAATTTTTTTCATGAACTTCACCTTTTTCTTTTATACTCAACTATTGATGACTTACTTTGCTACAAGGAGTAACAATTTTGAACACACACACACACACATATATATATATATATATATATATATATACATATATATATACATATATATATATCTTTTTATTTTTGTGGAAGAAACTTCCCAAATCCCCATTTTTTAAAAAGAAAATGTACTCCTAACCTCCCTTTACCCCTACCGACCCCTAGACTGGATTCCACAGAAGTGAGTAAATTGCCAAAAGTCAGCTCAGTCAGCAGATAAGTAAAAACTGAGGAAGGAATTCTCTGATGTAAATCCTCTCCGTCTTTTGTTCCTAAACAACTGAAAAGAACCTGGGGAAAACACCACACAGCTCACAAGAAAAGCCAGCAGACAAGCCCCAGGAAAAGCTAACTGGGCTCCAGAGGATACAATGTTTCCTGTTCTCCTCAGAGGCCGAGAGCGATCAATGAAGAGGAGGGTGTGCATGCACAGCAATGCACACAGGTAAAACAAATGAGAAGGGCAGGCGGAGCAGCGTGAGCATGATGCACATGCTTGTTTCATAAAGTCAATATCAACATCTCTGCCTGAGCAGTACTCGAGAGACATGGGAGGGCCTCGGGTGATCTGCCCCACTATCGCTAATCTCAGTCAATGTTGAACACAGCTGCTTGTGGCACAGAAGACCTAATAAAGGTCAGAAACTGCATGACAGCACGCAAATAAAGTAACAAAGGCAAAGCAAATAATAATTAAGAAATAACACGATATAACGTGAAAGTGAGAAACATGATGCCAGTCTGTTCTTCTGCTAGAGCAGCAATAAAGAGGGCATCACAGGGTAGGTAGCAGTTCGTAAGGGATAGAGTGAATGGTGATTGGTGCACTCAGGAAGACGTCATACAGTCATGTCCCCTAGGCTGGTGATTATTTTTGTTCTATGTGCATTTTGGCATGTATGTTGGTTGTTGGCTTTATTTATATATTTTCTTTGCTTCTAAAGTAAAGAAGTAATAATTGAGCCTCTGGTTTTCCTTCACCTGTAACTTACCCTCCCCCCCTCTATCAAGAACAGTAAGGCTGGAAAGACCACAGACAAAACTGGCAGCAAGCTGGTAGGTGCAATAAAGGACCAGGAACAAGATACGAACCCCTCTCTGACATTCAGTCTTGCAATGCATCAAGGGTAAAACAGCACCAGGCATCCATGCCTTATATATGGCACTGGCCTGACCACATGTGTCTACTGCAGAAGCTGCGACTTCAGGTCTTTGTTACCTATGTGTCACCAGGGAGAAAGCTGTGCAACAGTGCCTGCACGCCAACATTGGGACTTTAGGATGTGGAAATCCTGGAAAGCTACAAGAACAATTAATACAGAGGAGTGCAGATTTTGCATTAAAAAAATGAGTGCAACGGCTCAGATAAAATGGGCAGAACAGAAAAGGCCAAAATTAGACTGACCTTCAGTACTGTGTTCCGTCATCCCTATCTACATCTGCGGAGCTTACTGCAGTAGGTTGCTGAGGGAAATAGCCAGGAATCCTCTAATTGTCATGGGTGGGTATGCTGCTGACGAGAAAGGTGCCACGTCCTACAGTCTCTAGGGATGGCAGAGTGGTAAACCAAGAAACTAGAGTTGTGGCAGTAGGAAGACACAATGGTCAGGTGTGCGAGTGAGTATAGTCACTTCCAGTATAACACTACCCTCAGTGGGTGGCAAATCCATTTTTGAATAGAATTTGCTGAATTTGTATAGTTTTGTTTTTTAAACCCTTGGCTGTTTGGATTTTTTCTTGGTGTCAGAAAAATCCAAACAGCGCCTGGCTCCTTGCTGAGACAGAGAGATGCAAACAAACATCTGCACGCCAGAGAGGAGTCTGCGCACTGTTTGTATTTTTTCTTAGTCTCAAAACAAAATCCAAACACCACCTGGCTTCTTGCTGGGGTGTAGACAGAAACACACAAATCTACATGCCAGCGAGGAGCCCAGAACCTGTTTGGATTATTTCTTAGCCTGAGAAAATATCCAAAAATTGCTTGGTTCCATGATTGGGTGCAAACACACACACGCCTGTGGCCCTGTAAGGAGCCTAGATGCTGTCTGGATTTTCTTTCAACCCCAGAAAAATTCAAACAATGTCTGGGTCCTTGCTGGGATCAAGTAACACACATACATCTTTGCACCCTAATGAGGAGCCAGGATGCTGTTTGAATTTTTGTAGCATCAGAAAAACTCCAAACAGCATCTGGCTCCTTACTAGGATGCAGACACACACAAAACTGTGTTCCATTAGGGGAGTCTGGATGCTGTGTGGATTTTTTCTTAGCCTCTGAAACATTCCAAACAGCACCGGGGTACTTGCTGGACACAGAAACACACATCTGGGCCAGGGGCCATCCAGCACTACTGGAAACCTACCAACCCCAGATATTTCTGAAAACTAGACCCCTGGAGAAGTCCTGGGGACGTGGCTTGTGAGAATACCATCACTTGTTTTTACCCAGAATTCCATGCACATGTCAAGCATTGTTTAAAAAAGATTTTCCTCATATTTCTGTGATACAAAGTTCAGAAGTGTGGGAAGAACAGCAAAATTCCCACCAGCAAAGGTTCCCACAAATCAACCAATAAAAAAGTATCTCACATGTGTGGTTGGCCCCATTGTAACTAACTCTGGGTGACAAACTCCGCTCCACCGGCGGAGTTTTGCCAACTCTGTGCTCTGTTGGGAACGCAAAGTTCAGACAAAACTCTGACTCCGTGGCGGAGCGGAGTTAGCCCCTTAGCCCCTGCACCACGGTCCAAAATAAATTTTTAAAAACCACTTACCTGCTCTCTGGCGTCTCCGGCTGCACTCCTCCTCGCCGTGGTGTCTCCTCCTCTCCGCCGTCCTCGTCCTCACTGCAAACCCCTACGTTTTACATCTTGCGTGGGCTGCGCATGCGCAGTCCACGCAAGACGTAAAACATAGGGGTTTGCAACCGGCGACGAGGACGGCGGCGAGGAGAGAGCACGGCGAGGAGGAGGGCAGCCCGGAGATGCCATAGAGCAGGTGAGTTTTTTTTTCTTTTAAATTGGGGGTGGGACTGGGGCGGAGCGGAGTTCCACAGAGTTTTTTTTTTAACTCTGTGGAACTCCGCGGAGTGCCACTCCGCGTACTCCACCCACCCTTAATTGTAACTGACAGGAACAGGCCTAATGTGTGATGGTTTGAAGTCAATATAGTGTCAATGTGATCTTCACATGTTCACAATGTTGGCCTGCTCCTGTCCGTGCAATGGGCTCACCCATGCATGTGGGGTACGGCTTTTATTAGGAGAGTTGTGGGAAAACTGGATCGTGGGATTTTTGCCATTCGCCTGTAATTCTGTAATTTGTATAATAAACCAGTTGGCATTCATGCAAGCCACATTACCTTGGTTTCTCCTGTGCCTCTAGTTTTCAGAAATATCTGGGACTGGTAGGTTCCCCTGAGTGCCATTTTAACCTTCTCCCAAATCCTGCAGACAAACCCAATGGACTCTCTCCTATCAAAAACTTTCCCTGGTGTGAAGATCCCTCAACTTTATGGAAAATCCACCCATGTTAGTAAGCCTACCAAGATTGTGGTAAACCTTGGGGGTAATGTTCCTGCGTGAGGAAGACTGAAAGAAACTACCATGTTTTTTTTGGGGGGGGGGATGGATTGACAAATGTTTTATTCAGCACGTTGTCTCGGACAGCTTGTATGGGCAAGGACAGCCTGGCACTCAGTGATAGAAACCTTACAATGTGTAGATATTAAAACTATATGTATGCGGCGTGCTTGGATAAAGTCCCTGGGTGATATCTGTGACTAAAAGACAGGTACCCTAAACCAGAAAATCGCTTGAATCTGCTTTCCAAATTTCAAAAATGCACTTGACCTAGTTTGTTGCCTACGGGCACGATGAATCCACAGAAAAAACATCGCTGACTTGTACCCCAATGCTTAGGCGATCCAGAGGAACATAGTTAGGGGTCCAAACTTGGCAAGGATATGCTCCCGCACAAAAGAGACTTGAGGGAATCGCCACGTTTTGGCAAAAGATATTAAAAATCTGCCAAGCATAATGTTCACTGCAAATTCCAGGTTAGCCAATCAGGGTGAGGAATGTCTGGCACCCACCAATGGAAACCTTAGGATAAGCAGATGTTTAAAAATAGATGGTTGTGATATGTTTACATACAGCACAGGGATGATATCTTTGACCAAAAGACAATTACCCAAAACCAGGATTTAGCTTGTAGCTGCTTTCCAAATTTCCAAAATGCACTCCATCCAGTTCATCACCTTTGGGCACGCTTAAACCCCTAGAAAACCCATGCATGCCTCATATCCAAAAGCTCAGGAGATTTAGAGGAACAAATCTTGGGACAAGGCCTTGGTAAGAATATACTTCTGCATGATGAACAGGGCCGGACTGGGAACTGAAACCGGCCCTGGCAAACTGCTCGGCCGGCCCCCCTGGGGGGGCTGAGGGGGTGCGACCGAGGTGTTTGCAAGGGCCGGTTTCTGCCGATTTTGTTACCGGGGCCGATATTACCGGCCCCCGGTAACAAAAGCGCCCTTCCAGGGGCCCAAAACCGGCCCCCACCCTGGCGGCCCACCGGCGAAATGCCCGGTGCCCGTTACGGCCAGCCCAGCCCTGATGATGAAGATTGGAGGGAATTTCCATGTTTTAGGAAAAAATGATAAATATCTGACAAGGGTCATGTTCAGCACGATTTTGTGGACAGCCAATCAGAGTAAGAGAGGGCTGACACTTAGCTATAGAAACCTTATGTTATGCAAATCGTAAACATATATGTTTTTATCTGTTTCTACACAAACCTGGGGTGATATCTGTGACTAAGCAAAAGTTACCCTAAACTAGGGTATCCCTTGCAACTGATTTTCAAATTTGCAAAAAGCATTACACACCGTTTATTGCCTGTGTGCACTGTGAACCTGTAGAAAACCCATACATTCCTGGTCTCCCGCACTCAGGAGACTAAGAAGAACAAAGTGGGGAGGGGGGAAGGGGTGTCAAGCTTTGGCTTGTACATATTCCTGCATCACAGAGAGACTGGAGGGAGTTACCATGCTTTGGGGAAAAATGCTACAAATCTGACAAATATCATGTTCAGCTCAATCTCACGCCCAGACAGTCAGGATGAGGGAGGTCTGACACCCAGTAATAGCAACCTTATGATGTGTAGATGTTAAACATTTATTGTTGCAGTTTGTTTCTATACAGCTCCGGGGTAATATCTGCTCCAAGGGACAGGTCCCTTAAATGGGCATTTTGCTAGCAGTTGTGTTACAAATTTACAAAATTCAATGCATCCAGTTTACTGCCTGTCTGCACTCTAAGCCCACAGAAAACCCATGCATGTCTGGTATAACACGCTCAGACAACACAAAGGAACAAGCATTTACAATGCAATAGGTCTCACATTTGCGAGAGTTTGAGCTATTACCATTGTAAATGATAATTAAGGCTCCCTGTTTTCCGTTTTTACGGATTTTTACAGATAAATACAGACAGAAAACAAGGTGTTTTCTGTCTGCATTTATTTTTAAAAGTGGATAAATACAGAAAATATGCTTCTTTCAAGTGACTCTTCGTGCTGTCTTTTATAAATTATAGCCCAACAGCTGAGCAGATGAACAGCATGGGAAATTACAAAACAGGATGAAATTTCTTTAAATAACTGCATGTATCAATATACATTTGTGGCATAATGCTAATATTTGCCACTGGATGTACTGTTATGTAATATTTAGCAACTTAAATAGCGAAAACATGCTGGACATCAAAGTATGAGTGCGCATCTCATTTAAATAAATACGTAAATGTACATTGATAATGCCTTTTATTTATATGTTTTTAAAAGCTGGAAGCTGTGCCTAAACACTTACTTTGTTCTTATAGTCCTTGCTTACGAGAAGCAAGGCTGGAAGTGAAAGAGGCGCAGATACTGCCAGCCATGCTTCTCAAAAGCAACGACTATAAGAACAAAGTGAGTGTTTACGCACCACTTGCAGGTTTTGAAAACACAAATAAAAGGCATTGTCATGTACAATGCCAACAGCTCAAACTCTCGCAAATGCGAGACCTATTGCATTGCAAATGCTTGTTAAATACAATGCACCCTGCCCTAAGTGCCTTTATGGCCTACCTTAGGGTGACTAATATGCATTAAAAAGGATAGGTTTAGGCCTGGCAAAAGATTTATTTTGATGGGTTGAAATAGCAGTTTAAAACTGCACTAAAGGCTGCAGTAGCAGGCCTCAGTCATAGCTACTTTAGTGGATGGTACAATGAGAACTGCAGGCCATGGATAAAGGTAGTGCCACTTTTCTAGGGACTTATAAGTAGATTAAACTGCCAATTAGGTGTAAGCCAATGTTACCATGTTTAAAGGAGACAACACAAGCGCTTTAGTAGTGGTTAGTGTTGGTAAAGTGTGCACAGTCCTAAAGCCAAAAGAAACCACGAATTCACTAAAACAGGCAGTATGAAGGTAAAACAATGTGGGAAAATACCAGACCAAGGATGATGGTCTAATTGCCTGCACCTTTTAATGTTCCACTGTACACCATGTGATCCATTGCAGGAATACGGACAGTTTCAGCATACTGCTTTTAAAGCTTTCCAGAAAATAAAACGGAACTGTTTGTGGGAATGCTGATGTAAGGAGTGTTGGTGTAAGGGCCAAAATGTGTTCCATACCTCCTGTCAGGAAATCTTGAAGAGATTGTCTTGACTCCACACCTAACGAACTTCAGCATGTGACGGGAGAGGGACATAAAGATGGTTCTAAGCAGGAAGGTGATAATGGCGTGGCGAGCATACTTCGTCCCGTTTTCTTGAAACTCAGTAAGCAAAGAAACATACATGCGTTCACATAACGTGGCTGCCCTTTTTTATTTGCTCCTATTTTTTCTAGCCCAAAAGCTTTTTAGCATTACATGAAAAAGAAGAAATAAAATACTTTGTTTCTGATGTGGAGGAACATCGGCAAAAAGAGCCTACAGTGGATGCAAGCATGCATCTTTATGCATGTGCACGAATGCATCATGATGCCATTTATTTGTAATGTAATTTATTGTTCCAAGATAGAACACATCAATTTACGAGCGGTATCCAAGTGAAATGAGGAGCCCAGTAGCAACTTGCAGCTGCCGAGTCCTCCAAAAAAGAAGGCAAAATTAAACTAAACCAAAACGTTCAGGATTGCCATCATCACTGTCACGCATCCTTTGATAATATTCACCGTCGCATAGCCAGCTGTTTTCACCAACAGCACTTTGGATTTTTGGTCTCGTAGGTTTGCTTTTCTAATTGCAATGCTAAAGTTCATTGCTGCATGATGTCTGCAGTGGTAACGTGCAGCACAAAGCATGACTATGTCGGTCCCTTGAAAGTAAATAAAACCAATCCATGCATTGCGGTGCTGGAAGGGGGCGAGGGTGTTGTTGCTTTTTTAATCTGACTTCAATCGCTTGTCTGTTTTCTGTTTATTTATAAGCATTATAGGCAATGTGGGGCAGGGGACGCCACACTGCTTCAAGGAGAGCTGGAAAAAAATAACACCGGACAAATAGCACTGGCCGAAATTGAAGACAGTGTGAATATTCATTCACAGCAACGACTCGTGAGCAGAAATTAGCGATGCAGTGAAAAATGTACCAAAGTGATACACAAGATGCAATTAAAACAGAGCGATGAAATCTGAAGAACTCCACATAAAAAAAGACTGCTGACACGATTAGGAGAAAGCAAACAATGACCTAGAGGCACGACAGGGCTGAAATGAAATGCTGAGATTACGCGATACGGCAATAGGGCTGGGGCACAACCAGTCAATCGAGTCCTCACTCATTGCCGGTCTATGAAAGCTAAGAGGGGGGGGCACTTTCAAAAACAATATTTGTCGCTCTGTAAAAATAGCAAAAAGAAGCAAGGAGGGGGTAAGCTGAAGTGGGGGTGGGGTCACGGAACAGGCACCCTCTGCTATGAGCATCAGCAGTACAGAACCTTCCCAATGTGCTAACGAAGCAGGGGCTGGTGGGTGTGGATCACAGGAATATTTTTAAAAGCGCTATACAGCAGCCAGTGCTAGCCACTTCATAGCGCTTTTTAGTTCAATATTGCAGAGACGGAGTAAGAGGAACGAGGAAGAATGGGGAATAATGTCATGGAACAGGATTTACATAATCCACTAGCCCACGCCTGCCTCTGCTACAGTGTGGCATGCTGGCGCGGATGCCGTTGTGTGACTCAGCCAAAGAAAGCAATCTTCTGACCAGGAGGAACGAGCTCTGATCACTACAGTGAGTAGCTCGCAGTTCAGGTGGTGCTGGGTCTTGGTCGGGCTCCGACCGGTCCTGCAGGATTCACCTCCAAATCTCGTTCTTCTGATTAGCTCCAGCAGTGCACAATGCTGAACTGAGAGCAGAGCACGTCGACCTGCAGACAGAGGAGCTATAATGCGGGACAATTCATAGTAGTGCGGCGATGCGGGGAAACGCTCAAAAAAGCGTTGGACTAAACCGCTCTGTGTGGCACTTGGTAGGGCTGGGGATGTGTCGTAATATCCAGAGCTGCTGATTTTGGAGATGGGGAAACCGGGTTCGAGTCTCCGGCTCAGTAAAACTGTGCCTTCCCAAAAAATAAATTAATAATGTAAACACATGACAATTCTTAATAAAGCAATGAACTTACAAGAAAAGAGGAGCAATTTAAATGAAAACCAACTCTACCTTTCAGATTACATACAATAACAAGTGGGAGGGGTGGGGGGAGTGCGCGCGAGGCTTGAAGAAGGAAACAAGTGGGAGGTGTGGGGAGAGTGCGCGCGAGGCTTGAAGAAGGAAACAAATGGGAGGGGTGGGGGGAGTGCGCGCGAGGCTTGAAGAAGTAAACAAGTGGGAGGGGTGGGGGAGTGCACGCGGGCTTGAGGCTGGAAGAAGGAAACAAGTGGGAGGGGTGGGGGGAGTGCGACAAGACCTGCGGCCGCGAGACGCGCTCTGTGGTGGGGGAGGGGCATTGAAGCGCGAGCGCGCGCTTGGGAGAGCGAGAGGAAAGCCAGATGGCGCCTCTGCTCGTAACTGTGCGCGTAACCGCATGCTCTATGCCACCCAAAAAGCTGTGGTCGGCTTTTGAAAGCCCACTCACTAAATGTCTCGCCAGGGCAACGCATGCGCTGGCTCAGGCGAGACCTAAAAAAGTAGGGGACAAGTCTTGGCAGGGAAATGTTCCTGTGCGAGGAAGACTTGAGACAAATACCATGTTTTGGAACAAAATGCTAAAACTTTGGCAAGCGTCATGTTCACCGCAATCTCCCAGCTAGCCAATTAGGGAGGTCTGGCCCCCAGAGACAGAAACCTTAGCAAATGCAGATGTCAAAAATATATAGCTGTGCTATGTTTCTATATAGCCCCGGGATTTGTCACGAAAATCAGGTATCCTATGCTGGATTTTACTTGCAGATGCTTTCCAAATTTCCAATATTGATCGCACCCAGATTGTTTCCTGTGTGCACTCTGAGTCCATAGAAAAATGATATATGTCTGTTACCCCCACTCCGTGAAGACCCATAGGAAGTAGGAGGCCAAACTTTAGTAGGGGTATATCCCTGCGCAAGGGGGACTGGAGAGAATTCTCATGTTTTGAAGTAAATTGCTACATAGTAGACAAACATCATGTTCAGAATATTCGACTAATAGCCCGTTGGGGCACGAGAGGTTTGACTTGCACCTATGGATTCCTTATGTCACTTAGAATTAGGAAATATACAGGATTTATACTTTACATATAGTCTTGAGTTTGGTATCTGTCATCAATTGAGTAGAGCACCACAAACAGTGATTCTCCCGCAAATTCACGATATGCACCAATAAACCATAATAGATTGTACAGACTACATTCCCTCAGAAAACACAAACATATTTAACAATCTAGGATTCCAGACAATGAGGGTGACATTTCCTTGGTTGGTGTTCTGGGATGCATGCCCATTTCAGAAAGGCAACAAAATATTGAGCACCTCTTTCATTATATCTTCAGGCTGCAACGAGCTATTGATACAGACTTTCCACCAATGCATTGCCCTGAATGTGCTGAGAAAAACATACAGCTTGTATGTATGCACAAGACGGTACATGCACTTGAACTACCTAATGGCGATTAAAAATAATAAAAATACAACGGCACAGAGGTGCAAAACACTCTGGCAGTAAAAGGGTAAAAAAAATATGTATTTGTATAGCACTGAAATCCTTTTTGCATAAGTCTGTTAACATTTTCGAAATAGCTAGACATAATGCCACATAATATGCCGCGTAATGTGTGTTTCCTTGCGGCTTGATTTGCGTTTCATTCCCACATAATAAAGAAACCCCTTTTGCATGTTTTGATTCTCCACTGATGCGTAATTGCAGTGGCTCTGGTGTGACCCTTGTATGGTGCTGCGGTCAGCCGCGGTCGATGGGGGCCTGTATCTCGGCCGGGTCTCTTTGTTGCCCTTGTAAGGTCACATCACCAGAGGGCCGGAGTCCCTAAAGTGTCCTTCTTGTTCAGCGGCGCTCAGTTGCTGGCTTTGTTTTCAGCGGCTCTCCCTGCAGTGGGGGCTGTGACTGCAGCTGGAGGTGTCACTGGAAATCTGAAGAGACACTTGCAGGGTCCCGGCAGTAATTAACACCTTGTAATGTTTCTGACCGCTATGTAAACTAATCGCCCTCTTCTATGCCAAAAATTAATTAAACACGAAAAGAGCGGGTGGGATGGGGGATTAGTGATTGGAAACCAGCGGGCAAAGCGATGCCACAGCCCGGGCTGACCCTGCGAGGCTGGTTCTGTGAGTGACCAAAGGCTTCCAATTTAGGAAAGGGCTCTCTCCCTCCCTTGTTTTATCCATTCCTCGCTCCTTCCCAATCCGGCGCTCGACGCCATGGCGCAGAATATTTCACGCACAGAGGCGTTCGGACCCTGTTAACAGGAGACGATTGGACACCAGTCTCTTAGGCGGGCTGCTGTGTCGAGGCAATGATTGGCAGGAGAGTTGATGCGCAGCTTTTATTGGACGCACATCTATCTGTCAGCAGTGAAATGCGAGAAGAGGGTTTCAGTTAATGCGGTATGCGATGGCACCTGCTCGTGTGTAGGTAAGCGTGTGGAGGTTCTAAGTGAAATACGGTGCTACAAGCGAGGAGATAACCCTGAACCCCTGAACAGACACAAGGTTAACAAACTTTTATACAAGAGGCCTGTGCACACGTAAAGTGATATGCAGAGCAAATTCTGCGTCGCTGAAGTCATGAATTAGTGGAAAAACACAACAAATACAGTAAAATGAAAACCGGTTATCGCCGCAGGTCTGCAGATTTTACAGCGTACTCGCTGCCTCACACAGATTACCCGGAGGATCACGTACCCTGGAGAGAGCCTTTCCAAGCTCTTTAGTACTCGTACGCTGATTTATCAGAAACTACGTGATTCGAGTGACACCCCACTGGACACGTAACCGGGTCCACTTTTCGTTTTTATTTCTTGGAATACCGCTTACAAAGCAGCCGGGACGGAAGTACAACCGGCGGAGAGATCGACCAACTTACAGCTAGCTTGCCTTAAAGCCCTGAAGAAGTCGTGGGTTTGCCACCCTGACGAAACACGTGTTGGCTGGGCAATCGATCTTCTTTAAACAAAACGAACACGTGACACCTGGAGTGTTCTTTTGATATATTACTTGTTTTACTGTATTTGTCGTGTTTTTCCACTAATTCATGACTTCAGCGACGCAGAATTTGCTCTGCATATCACTTTACGTGTGCACAGGCCTCTTGTATAAAAATATCTGTCAGCAGTGTTCATGCATATATGGCTGAAGGTCCCTCAGCTGAAAGACGCATTGTTTACTTTTGCTACATTTATATCACACGTCTGCCCTCATATGGGCCTCTGAAGCACTTTCCCGGGTTGGTGGCAGATGCACCTTGCGTGACTGTGGAATTGTAAGGGTGTTGTCACAGAGAGTGGGCCTATGTGGGAAATGTGTTAATGTTGTGTGAGTGAGCATAGAGAAGTTCTTATCCTGGGCAGGCGCGGCTGGCACAGGTAAGAGCGGTGGGTGGGGCGGTGGGGGAGGAAGTCAACAGACGACGGGATAGGTAAGATTAAATACAAAAATTAATAAAACCACTCACCTTGTGTTCGCCGCATCTACAACTCAGCGATGCAGGTTAAGAGGTTTTATTTAATTTTACCTATCCCGTCGTCTGTTGACTTCCCCCTCACCACCACGCCCCACCCCACCGCCCCACCAATCTTACCTGTGCCGGCTGCGCCAGATCTTGGGGTGCTGCCCTTAGTGGTGTGATGTTTGATACTGCACAGGATGGGGTCTGCACCCTCCAAATCATTGGTACAAATTCAAGTATTTATTTATTTGAAAAGTTTTATATAGCGCTGGCAAGACCCGGGGGTATCAGAGCGTTTTACATGAGCATTATTCATTCCAGTCAGTACAGTTGATTCAAAGGGGTAATAATATACAGACAGGGCAAATTAGAAACAATTCTTAAATACACGAATAGGCTCACAGTTATTACCATCAGGAGAAAAAAAATGTCAGGACAAACAGTTAACACAGAAACAGTCAAAGTTGGCAAGGGAGCAAAAGAAGGGTAATTTACATGGGACAGGGCTTTCATTTATACATTGACAGAAACACGAAATTCGGCTCATATTTGGTAGAGGGGGAGCGGAAGAGTTTGGGGCTGTTAAGTGGGGAGGAGATAAATTGGGTGATATAGAGTGGGAGGGAAAAAAATGAGGAGAACGGAAATAACGGATTTGAGGGAGATTAAAGAGGAGCTAGAGGTAAGGTCAAAACTGGGGGGGAGTAGGATTAGAGTGGAAAGTAAATCGAGGAGAGAGAGAGGGGGGAAGAAGAGTCGGACAGAAAAGAATGTCAAGGAGGCGTAGGGCGGAATGAATAAAGGGTCGGAGGCGAGGTTACAGGCCCCAGAATTTGGTGAGAAGGTGGGATTTAAGGTCTTTTTTAAAGCTGTGGTAAGAGGGGTTGCAGCGCAAGTCTCTGGGGAGGGCGTTCCAGATGATCGGGGTGTTTCCTGAGAAGGAGTGAGATTGTGTGGTGTTCCTTTTTGACAGGAGGGGACGAAGAGTAGAGCATTTGAGCTTCTCATCTGCCGGGAGCAGCCCGCTTTTTCAAGTTTGTTGGAGAGGTACAACGCGGTTTGTTGGTGAAGGGCTTTGTGTGTTATGCAAGCAGTCTTGTATGCAGATCTTTCTTTTACAGGTAGCCAGTTTAGGGCCTTGAGGGCTGGGGAGATGTGGTCGAAGCGCTTGCAGTCGGTGATTAGCCTGGCGGCTAAGTTGAGCACAGATCTGAGGGTGGCAAGGTGTGTTTTGGGGGTTCCGGTGAGGATAGCATTAATTTTGGAGAGGACTAGGGACTGGCAACCCATTTAAAGTCGTCAGAAGGAATGAAGGGTTTGAGTTTTTTAAGATGTCGGAGAGTGAGTAGAGCTCCTTTTGCCGAGTTTTTGATGTGGTTGTTAAGAGAGAGTTTGTTGTCTATATTGAAGGCAAGAGATTTTGCTGAATTAGATAAGGGGAGCGAGCAATTAAGGGCATTGAGATCTGAGAGCCAGCCTTGGATGGGGAGCTTGTTGTTTTTGGGTGAGAAGAGAATGATTTCGGTTTTATTAGGGTTAAGTTTGAGGTGATTGGCGAAGAACCAGGATTGGATCTTACTCAGTGTGTTGTTAAGGTGAATAATATCGGAGAGGGATTTGATCTTGTAGTACAATTGGGTGTCGTCCGCATAGAGATGGTAGTTAATTCCTGCTTGTTTCAGAATGAGGGTAAGGGGTTCCATAAAGAGGTTGAAGAGGGAGGGGGGAGAGAATGGAGCCCTGGGGAGCCCTAGGGAGACCGGAGTGGGGTTGAAGAGGCAGTCCTTGATTTTGATTTGTTGTGTTCTGTGTTGGAGATAGGAGGAGAACCATTTGAGGACTAGACCGTTGATGCGAAAGCGGGCTTTGAGTGAGTTAAGTAGGGAGGAGTGGTTAACTGTATCGAAGGCAGCGGAGAGGTCGAGGAGAATGAGTAGGCAGGACTCACCATTGTCAAGGAACCGGTGGAGGTCATCGACAATATTTAGCAAGGCAGTTTCCGTGCTGCATCCTTTCCTGAAACCGGATTGCAACGACTCAAGTAGGTTAAAATTGTAGATGTGATTGTCAAGTTGTCGGAGAGCACATTTTCCAGGACTTTAGATAGGAGTGGGAGGTTCGAAATGGGGCAAAAGTTATTAGGGTCATTGGGGTCAGCAGATAGGTTTTTGAGGATGGGTGTGATTTGACCGAGCTGGAGAGAGTCCGGGACACACCCCGTGGCAAAGGAGGAGTTAATGATGGAAGTCCAGTAAGGGGCAATAATGTGTTTGAGATCTTGGACGAGGCTGGAAGGGAGTGGGTCTTTGGAGTGCGAAGTCGGCTTAAGTTTGGAGATGATGTTGAGGACTTCATGTTCGGTAACAGGATGAACATTTTGCCAGGAGGCATTGTTTTTCAAATGTATGTTGGAGGGGTTGGATTCAGGAGAGGTGGAAACGGGACTGTGAGTTGGGGGGTTGGGATGAAGGGGCGGAGTTAACAAGGGTGGCAGGTCTAAGAAGACATCGACGGCAGGTTGATGGGAGGGCGATGCAAGGTTAGGAAGGAAGGATTGCTCGATTTTGGTGATTTTATCAGAGAAGAAGTTAGCAATTTCTTCACATCTCTCTGAAGAGGCAATGAGCTCAGGGGGAGAGGATGCTGTTTGTTTTCTTACGATATTGAACAATTCTCTGGGCTTATTTTTGGCACGATCAAGTTGTGATCGAAAAAAGATGGCCTTTTCCTTGAAGATGTGTTTCTTGTATTTCGATCTAACGGATCTGAGGAGGGCTAGATGGGAGGGAGAGGGGTGTTGTCTCCATGTTCTTTCAATCAGTCTAAGAGAACATCTTTCACTGTTCAGATCGGTGTTAAACCAAGATTTGGATGGGATGTTTCTTTGTTTTTTTTGTTTGGGAGGGGCTAATTGATCCAGCACATCCTTGACTGTCTTATTGAAATGCTCAGTGAGCTCGTTGGTGTTGTGGGAGAGAGGGGTGAGAAGGAGTTGGGCTTGGAGTTTAGATTCAAGTACATCAGAGGGGATTTGACAAAGATTTCTGGACCATTTTAAGGGTTTGGTGCTTTTTATAGGGGGGAAAGGGGGATTTGTTACGATCTTAAAAAGAATGAGGTGATGGTCAGACCAGTCAGTGGGGGTGATGTTGGATAGGGAGATTAGGTAGTTGTTAGAAATGATAGCGTCAAGAGTGGTTCCTTTGATGTGGGTTGGATTTTGACATAGTTGTTTGAGATCATTAACCTCTAGGAGGCTAATGAGACGCATGACTATGGGATCCTCAACATTGTTCCAATGGATGTTAAAATCTCCTAGGAAGAGATTTTTGGAGTCAGAAAGAGAGGATTGTGTAATGAAGTCGGACAATTCTTCAGCAAAGAGAAGAGGTTCGCCCGGAGGGTGGTAGATGTTGTGTAGTCGGATGGGGGGCGAGCCCTGTATCGTGAGTTCGGCACCAAGGTATTCAAAGGTTAGGTGGTCAGAGTCTTTTAAAAGGGAGAGATGAAGGTCGTTTTTATAAATTATGGCTAGACCGCCACCTTTTCTAATGGGCCTGTCTTTCCTAAGGATAGAGAAGCCGGGTGGGATGAGTAGGTCCAGAAAAGCCATCGAGTGGTCTTTGAGCCATGTTTCTGTCAGGAAGGCAATATCAATATCTTCGCTGAGGATAGTTTCAGATAATTCAGTTGCATGTCGGACCGCCGAGCGGCAGTTCACAAGCATGCAAGAGAGGGGAGAAGGGTTGTCTAGTGTAAGATTACAGTGGATGGTGGTGAGTTGAGCTGGGGGTCGAGGGGAGAAGTGTGCAGAGGGGATTCTGTTAATACCCACAATCACGGGAATATTGGCATATGGGAGGGGAAGATCCGGAGCCAGAGGATTAGGGAGGTAGGAATTACAGAGGTCCCTGAGGTCAGAAGAGGATAAGTCGCTCACAGAGTGGAGAGGCCTAAGAGATCGGTTGCAGAGTGGTGTAGTTCTCCACTTGTTGTGTCGGGAACGGGCGCAGGGGTAGTCATTGTGGTTAGGGAGGACCAGGGATTTGAGGGCGTTATAGTCCTTTCTAAGTCGTGAAAGTTCAGAGGTCACAATTGAGAGATTACGATCAATGTTAGTAAGAGTCTGAGTTAGAAGAATAAGGGGGGGTTCAGTTGTAAGGGAGTGGGGGGAAGCAGTGGGTTTCATTTTTGTCGGGGGGGCGTCTGGTGTGTGGAGGGGGGGATCAGGGGATGCAGTCGGAAAGACATTCTGGCTGTTTTGCGGAATGTTAGGCGTGTGGAGAGATCGGTCAGTGGTAGAGTCGGTCAGGGCAGAGGTAGGTGCAGAGTGGGGTTTAGGGATGTAGGGATGAGCTACTTGATTATGAGGTGGGGAGGAGCCAAACGGCGAGGGAGAGATTGGCAGAAGGTAGGGTAGGGTAGGAAATTTGAGTTGTAGGGGAAGGGAGGGAGGAGTGAGGTTAAAGGAAGGGAGAGGGGTAGGTGATGGTTGGTCATGGGAAGAAGGAAGAGTAAGCATGGCAGACTGTACTGAATTGACGTGTAAGGGCGGGAGGGGGAGATCTAGTGGGGAAGAAGGAAGAGTAGGCATGACAGAATGTACTGAATTGACGTGTAAGTGCGGGAGGGGGAGATCTAGTGGGGAAGGAGGCAACATGAGGTCATTGGGTGATTGGGTCTGGGAGGGGTTTGGAACAGGAAGAGAGAGTTGGTATGTCAAGGTGCTGAAGTCTTTCTCAAAGAGGGTGAGGTGGTGGTCAGAAGCTTGGATGATGATGTTGCCAGTTTTGAAGATGGAAATGTCGATTTCGCCGGGAAAGGCTGGGGATGGGGTGGTAGATAGTTTAAAACCATATGTACAAACTGCACTCGAGTGGGTGGACCTTTGTCTCGAATTAAGACTTCACATCAACAAACCTGCAATGTATCAATAACAGTGAAACACATTTGGGCCCACAAGCATGACAGAGAGTAGTAGATTTATAAACCATGAAGGCTTGTTAGCAGATTAGCAAAGTTGCAAACCTAAATCTTTGTAATTATTCATAAATCAATAATGACGTTACAAAAGTGTTGTTCGTTATAATCCAAAGTGAGTCAAAATAGTAAATACTACAGCAACTATTTAAAGATTGTCATAGGCAAATCAATTAAGATTCAGTTTCCCCTGAAGAGAAATTCCCTAAAACTAAGCTGAGGATTCAAATGAGGTTGGGGGACGTTAAGCAGCAGGTAACAGCAAATGAAGCCGCTAAAGACAGAATCAAATGAAGACTCAATCAGGTCAGAGAGAATTGATTTGCTCACAAGTCTAACTCTTTGAGCAAGAACAACAGCAAAGAACAAGTCTCAAGAGTGTTTAAAGGGTCATCTGCTTTCAAGCAAGTGGGAAAGTATATCTGAACCTAACTAGCCCAGCAATGCACAATTAAAACATACAATTTTCTGCAGTGAAGGACAGCTCCCTACGGTCCACATGAAGTGGGGAACAAACATAATTAAGGATCCCTGTTTTCGTTTTAACAGATTTTTACAGATAAATACAGACAGAAAACCATTTATTTTCTTGTCTGTATTTATTTTTAAATGTGGACAAAAACGGAAATTGGGTGCTTTTTGAGTGATTCTAAATACAGTTTGCCATGACTGGCAGGCCAATAACTGTGTGGATTGATAGGTAAGGGGGTTAAAAAAGAAAGGAATTTTAGTAAAGAGGCTTTAACAGCAGTAGATATGCACAAGGTTGATTCCTAAATGTGCATATTCATATCACTGAAACCTGGTAGGCATTCAAGCATGACATGCATGTTTATTGGTTAAATAAATGTGGAAATATACCAGTTTCAGATTTATTTTTTTGACAAACCCCATAATAAATATGGATAAATACAGATAAAGTTGACAAAAAATAAATATGGATAAATACAGACAGAAATGTAAAAAAAAAAATACCATAAAAACGGGAGCCCTAATCTTAATCCAGTATTTCCTGATAACGTGGCTTCACACTTCTTCCCAGGCTTCACACAAAGCAATCTTACAGCAGCACAGCCGTCAAAAGATATCTTGTAAAAGGATGGCACATTATGGTCAACTTGTTCCAGGCACAGGTGGAGGAAGATCATGATTCAGTGTTCAGTGAAACTCTCTAAGGTAAACAGTTTTCACAAAATTAAAAGTTGTAACAATCTAGTTAATTCAAGTTACTGTAGTTCTGAACTGAAGAAAGAGTAAACGAATCGCAGCGGCCAAAAATTCATGGCTAAACATGAACACACTTAAACTATGATCAACTATAACATGAGAAACACTAACTATGGTCAAACTTAACATGAAAATCTCACTTTACATATGAATATATGATGTGTATTAGTACATAAGTTAGGCAAAATGAAGAACATTGTCACTATGGATGGAAGGGAATGTGAGGCGTAGACAAGCAGATTTACTGTTGTAGTAGGTTGGTTGTCTGTGTTAGCTTTCAAGATCCTTCATTGAGATTTCTTTCAGTACCTTTCTATGATGGTTACAGCAGAAAGGCGTCCACGATGAACTCTTTTATTTGTTGGAATGGGCACTGGCTGAGTGGTGAGGGTGGGGGCAAATATTCACCTGCATGGCTTGTGTTGAAGTCATCCTTGTGATTAGTATTAAGGGCAAGGGATGATTAGATTGGAATCAGACCTGAAGGGATAACTATGTTAGGGTCATCCAGTTCTCCTCCTTTGTATAGCAGATCTCTCTAAATGTTCCTGCCCATGTCTGGTTGTTGTTTCTCATGTGACAAGCCAATGTGGTCCTTAGTTTCTTAGCTTAACGCAAGGTTCATGCATGTTTTTGATAGTCCGAAGGTGGATGTGGTTGTTGGCTTATCACCTGACAGACATATAGGCAGTTGTTGTTTTTCTTCTAGCACGAACTTTTAAGCAAATATGGTGGTTGGTTTGGTTTCTCAGCTGACAGTTTTTTTTGGTTGGCTTGTTCTCAGCCAACATGATAGTTCTTCCATACGTTAGTTGGTCTTCCTGTAGAAGAATTTAGTGTTGTAGAGAGCAGTTCAGTGTCCTCCTGACATGATGGTTGGGGATCATTACCCAGCTGACAAGAGGGCTGCAAGTGTAGTTGAGGGGTGAATGCTGCTAGAATCATCAGTATTTGGGGCAGTGCTGAGTGCACATCAGACAAGCAGTTTTGTTGAATTGTCAGGTGCTCGGTTAACAGTAGGACTGAGAGGGGGTGGCCAGAGCCCAAAGAATATTGCCACCTACCGGAGGAGATCCGATGCAAGGCTGATCCTTAAGGCGGCAAGCAGTGGATCAAGACTGCTATACTTGCATCTTATTGCCACCTGAGCCTTTGCTTCCTACATAAATGATTATGTGAAAGTTTGGGGAAGATTGGTAGAGTTTTTCTAGTATTACAGACCCAGCTTTACCGAGGTGGCTCCCTCACAAAATAGAGCTGATCACTTCAACTCCCAGATCCCTGATGAATACCTGTTGAGTCAGATGGAATCGCTTAAGCCGATCATCCTGTGCCATTCTTCCATCTTCCACTGTGCAGAGCAGACACTCAGCCTTCAGCGAACCCCCTGCATTTCTCTACAATAGATCCGCTCGTTCCAACCCAAGCGCCATTGCTGCAGGTAGGACCGGATAAGACAGGGACCCTTCGACAGAGCGCGCTGTACACTGCATACCGATCTCACCTTCTGCCTCTTGCAATTAGCCTCTTAACACCTGTCCACACAATTGCGGGCCCTTGATACCAAATATATCACATATTCTATCACCGATTTTACATCAAGTAAGTCCCAGCATTAATTTATACCATGCAAGATACAGTCCCGGGGCTGAATTTAAAGTGCAATCTGCACAGTGATTTGTCACAACTTGAACAGTGGTTCTGTTTAAAGAACCTAATATGGGATCTCATATAATTGTTATCAACAACCACCTAAGTGCTGTACTAATCCGCAAATCAGCCCATCATACATAGAATAGAACCGCAAGCGTCCTTAGACATTATGCTAGCATAAAATGATATCATCTCTATCATTCATAACTTAATGTGTCTGTGATTATATAACAATTTCAGTTCACCATAACACCGTTCATCTTTGGCTCAGTCCAACTATATATATCTGGTTCTCTCCTTGTGGTCTCTAGTCGCTACTCCAATAAATATATGGGATATTTTGCATTTGGACCACGCTGCGTCTAAGCACTGCATCAACCTATGTCCTTCTATGCCAAACCACATCAACTTACGTCACTCTACTCATCTCTACTGTGACAGAATGACGGACTCTAAAGATAGAGACCATCAAGGCAACAAAGAGACAAAGGAATAAAAAGTTGGCCAAAAAGAACTAAGCAAGATCAACCATTGCCTCAATCACCTATTAAAGGAAAGAGCAACAGTGTAAGCAACATGGATATTATCCTTCAGCGGCTGAACTCGTGGCATGACTTAACATAGTCCACAAAACTTAATATGTCAAACATCAAAGCCTTGCCTAACAGGCTAGAGGAAGGAGAAATGAGAATAGGTAAACAGAAGATACTCAGCACGCTCTAAAGAAAACAATCTCACTTTATAAAAAAAAAATAGACTCCCTTGAAAAAGAAATTACTGGCATTAAGGACAGAAATAGGAGGGCAACCTAAGAATTTTTGGTCTGCCAGAAAACATAGAAAATTATGCTCAATCCTGCGTTGCTTTTCTTGATATGTGGCTGCCACAGTCTTTGGGAATTTCTTTGAGACTTTGAAATTGAAAGAGCACATAGAATTCCCACTAGCAGCTCAGTGTCTTATCAAAATCTGAGACCAATGATATTTAGACCACTGAGTTACCTACATACAGAACAAATAGTGGATCAAATGAGGAAAATAAGAGTCTTAGGGCCCAATTTATACTTTGGCGGAGAGGGAACTTCGTTGCAATGGCGACAGAGTTCTCTCCCCGCCAACATAATACTCCGTCCACCCGATTTAAATTCGGGCTGACCATAGTTTGTTGATGGCGAAGGCTACTCTTTCTCTGCTGTAGACAAACTCCTTCGATAGCCTGACGGAGTAAGAGCCATTGGAGGGTTGGCTGTATGTCCGCCCACCTATTTTAGATAGGCGGACATACAGCCATTTTTCAATGCCTGTCACTGACAGGAAAAACCTGGATATAAGGGACATTGAAGAGTGCTCAATGCCCCCCTCGCCATGGGAGGGAACTCCCATTGCAAGGGGGGAGGGGCATTTTTTTATTTTCAAAAAGCAAATCTCCCAATGGATTTAAAAAAAAAAAAAAAGATTGTAAGTTTGACGTATGCATTGACAGGAACCGCTGTGACGGCAGTTCCTGTGAATGCTTGAAATGTCTCATGAGCCAGCGGACATTTCAGGCAGCAGCTCCGTCAGGGCAGCGGAGTAATTTACTCCATTGGCCTGGCAGAGGGCAGACTGTCTGCTAAATATTAAAACAATCCCATTGACTGGAAAGGCCACAAAATTGGTATTTCATAAGATTATGGCAAACCAACTGTAAATTGCAGGGCAAGATTCTCCGCTTTAAGACCTGACCTGACATTGCTGAACATTCCCTTCTCATTCGCCACACTGACAAAAGTTAAAATTACACACAATGGCCGTTCGAAGATCTTTGATGACAGTGAAGATTTGGACTCTTTTATAAAAGATCTGACAGACACAGAAATGTCTCACTAGCTTATGCCATACGGGTGTGTTAAGGTAAAGCATTTATTGTTATTAGGTCTGTCAATTCCAAATGGTGTTCACTGTATATACCATATGGTATTTGCATCTTTTACATATTCCACAGAACAATTTTATTATTGCTGAAATTACCTGACCTAATCTCCTTGACTTTCTACTGCATGATTAGAGCAGTGTATTGCGCATGAAGATATTTTCTTGCAGTCATTCGCCTACTGTTAGGCGAAGAAACAGTAGTGGCCAACCTACTAATGTTACTAAGAGGACTATCTAACCTAGTTTATTAGCTCACACTAGTAAATTTACCTTATTGACACACGTCTGATTTAGAACCACCCATATACAACACAGCTTATGAAGCCAATCACCTCTATCTCATATTTCTCCTTATACCTTTCATAATGATACACTTACCAGTCAGATGTTACTCCAGGTATGATGAAAACCCACAATATTGCATTCAACCAACAAAAGTTTATATATTTTTGAATGTTGTTGTGCCAAGTACCCTTGTTTGATTGTTGTATCTATCCACTGGATCCAAACACTAGTTATTTACTGGTTGCTGCATGACTCTACTCCCATAAAGGTTCCCAGGATATTATGGAATAGAATGTAAACATTTCAAACTTCCTTCTGCTCGCACAGTTTTGAGTTTAAATATCACTAGGCAGGTCTCTCAAGGCTTACACTGTTCTTTAGTATTCTCTATGGGTGTAGGGAAGGGTGTGTGATGGGTCATGTTCTTGGAGATGCACTATTTTGGGTTACATGATCAGTTCTATGTCTTTTTCCCTTACTATCGCAATTTACTGTGCCTTACTTGTGCTCTTCTAGGTTCCCACTTCAAAACTCAACATTATACTCTTCCTCGTAAAATGAGTTTAGCAAGGACTCACTTCTCAATACATATGTATTGTTCTCAGAAACAAACATTAACATTGTCACACATACCAAGTGCCTTAACTCTCTGATAAAACACAACAAATACTAGATTACGATCACAAATTGGAAGGGGACATTGTCTTCCTACAGCAAACCAGGTCTGGGCCTGCAGAGGCCCGCAGTATGCTATACTCTTGGACAGAGCTTTCTCACCAGCAAAAGACAAAAAGAATGGGGTAATTATACTGTTGTCCAAAACGGCCATAAGCACACTTGATATTACTTCTTATTACCAAAATCATAAGTGACAATCTGCCTCTATATATTATTAACATCTACGCCCCTGCCGACAACGATAAATCATTCTGGGTGGAAATCAATATGAAAATTACTAAGCGACCAAATAATAGCAACATCATTCTAGGTGGTGCTTTCAATTTCCTCAAGGGCACAACTTTAGATAGACTCTCACAATGTGTGTATAAAACTAATAAAGTCCATGCACAAATGCTTTCGGTGTGCAGTGAGAATGATCTGGCAGATATATGGTGCCTACATAATCCGACTGGAAGTGGATTTACTTTTTACTCTCATCCTCACAGCACAATGTCCAGATCAGACTACTCATTAACCAGCAATAACTTAAGCCCTGTTTCACTAAGAGCCTCCACTCTCGGGGTGGAGGCTCACTAGTCGTAGCGGGGTCTCCGCACTCGGGGCAGGATCTCCGCAGTGCAGTTTCCCATTGCTGAGATCCCGCCACAAGTGCAGAGATCCCGCCACGGCTGCCGAGCTTCTGCCCTGAGTGCAGAGATTCTTTGTGAATCAGGGCCTGCGGCTTTCAATCCCACCATAGATCCAATTTTAATATATGATCATGCATGCATCACTATGAATATCACTATGTCTAAACCCAGTGTCAAAAATAACATCTGAAGGATGAATGAAAGCATTCTTGATGACTCAGAAGCAAAATAACAAATCCTTGTGTCCATGAAAAATTTCTTCTGACAAAGCAGCAAACCAGATCTCTCTATGATAACTATCGGGGCGCAATAAAATCACCAATCAGAGGAGAAATCCTAAATATAAAGGCAAAGAGAAAAAAACAAACATAGTTGTCGGAGGACATCACGATAGTGCAGGGCACCAGACAGGGTTGCCCGACCCTCCCCATTGCTGTTTGTAGTGGCACTTGAGCTGCTTGCTTGCTGGATCCATGGGGATGCCCAGATCAGGGTCCTGCAGTGGGACCCGGAGTGAGGATGCAATATCCTTGCAGGTAGACGACATTCTCCTTTTTCTGGGGAGTCCAGCCAATCGTTTCAGCATATTCTTGAGATCCTGCGTATCTTTGGGGAGTACACTGCGCTGCGCATCTGCTGGGGTAAGTCTGTGGCATATGCCTTGATGGAGTGGCACCCTCCCCAGGGTTCCTTCCTGATTCACTGGAGCCCAATGGTTTCAAGTACTTGGGTATTTATGTCATGTCTGATCAGGAGCGGTTCTTCCATGTGATTTTGGGGAGAATTCTGGAGGCTTACAAGCAGGATGTGGGTCACTGTCGTAGCCTCCCACTGTCACTGCTGGGTAGGTCAATGCTGTTCAAAATTATATGCCTGCCTAAGTTCTTCCACGTCCTCTAGAACACTTCTTATGCGGTGCCAGACAGGTTTTTCGACAGGTAGACAAAGTCACCAGGACATTGCTTTGGGATGGAAGGGCCCCCACATAGCCCTAACGACGCTGACCAGGAAAGCCTGGGACGGGAGCATTGCCCTGCCTAACCTCAGGTTATATAACTGGGCGGCCCACTTGGTGGTGGTGAATGAATGGGAGTTCTCAGACCAGAGGGAGCCCTCCCTCTTGGCGCATAAGAGGGCGCTGGATCCGGGGGGTACCTGTGGCATCTCCATAGGGGGGCATAGGATAAAAGGGCCAGTCGCAGCCCGTGCAGGTAAGAGTGGTGGAGCGGTGGGGCCGGGTGAGGGGGGAGTTCGACAGACGATGATGAGGGAAAATTAATTATTTATTTAATTTTCCCTCGTCATCGTCCGTCGAAATCCCCTCTTGCCCGGCCCTACCGCCCCACCGCTCTTACCTGCACGGGCAGCGGCTGAAAAGGGCTACCGCAGCCGACTGCTGTCATGGTCAACATCTGGAGGATGGCTGAGAAGCTCATGGTGTGGAAGAGATGAGTAACCCTGGGAACATCATTGTGGGAGGCAGAGGCACCGAAAGGGCCCAGGAACATTGAGGGCTACAAAAAGGGGGACATGTTGGGCATTTCGTTAATGGGGGATGTCTGGAAGGAGGGGAGTATGGTCACCGTTCCGGAGCTCCAGGCTGAATATGAGCTGTTAGGTAGTCAGTGCCTCCAATACCTGCAGATGGAGCATATTCTTAAGGGCTATAAGTCGCTGTTGGAGGATCTATTGGAGGAATCCCCCAAGCAAGCGCATGCCATTTGATTGGTGTACACCACGCACCTGGCCCATAGTCTTCCCGATTTGGCCCCCTTAGGGATAGGTGGGAGATAGGGAGACTTGGGTAGCGTGGAGGAAAAAGCATGGGGAGAGGCTTGTTGATACCCATGGGAGGTGGCGATTCAGGGGGGTTTTCGTTTGGTTCAGCTTAAACTGCTATGTAGGGTGTATTTCATGAGAGAGAGACTGCATTAACTGGGGCGATGCGACTCTAACCTCTGTCTAAGGGGTGTGATATGAGGGGTACCCTGCTGTGCACGATATGGGGATGCCCGCGGGTGCTGAGCTGTTGTGAGGGAGTGGGGTTGCATTTGTCTGATGTGGCGGAGGTCCGGATATGGCTTACGCCCCAGCTAGTGATGCTAGGCATCTGCGCGGAACAAACATTGGAGAGATATACCCTGCTTTTCTACAAAGTGGCCTTGGCACTTGCACAGCAAGACATAGGCAAACGGGGGGAAGCTCGGTCATGCCCCCGCTGCGGGAGTGGGAATTGAATTTGAGATGGTGTATGCAGGCTGAGGAGCAGGTTATAAATCTAAGCGCTGCCCTCGTAAGTTTGAGAAAATTTGGCATCCCTGGATAGCTAAGGAGCCCTGTGGTTGAGGGCTGACACCTTCTGGGGGGTGACATCGGGGGCGGCAGGCGAGGACTGTCTGGTCATGGGGCCGCTAGGACTTGTCAGTGGAGGATGATTGTGTTCTTGGGGAACTAGCTCTGATATTTGTGTTTAATGCATCTGTGGCAAGGAAGGGTGGTGTGGATCGATACCTGGATCTGATATGAGTGTTCTAGGTAGGGAGTCGGCTGTCTGGGCTTATTTGGGTGAGTGGGAGGTGAGAGGGAACTGGAGGGGGGTATCCTACTGGCGTATACCGGACCGTCTTGCTGGTCCTGTGTTTTCCTAATTGGTGTACTGTTTATTGACTGTTGAAAATACCAATAAACAGATGCTTAAAAAAAAAAGGAATAAAAGACAAACATACGGACATGAGATTAAATGCCCTTGAATCACAAACTAAGCATCTAGAAATGGAAAGATCCTGCTCCTTAGATCACAACATCAATCTAAAAATAAAAACAAGTACTAATAAAATAAAATCTTAAGTGAAAGAGCCCACATGGTTTGAACAACACAAAAGCAAGAAACCTACTGGAACATAATAAGGCAAATAAATATCTGGTAGTAATTAGAAAAGACAAGAAAAATGCATTCTATAATCAGTCTATCAGAGACAAAAACGGTGCCTTAAATTCAGATACTGATAAAATATTAGACACTGATTTATACAACCTATGTAAAGTTTGTAGCATGGTAATTTGCCAACAATTCCTTAACAAATTGTCTTTACCTGAGATCTCAGAGGAATCAAATAGGAACCTCAACAAAAAAATGGATACAGATGATATTCTAAGGGCCATCAAGTCTCTCAAAGCTAAAAAGTTCCCTGGCCTCTATGGCCTTCCTTCTGTTTTTTTATAAGACGTACCAGGATGCACTACTGCCCGATATGATTGAGCTATTTGTACACTTTGAAACATCAGACAAAATTGTTGCCACTGCTGCGGAGGCTCATATTGGGGTTATCCATGAAGAAGATATAGATCCTCTAGAACATAGAAACTACAGGTCCTTAGATTGGATACAAATTCTCCCCTCCTTGATACCATCATCCCAAACTGGCTTCTTAAAGGAGTCTTATGGCTGGCAATATTTGTACTTTTACTTAATGTCATTGAAAAAGCCAATTCTTTACCTTCTCCCACCATGGCTAGGGACCTAGATGTGGAAAAGACTTTTGACAAAGTTGCTTGGCCTTTCCGAAATGCCTTGCTGACAAAATTCAATCTAGAGGCTAAATTAATCCGTACGACAATGTCCTTATATCACAATCCATCGGCACCAATTAAAATAAATGGACAGATGTCAAAAGAATTCTATCTTAAAAGGGGACCAGACAAAGCTGTTTCTTATCTCCCTTATTGTTTCTTATTACCATAGAACTATTGGTCCATATGATAAGAAACAACACTACTATAAAAGGAATTCCCTTTTCTGCGTGGGTCCAAAAACTGGCGGCTTATGCTGATGATGTCCTTATCGTCTCCAGTGATGCCGAAACAGCTGTCCCATAGATCCTTAGAATAATTAACAAATATGCAAAAGTATCAGAATTCTCTATAAACAAAGAAAAATCAGAAATCTTCCCCCTAAACTTACTCTGTCTTCCACATATTGCTTACTAATCAAACCTAAAATGTCAATCCTCATGTCTAAAGTATATGGGAATTAAATTTAAGAAACTAGATTAAACATTGAAACACCCTAATATTAGGAAGCTACTAGGCACCTGGTCAGCCAGGTATAACGTATGTTGGGGCCGCGTCCAAACGACTAAGCTGGCGGTAGCTTCCCAAGTTAACTTCATTCTTGGGACGTTTGCAATTAAACTTTCAGAATCCTTCGGCAGATCTATAAATGCCTTAATTTCCACCTTTATCTGAGAAGATAAAAAAGCTAGAATTTCCTGTGTCAAACTTCAGTTTACCAAACTAAAAGCAGGCTTAGGACTATCAAATTTCACTAACTACCTGACAACTTTTCGTGCTAAACAAGTCACCTGGTGGCTTAACATGGACTCTATATACCGCTTACGCCCTCCCCCCAGATCGATATTGAAACGAAATTGGTCGAACCTTTCTTCCTGATGAACATACTTATGATGAAACAAATAAAAGTATTCCAATCCTCCTTAATTATTAAGGGTACACAAGCAACAATCAAAATTCTCAACAAATGCTTCCAAAATAAAATAAGCAGATCTGATATCTCATCTATCTGGTTCAACCTGCTTATTAAAATTGACTCAAAAACAGTGTTCTGGGAAAACTGGGCTACCTCTGGTATCCGTCATGTCAGGGATCCACTAAATAAACCCTTTCATTTGCTATGTTATCAGAAAAATTCCATCTTCAATTGTTTGAATTCTACAAGGTTCTCAAGTTTAAGAATGTATTAAGTTTCTTGAATCCCCAACAAATAAAGACCACAACGTACCCTTAATATATAAGCTCTTAGATAAACAGGTCACCCCAAACAACAAACATTCACAAAACAAATGGGCTGAATCATGCATCCTACATAACATACCCTCCTCCCTATCAACCTGGGAACAAATCTGGGACTCTCTCTCACATCAAAAAACCTCCCAATTACTATTCCAGTGCAAATACTGAAGTATTCATAGATGCTCCTGGTCTCCAACTAAACTACACAAGTTAGGCCTAATAGACTCTAATCTTTGCTGGCACTGTAACTAGTCTCGAGGCGACCTAGACCACCTGCTTTTTTACTGCAAACACATCATTCCATACTGGAGGAAAATAGAATGTACCATAAATGCAGTCTTCAATACTAAGCTTACTCTGAACCACGCTTTTGTCGCATTAGGCCCATTGTCAATCATGCCTAATCTAAAACCGAATGAATGGGACCTTTACCTCTTAGATCTACTTCTTATGATTGTTATTAAAAATATCCTTGCTAATTCGAAAACCTTAAACAACCTTTCCTACCAAGGATGGTGGGCCTGGGTCTACTACATCAGAAGTGCTGAAAACAATATTCATAACCCCACCTATAGACCCAATGCCTCTAGACTACTTTGGACGAAAATAGATCTATGCCTGGAAAACATTGAGCCCCTTAGATCCGGCTCTCAACACGCAGTACTCCTCACACTCAATTCACCCCCTTGTTGGAGTGAGTGAACCTCAACGCCCAATTTCCTTTTTTTCTTTCTCTCTCCTCTATTTTCTTTCTCTGCCATCCTTAGTATTCCTTTCTTTCCCTTTCTCTCTTTCTCCTTATAAAGTACCCCTCAATATTATACTTCCGACTACACCACTTTCCTCCAAAGTTTAATTATGCTATACCTACTTTTTGTCACAGGACACCACAACTATTTAGCTTATCCGCCAAGTAACTGACTATGTTTTGCCAGTTGTATCTTTATTATATCTCCAATAAAAATTCTTTAAAACTTGAAAAACTGTAGGATTGAGGAACAGAGGAACAAAGGGAGCCATTATTTTTCTCTTGCATTCATGAATTTATTTGGAGTTTTTACGAGAAATCTACATCTGCTATTAGCATGAATCCAGTTTTGGATGTCATTCAAAGTTTGTTTTTTTATTTGTCTTTATTGGCATTTGTTATAGTAGAACAACATAAAGGCAAAAGCCTCAGATATTTTAATATGAAGACATAATGGGGGGGGGAGAGAAGAAGGGGAAGGGGTAAAAGGGAGGTAAAAAGAAGCAGGACCTTCAATAACAGTATCATACCATTCCCAAGGTTACAGATAATGCAAGAAATTCCCACAGTTCTGTTGATTTCGCACAGTGAAAAGCATGCTAGAACTAAATAGGTCTCTCAGCGGTCTAACATTAAGTGGCATTCTGTCATCCAGACATCTCCACCTGGTCTGTAACCTGCATTGCTATCAATGGATCAGCAGGAGGAGAAGGCAGGCCTTCATCAGACACTGACTGGGAAGGGAAAGAATCCTGTATGCGTAGGTACGTTGATAATAGTTCCCAAATATCTTTAAGGCGAGACACTAGGGGCATTAGGTCCCAATAATAGGCTAATTGTACCTGGCAGTAGGCTGCATCTTGAAGCCAGGATGTGACAGTAGGTGCGGGTTTCCCTCTCCAATGCACAGCCACCCGGCAGTTTGCCAGGAGCAGGAGCATAGCCGTGAGGGTTCGGTTCTAAGGGGGAACATACCTGACATAGCCCAAAAGACTGACCAGTGGCGTACTCAGCACAGGACAGCGAACAATGCGGTGTAGTGTATGATGTACTGCTCTCCAGTATTGTGCCACTCTGGGCACTCCCAGGCAAGGTGTAGAACAGACACCCGAGGAGCCAAGCATCTCACTCATAACCCTTCTGCCCTCAAGCCCATGCGATGCAGCTGTGTGGTATAGGTGGTGCAAATATTTGAAATGTATGTCTCAACCTATAATTAAGCAAAAGGGTCGCAGTTTGCATACAGCAATAGTCCCATTGCTCATCTGTGAGGGGTGGATCAGTATCGAGAGCCCATGCAGTGTGGGCCGCTGGGGCAGGACTTGGCACCTTATCTTACATGATAGTATATAGCCGAGTGACTAATTTGCAGGGAGATGCATTAAGGGAGCCATTTCAAAGGAAACAAAGGTGTGTGGTTGATGGGTATCCAGTTGACAGGAAGATTAGTGTGTAAAGTTGTTTCATGCCCCCTTAATTTGGTGCCTTGAATCCTTATCACAGGAGGACTGGTATTTATTGAGTATATTTATAAATGCTCTACATAGTAATGTTATTGCATTTGGTAGTCTGTAGTGGACCGGCTACATAAAGGCAATTGGTAATGTACACATAGACGGTATGTTGCATAATATGATATGCTGTGCATGTTTATAGTACATTACACATGCTTACAATTCAGTGCACATGCAAATTAAGTGATTTTCCCAGAATAACACAATTGTTGTTCAAGCGTGAAGCAGAGCTTAGACCCTAGGTCTCCTGGTGCAAAGGTCTGGCACTTAGTCACTAGACCACACCTTCTCCTCCATAGAAATGTTGGCTGGCAGGTAGATGAGATACTTAGGGGCCGATTCCGATTTCGTTAGCAAACTGTTCTGAACGAATCAGTCTCGAACTCATTTCCGAACGAATAGGGTCCTGCAAGTCCATATGACCGATTACGATGCTACCCAACATCGTTCGGTTGGACTCGTATTGACTTCAATGGGGGTCTGTGTTCCGAGCGAGAACACAGGCTCCCATTGAAAAAAGGGGTGGTTGGGGAAAACCTTGCACCCTGTGGGGGGCACCTCATGGTGCCTGCCACATTATGCATGGTTGGGAAGAGGGGTCCCTTGGGTACTCTCACGGGCCCTATTCGTACGCCTCTGGGTGAAGGGAGGGCATGCTACGGGCCCCGAAAGACAGATTCCTGCAGCTGATTCATTCCGGAGGAACCAATTCGGAACAGCTGTTCGAATCGGTCATCGTAATCGCTCACTCAGAAACCGAGTCCATAGAGCTGTACGATTCGGCTCCGAAAGACGCGACCTGTCTGAATGCCTTTCGGAACCGATTCGGACAGCCCTAACAGTTTCCGGGCATCGTAATCGGTCTTTGGGAACTGTGTACGATTTGTTCGGAAACAAGGGTTCCAAATCGGATTCTGCAAAACCGAATACCATTCGGAGCCTTTCAGAACGACATCAGAATCGGCCCCTTAGTAAATAGTGGTGCTGCGTGTTGAGCAAATTGAAGAATTGGTATTCGGAGATGCTAAGTAGCAAGCACATATACAAGTGTACTGGTGTAGAATTGTCATGTGTCCAACAACAGGGAGGGTTGGTGTATAGGATTTTGGGTGTCCAGCCAATTAAGGGTTAGTGTATACAGTTGTTTGGTATGCAATTGTCAAGAGGGTTGGTGCATAGAGGACCTTTGTGTGTAGAAGGCAAGAACAGGTGGTGTGCAGCGGTCAGGGCTTTAAGTGGAACGGGTCTCTTAGGGTCTCAGACCCGGCAGCAATTAACAACTGACATTGAGATGGGTCCATAATGGGCCATATGTTCATGTTCTTAACTCTGCTGGCAAAACACTGCTCGATTTCTTAACAAGGACTGTAAAAACCCTGAAGGTATTCCATGTCAGCGATGTAGTTCCTGTTTACATTTCACATGTTTTAAGCAATCTTGCATTGCTTAAGCCTATTTGCTTTTGGCAAAGCCATAGTTCTGGCTTTTTTCAGGTGTACTTCCGGTAGTATTTTATGTTTTGATGAAATAACAGAAAGCTCATAGGGAGGCACCAAAATAATGTCAGGTGTCACAGTATGGGAAGTGCAGAATTTTGGTTTACATGTTTTAAGCCACGCCCTTTATTACATAGCTTACGCCTCTTAGATAGGATTTCTACTTATGCGTCGTAGGCCACGTCCCTATTAGAGACCCCTCCCGTAATACTTTTTTCATTCCACTCAAAGCTCTGACGGGATGATTGTTTGATAGGGCACAAGCCGAGGGTACACGCGGTAGACGGTTTCTACCCAATCTTTTCACAGGGTGGACGGTGTCTACCCTGCCAAGAGGTTGGGCCACACAGAAACATGGTAAACTTGTCCTGGTGTAATTGTCTGACACCAGGATACATTCAGCGGCGCCTGCACATTGTCTGCTTTCGTTCAGAGCAGAAACATGCATGCGGGGAGGAGATTATCAGATTACAGTTGGGCCCGTAAAAAAGGCCAAAGTTAAGGGGCTATCAGGCCTCCTTTTGTAGGTGTGTCCTGGCTGGGAGCTACCAGCAACCTCGCACCTAAATTGAATTGAGGGGAAACAAAGGCAGACAGTTTATCACTTCACAGTTACTTGAGAGAAGCATGCTTTTGACTTTGTTCAGTCCCTGTATGTAAGACATATGCTTGCACTGTAAGAATGTCAGATGTGTTGGTCTATCCCAGTATTTACACAAATAACAATTTGAATACCACTATTTTGTTTTATCTCTTTTATAGCGCTATTGTGCTACTCATCCCAATGCAGGGTGTCAGAGTGCTTTACATCACATGTACCCATTATTCATTGACAAAAAATCGTATCTGTGTAAGTCAATGTACAGGATGTGTTACATAAGGCAGTGAGGGTTACAAAGTGTAGGAGTCACATGTCCTTCATAGCTCACAGTGCTACATTAGAAGGATTACAATTTATGAACTTCAAATAGCAAAAGGATCTCTGCCTTAAAAGCAGTAATCCACTTAACCATTTACATAAAATAAAAATCTGTCATTTGCGTCTTACATAATGTGCTTTGCAGGAGACATATTAACCCTCAATGCTACTTTGATTCAAACCTGTGACTAGAAAAAACACCGATCTCTCCAGCAAATACATTAACCTCCAGAGTTATCTTAGCATTATTATTATTCCGTGATATAGTTGGCACACAAAGATCTCTGCAGCAGGTGCCTTCACCCCATAAGATATTTTAAAATGCAGACTCTACAACCAATTAAGCACAACAGATTTACTGCTAAGTTTCTCCTTGTTGCCAATTTCTTTGTGGCAGGGTTTTAAAAAAAAATGTATAAATTGAGATCCAGATTTTCCATCGGAGTTGCGTCATTTTTTTGGCACGCCTATGCGAAATCCCATTTGTTAAATATTGTAATGCACTCAAATGTACTCATGATAGACCTGCTAAACATATGTGTGAGGTCTTAGGATCTGATGTCACTTCTTGTGATGTTACTTCTTGTGATGTCATGCGCCATGATGTCACTTGCACACTGCCTAACTTAGTTAGTCCCCCGGCTTCAGTTTTTTAGGACTTGCGCCCTGCTGATTGATATGCAGTTGCCAGTCTGTGTGGTGTGTGCCTTGCTGTTGGTTCCTTGGTTACATGATTGATGGTGTGTAGAGCGCCGGTGTGTTCGGTTCACGAGGGTCAGTAATCCGCACGTGAGGACACTGACTCCATCCAACCCAGGCCTTAACACTTCGCTTGGGTTCTGTGCATTGACTGCCTCAATCCTGCTCGCTGAAGCGCCTAAGGACAACGAGGCCTGCGCAAGCGAATGACAATATATTTAGGTGAACTGTACCCGGCGGAAAGCCGGGGGAAGCACCCGCATTGAGACTGACTACCTGAAATACAACAAAGCTTGTTTGCGCAAAGTCCAAGCGCTGATCGCTCATTCTGACATTCACACCCCCACCCAGGAGAGCAGGCTCCCCAGGGGCCCCGCCTGAAGCCCGCCTCATTTCTCTGGCTCGGCATCTGCCAGCTCGGCCTGTCTGAAGCGCCTTCTCTCGTTTGCACCTCCAGGACAGGTCTGAGGCTTTGTTACTGCCTGCAGTGCGCAGACTGGGCTCAGCCCCTCCACCCCAAACTCATCACCTGCTATTGAATGTGCCGCGAGCTATACTACATGCCCCATCATCCACAGAGGAGACAGGGCCCCGTTCTAATGCAAGCATCCTGAACTCGCCGTTCATGCACCCACATACCACACTTTGTAATGCTTCCAGACTGAGCTCCCCGTGTATACACCATGCTGAGACCCTGTTTATGCACTCGGGCTGACTCACCATTTATACACCCAGGACAGGAGTGTCTCATTATTTATAGAGCAAGCACAAGGCTCTTGATTGACGGCTAGCACAGCCATTTTATATGCCCGGACTGAGCTATCTATTTATGTAATAATACCGAGTCTCACTTATAATCACTGTGGGTTACTGATATATTGCACACAGACTTATTCTATGGTTATACCCAGACTGACGTCCATAGGCATGGAGACCAAGCCCCTATGAATACACCCAGACATAGCTCCCCATTGTAACACACCCAGACCACGCCCCTTGTTTACACACACACACACACACAGTCCTTTAATA
The DNA here is from genome assembly GCA_963921515.1 of Calotriton arnoldi. Classification (NCBI taxonomy): domain Eukaryota; kingdom Metazoa; phylum Chordata; class Amphibia; order Caudata; family Salamandridae; genus Calotriton; species Calotriton arnoldi. The sequence goes on from CAWUFW010003676.1 coordinate 1,721,733, forward strand.
CACCCAGAAGGAGGCCTCTATTTGTGCACACATATGTAGCCTCTTACTTACAAACATAGGTCCATATTTATCAAAGGTTTGCGTTGCCCTTGCGCCAGGCAAGGTGACGCAAATGGGCGATGCGAAACCTAGATGAGATTTACCAAGCCACGCAAGGCCACCTTGCGTGGCCCTGCGGTGCTTGGTAAACCTGGAGTGGCACAAGGCAGTGCAAGCTGCTGCCTTGCGTTACTCTGCTAGAAGGAGGCGTTCCATGGGTGGAGCGTGGGTTGTTCTCATGCACCACCCATGGATTTTGGCACATTCCCAGATTTACCATGTGTGGTAGACGGGGAATGTGTCAAAATGCACCACCTTACCAGGCGAGGCGTAACGAGAAGAAATATTCTTATTTCTCCTCAATTCTTTCCTCTTTGTATGTGTGCTGCATTGTGCAGCACACATAGTAAGTGAAAAAAGCCTCAAAGGATTGTTTTTGTGCAGGAAGGTTTCCCTTCCTGAACAAAATATTCATCTAGGCAATGCAGGCACCCTTGCACCATGGTGCAAGAGTGCCTGCGGTGGTGCTAGGCAGCACATAGTGTGCCAGCACAAGGAGAGGACAGGAATGCTCCATTAAATGTTAAATATGGCTCATTCCTGCCCTCTCTGTCTGTCACACAGTGCAGCAAGTTGTCTCGCTGCGATGTGTTGCGTGACATTTTGATAGATATGCCCCATAAACTGAGTCATACGCCCAGACTAGGGCCCATATTTATCATTTTTCCACTCAGCGCAATGGAGCAAGCTACCTTGCTGCTCTGCGTGAAAGGGCAAGAATGCAATGTATTTAACATTATACGGCGCATTCCTGCCCTTTCCTATTGATGGTGCCCTTTTGGTTGCCTGCGCCAATGCAGGCACCATTGCATCATGGTGCAAGGGTGCCTGCGTTGTAGGCAGGTTGTTTTTGTGCATGAAGGGGCACCTTCATGCACAAAAACAATCCTTTGAGGCATTTTCCTCTTCCTATGTGTGCTGCAGAATGCAACACAAATAGAAAGGGGAAAACATAAGGAGAAACCAAGATATTTCCCCTCATTGCACTTCACCTGGGGAGGCGTGGCATTTTGAAGCATTCTTAGGTCTACCACAAATGGCAAACCTGGGAATGCGCCAAAATCCATGGGAACACCCACGCTCCACCCATGAAACGCCTCCCGGGGGCAGCGTAACGCAAGGCAGAGACTTGCGCTGCTCTGTGTTACTCCAGATTCATCAAGTCACTCAGGGTGGCCTTGCGTGCCTTGATAAATCTCACTTAGGTTTTAGATCGCCCTTACGGCCCCTTGCTTGGTGCAAGGGCAACGCAAAACCTTGATAAATCAGGCCCTGGGTGTCTACCCCTTTACACACTTAATAGAGTCATACTATCTTTACACCTATACCCACAGACATACACCACGCACGCGCACACACACAAACTAAGCCCCACACTCTCTCTCCCTCCCTCTCCCTCTCCCTCTCTGTCTCTCTCTCTTCCTGCCCCCTATCTATACACCCAGCCGTGGAATCCTATGCATACACCTAGGCCAAGATACACCCTTATAGTCCTAACCTGAGCCCTAAACCCACCCCCTACTTCCGAGGCGCCCCCACTGTCTCGGGCGCCCCCACATTCTCACATCCTGCAGTCAGCCCCCCACCCCCGGGGCTTGTTCCCGTCACCCTGCCATCTTTCATTACCGCTCAGGGCGTTTCCAGGACACGCAGGCTTCGGCCTGCTGAAGAGCTCATGCATTTTTAATGATTTATAAGCAAAAGCAAACTTTCCTTTTTTACTGTAACGGCTTAATACACATCACAGCGAAGCCCTGGATTGTGGTGATGGTTTTATAGTTCTGGCTCGTGTCCTTGCTTAATTATGCAGAATATTGTCGAAGTATGTTACAAAGGACGGGAAGCAGAACACGCTCCCTGCTTGAGCGTCGGCCTCATTTGATTTTTAGAAGCCTCACAAGCCAATACTGCGCCCTGGTCGCCAGCCCACTGTGGCATCAATGACTTGTACATATCTGCTTGAAAGGGAACTATTGCCGCTGAAGGCCTCGGGGTTCCAACAGCAAATGTTCATTTCCTCTATAATTTGACAGGTTGTTTCATTTAAATACAAAGGAAAAGGCTGTGGGTGAAACGCACCTTCGCAGATTTACTAAGGGTTTGCGCCAGCACTTAGTGACGCAAAGCAGTGCAAACTCTTGCTAGTCTATTTAAATTCCAGCGCCAAAGTGGCACTGGAAAGGTGCCCTTTTTCACCACAGATAGTGTCGTTTGCTGCGTTGCACCACTTTGCAACAAGGGGGCTTTACTTGGGTGGATTTGGAGGATTACAGCGCAGGCACCCATCATTTTTGAGGGAAAGTTCAGTCTACTAAGATAGTCAAACCAGGCTTTACATAAAAAAATAATGCGCCCTTGAAACAGGCGCTAACTTAGAGATATGTTTCTATTTTTCCAAACGTTCCACACGTTCCATATGTGCTGCACTGTACAGCACACTTCCAATGTATGGATTGTTTTGCCATTTGTCTAGGTAAAGGATTTTGCACTGCAAGGGAAGGCTTCCGTATAAAATCCATGCTAGACATCACAACCACACCTCTGCACCATGGTGCAAAGATTGTGAGTGGCACTAGGCAATCTGTCTGTGCACCAGAGCAGGGGATGAGAGCAGCAATGCCTACTTTTAAAAAGTATGACTCTGTGTTGCTTTCTTCCCCTTGCGCAATGAAGTAACACTAGTCGCTGTGCTGCGTTGTGCGACAAAATAATAAATCTACCCCTTATTTTCATTACTGGCTGCACACACGGTTGACAACCTCTGAAAGCGAACTGTGGACTGCCATAGGTGGACAGCAGTCATGGTGGGGCGGTGGGTGGGGGGGATTTCAATGGACGATGACGAGGGAAAATTAAATAAATAATTAATTTTCCCTCGTCGTCTGTCAAAATCCCCCCCCCCCCCCCCACGGGCCCCCCATGGCCCCCCCCGCTCTTACCTGCACGGGCCCCGGCTGGTGGACAGGCTGCAGAGAATTCAGGACAGCAGGTCCAACTCCAAACACCTGTGGTCTCGGGCAAGGCCAGTCACAAGAGAGGTTTGCTTTTTCACAGTTGGTAGCACTATGAAAAAGACAGCCGTAGGCCAGGCTCATTGATGAAATGTTGGTGGCAATGGGGTAGTTATATGCAGCTCATGTCTGTAAAGACTAGGAAGACAGGGGTAGGGTCAGTCATAGGCCAGAATGAGCCCCACCAACCTTTCAAAGGTTGGTGTAGATAGGGCTGAGTTAGTCACAATACTTTTTCTGCACGGCTGGCTGGACGGGGACAGGGGCATTCTAAGGTTAAACTTACCAGTGAAAGGCTTATGGGGATTTGGCAGAGCCAGTCATTTGTCAGGCCCGCTTTAAGAGAGAATTAGGGAGAGGCATTCAGCGGCCAAGTTCATAGTGAAAGGAAGGCTGGACTGTGGAAATGTCAGTCACATGGCAAGATAGATTCTCTTAAGCTCCTGGACTGGGTGATTGTTTGACACTTGACCTGCATACCTAATCATGACTGGTCGGGTTCGACAAAGCCAGTCAGGAATTCAGAAGGGGACTCAAGACCTGGTTTTTCAACTGAATCTCCCTGAGCAGCTGGGCTCTCAGTGCCTGGATACCCTCACGAGTGAGCAGCGCTTTAGAAATCCAGATTGATTGATTGACTGATTGAGACACATGCCAAGCTCACATCAGATAAGAGAATTGAGTCAGATCTGCATCCCGTGCTTCTTGCTGACATCCAGAATATTTTTAGACTTCCAACAATGTTCTGTCTGTTGGCAGCACACACAAACCTGGGCTCTGTTAGCCACATGCCACACACAACCTTCAACCTCCAACCTCTTCCGTTTGGTTGACGTCTGTTTTCAGTCATTGCTCCCCAGTCGGCAGGCAAAGCCTTCAACGACATGAAGTTTGCCAGTACAAACCCAAAGCTTCAAGCTCCACACTCTCAGATACAGATGTCCCTACTCTGCTCCTCTACCCCCATACACCGCCCAGTGTACTCCAGGTTTCTCACTTGCAGTTAAAACTCTACATAGTGAGTGGCCAGTTTGAACATTTTCATTATATCACAACCTTTATTTCTCCCCTAGCAAGCTCTGGTTTCATAATCTATGAACTAAATCACTTTAGAAAAGCAGGGTTACACTATATATCTTGTCTCCAATGAGATGCTATTGAAAGCTACTAGGAAGTACTCAATGCTAGGATAGCTCAGAACTCTCCCACACAGTCCTTTCCTATCTCATCTCCACTGGAGTGAAATGTCAGGATCTTTGCGACAAGGTGTGACCTTCGCTCTCTTGCAATGCTGTCTCAGTACAAAAAATAGAAAGTAAGAGGTGCCTTTAGCTGAGAAACTACATTCAACCATCTACCTATAATAAAAAAGTCTCCCACCAATGACCACATTCCCTGAAAGAGAGGGCCAATGCTTTAGGTGGGGAAAGGGGAATGAGTGAAGTGAGACAACAAAGATAAAGGACTCCAACACTCCTGCCTCATCACCTGGTGGGTTAATGAGGTCTGTTGAATATAGTGAATTCCTATAAGGCAAAGAGATCTCTCAAGTGTCTTGTCAGATAGAGATCTAAAAGTATCTACAATTGTGAATGGATATATCCGAAGTCTATCTCTGAGTATTCGATGTGGAACTGGTAATTCCTGAAACCTAACATCAATGTACAAAAACCTTAAGTAACCACAACAATTACATTCTCTTACTAGAAGAATGTATGCGGAATGGCAAAAGAAAAATATCCAGTATATAAGATAAGATTTTTTTATTAATCGTGTTCAAGTGACACTTGAATAGGAGCCACACAATGATTTATTAGGTCTCGCCTGGCGACGCAGCGCGAAGCGCTGTCGCTAGCGAGATCTATTGTCACTGACTTGCTTCGGAAGGGAGACAGGAGCTGTGCACGCGCAGGCCGGACTGGAAATGTGAACACGCACGTACAGGCACGCGATGTGCACATCTCCTGTCCCCCTTCCGTCCTCGCAAGCCTCATGCAATATCATTTATTTTTTTTTTTTAATGAGCACGCGAGCTCCAAGTGCGGCGCGCTTTACACTCCCAGCATGCCTCACCCCACTTACCTGCTCGTATGGGGACTCTGTGCTGCTCCTCGGCTGGTCTCCGTCTTCAGCCGGTCACTGCAGCAACACGCGGGGCTCCGTCTTGCTCCCAGGAGCCCCGCATAAAATCCTGCTTTGGCCGCACCATGGGCATTCACGAAGGCGGGGTGGCCCCGCCGGACTTCCTCTAATGGTATTTTTTTGCTTTGGCGGCCCCGTCCCTGGGCCGCACGAGCCCCGCAGCACTTATTCAAGTGCGGCGAAGTCCGCAGGCGCCGCCACTGGGCACGAGCCGCAGGCCACGCCGATGTGCACGCTCACGGCGTGCCTACAACGCGCGCATGGCGCTGTTTCACTTTCCCTTGTTTCTTATGTGGTGCACTGTGGCCTCCACCAGGTGGCGCTGTCTCACTCTCTGTCCTGAGACTGCTCAGCTGTTCGGCTTCTCTGCTCCCATGGGCTGCAGCTTTTAATTAATCAGTGTTTCGGTGAGGCGTTGCAGCAGGGATCCCACCCTCCGTCGCCAATGTAATCTGGTGAGCAGGGGACACTGCGGGGGCCCATGGGCCTACATTGGAGGGAGCTGCTATAATAATGAGGCACACACTAGCGTCCACACACTGGGACTGACCCCGAGTGTTCCAACCCCCTTTATTTATCTGTTCGACTGCACCCGGCCAAACTGTTGCATGCCGACATCACTACCTGTGACGGTGAGCTCAAGTGGCTCACTACAAAGCCCACTTTCTTTATTTCCAACCCCTTACAGTGTAGAGGCAACAAGTCTGTTGATTCTCCAAACTTTTCTTTTCATTTTGAAATTATTCTAAATGTGCCCCGCTTATATCGAAATATGTAGCAAGGTAAAGATAAGGGGCCAAAGATTTTACTTCTAGGCTTCGCTCCGAGGATGTATAAATCCATCCGAGTCCAGATCCACCAGATTACATCTCTTCTGCACTCCTGCAAGGAGCAGTAAGCCTGCCTTTCCGTGCTGCATTTTGAAGCAAGGAAACCACCTGCATGCTGCACCAACTGTTAGAAATCCAAAGAAGACGCAGAAGAACTCGAGGTAAACTGGTAAAAATGGCGTGTAGATAAATCTTTATTCCAGGAACAAGAATAACATAACAGGCAGTAGCAGGATCCAGCCAACCCATGCCGTAACCGCCAAACATAGCACATATATACAAACAATCCCCATTTAAATCCCGCAACATACCGCGAGCCAGCCATTCCCTCCGTGCCACATACAAACCCCATGTTCCCTGGCAACGTGCAAACACAGTGAGCACGACACGAGCGGAGGAAAAATCCGCTCGTGTCACACTCACCGCGCGAGCAACCACATGGAGAACAAGCATTTGCAATGCAATAGGTCTCGCATTTACGCGAGTTTAAGCTATTGGCATTGTAATGATAATGCCTTTTATTTATGTTTTAAAAACAAAAATAAAAGGCATTGTTATTTGCAATGTCAATAGCTCAAACTCGCGTAAATGCGAGACCTATTGCATTGCAAATGCTTGTTAACAGAAGGCATGAGTCTAATAGAATTAAATATTAACTGTATATGTAATAACTCATTGAAATATTAACTGTCTGATGTAACAAAAGATTGCTTTATGTCCATAGGTTCATGGCTCTACATATCTCCTTTGTCCCTTGCTTTTTAGTGTGTGTGGCCTGAATGTGGATGTGTTGGTTGTATACATGAATCATTGTGGCTTTTTGGGACTAATAATTGTTTCTTGTAAATTGTGTAATATGTGACCTATATTTAATATAGAACATAATTAATATACATTTTTTATCTTATATACTGGATATTTTTCTTTTGCCATCCCGCATCTATATTTCTAGTAAGAGAATGTAATTGTTGTGGTTTTTAAGGTTTTTGTACATTGATGTTAATTTCCCTGCCTTAGGAATCCAAAAGATTAGCAGGGGGTCCCCCTTTTCTTTACAATACTGAAACCTAAATATACAAACAATAAGTATCTAAAAAATAACACATGTATGCATATGTTTGTAAGCTTTTTATAACAACCTCTCTACACATTCATTATTCATGACATTTGTGTACATATATTATACAAAGCTCCACTAAACAGTCATAAGAATAGTTCAAGTTTGTTTCTACCAGCTACACGATTTAGAATATTCACTATTCTCATAAATAGATTAAACCCCAATTCCAATAGCGTGGATTAAGTTCAGGTTTAAAGTTTGTTTTCATTAACAACACTACTTTCAAATACTCACTACACTCCATAGTAGATTAAACCCCAATTCCAACAGTTCGGATAAAGTTCAAGTTCACTTTCATCAGCAATATAACCATAGAATATCCACTGTAATTTCTTAGTAAATTTGAACCCAATTTTAAAAGTTCATATTAAGTTCAAGTTTCAAAGTTTGTTTTCATCAGCAATACGATTTCACAACACTGCTCTGATCGAATAGTCAACAGAAACAATCCTCAATGGGCAATGGTTAGGAATACATTATCGAAGCAGCAAGGTCCTAGCTTCTGCATCATTGCAGCATGATTGCCTATAAAGTATCCGTGAACAATAGGAAAGAGTTAGAGAATAATCCCAGATGGCTGCAGTCTGGAACTCGCAACAGCTCAGTCTGCTGCAAATCATATGACGCACTAGACAAAGTTTATATTAAACACACGCAATTTCTAAAATGTGATTATTTTTTAATACTTTTCGTAAAAGCTGAAACCAAGCCAATACGTATTTTGCAACTTGTGAAATTCTACGTCTTTTCTACAGGACTTGTCTCACAAAATGTTACCAGTATTTTACAAATTTTAAGATTAATATTGACACTAAGGACAGTAATTATATAGCCATACTAAAATGAACCAAGGATGATAAAGGAAGCAGGGAAAGCATAATGAGAACAAAACAAACAGAAAAAACAAAAAAAGATGAATATTAGACAATGCCATAATATATCAGCCTATAAGTAATTAGTATTCTTGAAATTTCTGAGGATAGAAACGGTCTATTTAAGTTTTCATAAACTGAAAGTCAAAAAGATGCAATAATTTAAAGATCCAATTAAGTACAAATAACAACTTCCAAAGTTCATCTTAAAGAGAAATTCAATTTTAGGATTGTTCCAACATTGCAAACAGAATATATCAGTGGACCTCAAATGAGGAGCAAACACCAAACATCAAGACAATAGTGTCATACATTAATATAAAAACCAAGAGATAGTTTTCAATGGGTGATAACGTCATACTGCATACATTTTCAAAAAAGTTTAAAGGCTCTTTTTGGGGCATAGTGTCTTCAATTTATAGGTATATATTAGTTCCTTAAAGCCAACATCTGTCGTGATCATTGGTGACAAAAATAAGTAAAGAGAAGAAGCAAAAATATAGAGCAGAAACACTAAACAACCCGTGCATGCTTTATGAGGAATAATTAAACGAGATTAGAAATTAATGGGCATATTCACAAAGACATGACGCAGCGCTGCAAGCAAATTTAGCAGCGCCATGCTGCATCATTTAAAAAATGCAGGGATGCATCATATTCATAAGAATATGGTGCACCCCTGTGTTTTCCCTTGCGCCGGTGCTAAGAAACCTGCCTAGCGCCAACGCAAACACCCATTCGCCATGGTGCAAGGGTGCCTACGTTGCAAGGATGATTGTTTATGTGCAGGAAGGAACACCTTCCTGAACATAAACAATCATTAAAGGTGATTTGCTCCTTCTATGTGCGCTGCAGAATGCAACAACATAGAAAGAGGAAAAAATGAGGAGAAATAAAAGTATTTCTCCTCGTTGCGCCACTCTAACGCCTGCTTTTCAGTAGCGTTAGTTTTTGGCACTGCCTCAGATTTACAGATCCTTGTAAATCTGGGGCAGTGTCAAAAAGCAATGGATCGCCCACAGCAACACCCATAGCACGCCCCTTTCATGCAGATGCCTGCATGAAAGGGTACAATATTTACAAAGCGGTGTTAAACCATGAAAAGTGGCTTGGCGCCGCTTTGTAAATATAGAGCAGGGCATTGCGCCACTGGAGCATTGGCAAAAATGACACACCAGTGGCGCAATGCCCTTGTGAATGTGCCCCTAAGTGTCCAAATTTTTGTATAAATTACGATGGAGTAATGTTCATGATTTCCTTACCAAGAACTCGGTTGTAGGGCAATAGAAAAATATTTTTAGGATCTCAATAACTCATTAGAGAATTCTGTCTCTGAAAAATAATAAAAATAAAAGAACTTCAACTATAGACATTAATTAGTCAGTGAGGATATCAATTTTTGATTACTCATATTTCCTTTTTCTAAAGCCCAAGACTCATTGGCCTACCCTAATGAGAAAGGGGTTGACCGTCATTTATGAATGAACAGATGAGCCTTAATTTGACAATTTTGAAAGGTAGGTACCGTGTCTGAAAAACACGAAATCAAAGATATCCCAGATCAGAATATCAAAAGAGGAATGGTTACAAAAAGTCGGGTGAGAGTCAGAAGAGCTACATTCCAACTGATTAGGACGAGCACTTACTTGATATGAGGCATGGTAAACGCATTTCATCAGAAATCTCTGAGTGGCGGGTCAGCCGTAAACCAGTCACTACGGGTAAGATATACCCTGCATCATATTCTATGCTACGTGCATGTGGGAATGGTGTGAGGTGCGCTGTATTGTGAGACTGTGTGGTAAAAGTAATTTTCAAAGCACGTATGCGTGAGAAATATCTCCAAAGCATTTTTTTAAGTTATGCGTTGCGATCCTAGTTCTGTAAATTATGGAATACATTTTTTGTACATAAGAAGAAACATGTTTAAACAAATAAAGGCATTTCAAATGACAAATAATTGAAGGAAAAAAGGGGAGAGAGAAAAAGATAGATTCAACCCTCTTCTTTAACAAATTTTCAATGAAGGAGGAGAAAAATAAAGTTGTGCTACATGGGCCCTCTAGAAATATCCTAAAAGTAGAAGTCATTAATATGTGCATGAAATGCACGGTCAATATTTACAATGCATTGCCAGAGTTATACATCGTAAATTATTTTTTCACAATGTGCTTTTCATCTCCAATATCCTATGAAAGCAAAATACAATTTTTTGGTCCTAACAAGAATATTTTAAGTAAAGGAGAGAGAATGGAAAGCTGAATTCAAACACAGGGGCTTATTTACAAGCCCCTTAGGCCGCTGGTACGTCGCTTTTAATATGGGAAAAAGTGACATACCGGTTGTGCAAGGGCCTTGTGAATAAGCCCCACAATCTATATGAAGGTTCAGAGTCAAAATGGGATGATTTGTAAGTGTGGTATGAGCACTGATAAGGGAGTCAGTACTTTGCAAAATCAGATGAAATTTCCATGACAATTTTCATGACAACAAATTCTTATTTAACCAATATATATAATTAACATAAAAAAGTATGGAACTCCTCAACAATTTTTAATACTCAGCTGATTCCAACTTGAAAATCCAGAAACTTTCAGTTTTTTTTTAACACAATTTCCCTATTGGTACTACGTCTATTTTGCTTTAAAATACAAATGGCCAAAAATATTATATTTAAAATTTTTGATTTACAATTAGAAATATATATATATGTACAGACATTGGATAATTTGGGTCAAATTTTTGACAGCTCAGAGATGTTCCTTCCAGTGTTCCTGATCATTTTGTTTAACCCACATACATTGTCTGACATGCACATAGAATTATACATACTCAGTATTTCCAGATTGCAGTTCAAAAATGAATGTATCAGAAATTGATGTTGTCTTAAACTGTCAAAAAAGGAATCAGATTTGTTCAAAGTATAGGGACAACAGATACAATTAGAGATTCTTTTATAATCCTTTTACATCAAACAAAGTAGTTTTTTTCTTTTGTAATGGGCAGTACTTATATGTGTCACAAGGACAAAGGGAATTTTGTAAAGGTTGGCACCTTCTAAAGGTTATAGCATCATCATCATCATCAAAGTCTTTATTTCGGTTTTACAGTACCATAAAAGAAACAAGCACATGCAACATGGTTGACAGTGTTCAGGATGAAAGGTACTATGAAATACTCCCTATAAAGACTCTTAGGAATAAAAAGAGAGGAATAAAAATTAGCAAATTCATGATACAAGTGTACAAACACAATAAGAGAACAAAGCTAAACAAATTTCAATATTTAAATGATTCTGCCTATCGGGACAAAGCTAAAGTGCTAGTGCATTGATAAATATTGTTTATATCTCATTTTGCTAATGAATGCGGCCCGATTATGCAACAACAGCCATTTTAAAACCCGTGCCCCAAGTGGCCAATAAAAGGATAAAAAGCTTAAAAGCTTAAAATAGTGACATAAAACCAATTATTTACAGGCCAAAGTACTACTGCAGAGTACACACCCGACTGGACTAATCGTTATAATTTCAATTTGATTTATTCATACCAGTCGGGGAGGTAGATATAACCCTCCTTCTAATGGCCCAGAACTGGCCCAGAAATTTTGCAGTTGCACAAGCATAGAGTGGTCTCACATCTGACTTTAAAATGCGTAGGGCATCTTTGTGGCTGCGTGTCCCAAGTTGTCCACATACCGGAGTTAGCCAGTTCCTTCTAGGTCTGGCATAGGCAGCACAAGCAAAAAAGACATGGCCTATTGTTTCATACGGGCATGGACAAGAGGGACAGCCCTTGGGCTGAGTTTTATTTGCCAGCCAGGAATTAGTGAAAGCATTAATGGGTAGACTGCCATGTCTGAACTGGGTGTACAATTTCCTGTCTGCCGGCACATTAATAAAATCAAAGTAGCTTTCTAGCCGGCTGATGGATTTTATGTCAGTAAAAACATCAGTTAAACAGCCATGACGGATTTTCATGAAATTCTTCTGTTCTACCCATGCCCAATACTGAGATTTTAGTTGATCCCTGGAATATGTGGGCGGGAGACCATCTAGCTCCTTAGGCACACCTATGCCTGCCCGGATGGTAGCTATGTGTTTAATCCACCCAATTGTATGGTATCTATCCAAGGCAGAAACTTCAGTAAAAGCAGCGGCATAGGGGGCCAGGTCAGGGGTTGTGACCATTCTATGCCAAAAGAGCAGTGGGCGTAAGCTCACCAGGTCATTAATTGACTTGACACCCAGGTCAAGTTTCAAGGGGAGAAGGGGAGTGCTTTGGGGGAGTGATACCAAGCTCCTAAGGAACTTGTTTTCCACTGTTGAAAGGATGTTAACATTTATGGAACCCCACAGTTCTGCCCCGTAAAGCACACTACTCACTACCTTGCAACTATACAGCTTGAGTGCGGGGACTACAGGCTTGGTATAAGAAAGGCAGTGCTCCCGCCGCAAGGCCCCGGTTAGCTGGGAAAATTTCAGGGACTCCTTCTCTAGGTGTTTATTCCAGGCCATTCCCTCGGACAGCTTGATTCCCAGGTAGTCAAAAGAACCTACTCGCTCGAGCGGAACATTATCTAGAACCAAGTTACCTTTGAAGGATTTGTGGGGATTTAGCATCATCAACTTGGTTTTAGTAGTGTTGATGACCAACCCCCTCACATCACAAAAGGCCTTAAAATGATTTAAAAGTTTTTGTAGGCCCATGGGAGTTTTGTAAACCAAAAGGTTGTCATCCGCAAACAATAATGTAGCTATTTTGTGGTTTGCCAACGAGGGAGCGTCGGCCGGAATGGAGCACAAGAGATCAGCCACCTGATTTATATATAGGGAAAAGAGGGTGGGGGCCAGGACACACCCTTGGCGTACCCCCGCCGGATCTTGAATGGCTCGGTGGTTTGACCCTGGTTTCCCCACCTCACACAGGCAAAATTGTCCTCGTGCAGCCTGATTAGTGGTTCTAGGATTTCCAAAGGCATTCCCATGTCCCGAAGGACTTGCCAAAGTAGATCCCTGGGGACAAGGTCGAAAGCTGTTTTAAGATCTATGAAGGCAAGATATAAACTGCCTTTACCCAGCACAACTACTTTCCAATACAGCAGTACAAGGCGAAACGCCTGATCGATGGTGCCGGTCTTCCGCCGAAAGCCCGCCTGGAGAGGAGAGAGGATGTCATTCTCATCCATCCAGGTCTGGATTTTATCAAGGAGCGAACGGCAGAAGACCTTCTGGGTACAATCTATCAGGCTAATTGGGCGGTAGTTGGCGGGCTTCGACCTGTCCGCTTTCTTGAAGATGGGTACTACTTCTGCCCCCTTCCAGGTGTCCGGAATGCTCCCCCCACCAGCAATATCATTAGCCAGTTTCATGAAATAGGTTGCCCAGTTGTCCCTATCAGCACGAAAAAGGTCACCAGGGATGCCATCGAGACCGGGGGCTTTTGCAGGAACAATGGGATCTAGGGAACGCATTATCTCCTCCCTAGTGAATGTAAGGGTACATGTAGGAACACCTATGTCGTAGAACATCTGGGAACTGTCATTGGTATAACCACTAGAGTATAACTCACTAAAATGTTTATGCCATTCTACGGCCAGAATGTTGTTTGCCAAGGGAGGTGTGCGTTCAAAGTTACTTTTAGACACAAGGGACCAAAACATCCGACTGTCAGGATGCCCGATGGCCTCTCCTAGCTCTTCCCATCTCTTCTCATCCCATTCTTTTTTGGCTTTGCCCTGCGCCTGTTTGTATTCTTTCCTAGCTTTGCGAATACTGGCTAGTTCTCTATTCTTGATAGCAACAGTCAGTCTCCCTCTCAGGGCCCTACAATCTTTGTTATACCATGAATGTCTTCCCAGAGGCCTTCCCTGAGATAACCTGGTCTTGTTAATCGGGGCATGGGGAAGAAGCAAGCCAAGCGATCAAAGATTTCCCTATGGAGGGTACTACAACTGCTCTGAATAGGCAAATCCGTGGTCACTGGTATTAGGGATGCTAAATGCTTAGCTAGGGCGTCCTTAATCAATTGGATCTTTGTTTAATCCGCCAGAACCATAGGCCATTTAAGTCGGCGCTTATCGTTTGAGGGGATTAGAATCTTTGTACTTAATGGTGTTGGAAGCTCACTCCCAGTACCACCCCAAAGGTTATCAATAGACAGAATAAGGGGGTTATGATCACTGTCACAGGACGGGACTATAGCCATGTCCTGTACCAAGGGCCAAAGTGTCAAGTCCACTAATAAATAGTCAATCCTACTTGACCCATTTGGTCCAGTGAAGGTCATTCCTCCTCCTCTGTCAGAAGTGGTTCTACCGTTGGTAGCCCTTAACCTGTATTCTAGGGTTATCGCATTCAGCTGAAGTGCAGCTTGCGACCATTTTTTGATCGGTGTGAGCTCCAAAGGAGGAACCCTCCAAAGTTTGTCCTCATCACTCACGTCATTGGCCTCTGCCCAATCAAGTGGCTCAAACGTTACATTGAAATCACCACCCACTATTAGTGGATGACTTTCGTGCCTGGCTTCCAATAAATTATCCAGGTCCTGGAGGGCTGGCAAACTACCACCTCTGGTGCTCCTGGCATATACAATAAATATATCGGCCGTCTTACCCTTGCCGTTGGTTAACCTAATCCCAAGAATATCTGGACTATTGGTAACCAACTCTTTTACATCGCAATTTAATGTGAGACTTACAAATATGAGCAGCCCTCCTGAGGACCGGCCATGTTTGGATGGTGTTGCAGGTCTGTGAAAGGTCATAAACCCTGGAATGAACGTGGGGGTCAAGCTCCAGGTTTCTTCAAGAATGTATATCTCAGTTTGAGCGATGAGCTCCAGCCAATGCGGGCAATCAAGCTTCCCCCTTATGCCCGCCACATTCCAAGAGGTGATTCTCAACATTTGCCCATAGCCTTTAGGAGTGAGAACCGGGAGAGGAGTTGGAACGTTCAATTTGGGCGATACATGGCAATCAATGATTGTATCCGGGCCACTAGCCCGGGTGCAATCATTCAACACTAATAATGGGTCAGAGACCTGTGCCATCTGTGTGGAATGTAACGTTCTCTCTCGCTCACTAGAAGTTTCATCAAGATAAGAGTTTGCACGGTCAGTGTTGTTCGTAGGACCTATGGTAGAGCTGCTCAAGGAAGCCTTATTAGGGACTGAGGTTAGTCAGTCATTCTGCGATAAGGATGAGATAGGAAAATCCCCAGGAGACTGGCGCACGTTTTCGGCTTGGTCTGATATTGAGGGAATTCATAATCTCAGCCTAATTTTCGTAAGTGGGGTTGGGTAAGACCTAGCCTCTAGGGCAATTAGATCGTGCACCAAATGCTCAGAAGCTAGTCTTAACTTGATTGCATCAACTGTACTCTGGTTTGAGACGCACCTTTTAGCATATACAATGTTGTCTCTAATTACTGATCTACACCCCCTAATGTGCCTCAACCAATGGATGGCTTTGTTTTTTAAGGCATCAACATTCTCATACTTGGTATATTTTGGGTCTACTTTGGGAACATTGGTCATGTAGATTGGTAACGACAATGGATTGTTTTGCTTGCAATGGGGTAGTGAAGAAAGCTGGCAAGGTAGGGACACCCTGTTGCAACTTGTGGCCATGCTCAACAAAGCTGGCCCTGTCGTTAGCCCATGCCCAACTTGGTCCTGTGGCAAGCCCATGTTTATCCTACCGTGCTCAGTATTTAACCTACGTTGCTCTAGAAGTGTACTGTTAGTTTCTCTTGTGCTGTGCAAAAGTTGATAGTCAGAATACAGGGGCAAGACATTACAATCAGGTTGTTTTCTAGGGGGCTTTGGAAGTTCCATCTTTGAGCCAGCATTGATGGATAATGGAGGTAATTGAAGTGGTAGCGGCGACAAGTGTAGTCTACTATTTCCATCTATTTGATGGTAAAGTTTAGATACCAAGGTGGTTAGTGCCTCAACGCTACATCTTAAAGCTATAATTTCCCTTTGGAGATCAAGGTTCGAGGGTATAGGGCCAGGGTCAGCTTCCCTAGCTCCCTGTGAGGTGTTTAAGCTTAAGTCATTATTAATTATATGAGTACAGTCCGTGTTAGTGTGCACATTTATTATGGGTGGCTCGTCGGCAAGAAGGGAATATCGATTACTCAGAGGGAGCTCGTCTAGTGTAACACTAACAGAAGGACTCGCTTCCCTTTGAGCGCACGGGGGGCTTAAGGTGTGGCTATTGCGCACTTCCGCGGCTAAGGGCATTTTACTTTTCCTTGCTGCTTTCTTAAATAGGTTAGGGATATTCCCATACCCTATGGCAGTGGGTCCGGTGGAGCTTAAGGGACAAGGGGACTTGGTGTGGATGGTATCATTAGTGCGGGTGGTAGGAATTGGTGCAGGTGAAAGTAACAGCTCTTCGCAGTCGGCAACAATATTCTCAATGCGGCCGAGGACTTCCTCTCCTGCCCCCCGTCACACCCGGTTCCCTGTGCCAGCGGCTGGAGCCGTTTTTTAGATCTTTTCCTAGTAGCACCTCCCAGCCCAATCTCAGCCCCTTTCCTTTTCCCCATGACACAATTAAACAATCAGAATTCAACAATGGTGCTGCAAACAGTTCTAGCCAAAACAGAGCTACAATGGCCAAAACGAAAATAGGCTACAAGTCCAGCTAGGAGTCCAAAAATACGTGGAACAAGGGTGGGTCGACAACAGTACCTTTGTAAGATGTGGCCTGAGGCTTCAACCCTGTAGTGTTAGGGGGGTGGCCCAGCCCAGCCTCGTCCGGGCGATGACGGGCAAGGACGGGCCCGCTCTTGGCCAGGGCTTCGCCCGCGCGCATCCCGCACGAGCCCTGGGCAGTTTTATGCGCCTCCTGGCACGTCCCTGGTGTCGACGTGGCGTCCCTGGCGCAAGGCTTGCTGGGAGGTGTAGTCACCTACCTCCCAGCAGCAGCGAAGATGGTGGTGACAGGGACAGTGATGCTCGTTGCAGGGGTGAGCTCACGGGCTCAGCAGGCTGCCCTGTAATGCAGGAAAGACGGGCTCCCGCGCTGCGGGAGCCCTGGGCAGTTTTATGCGCCTCCTGGCGCGTCCCTGGTGTCGACGCGGCGTCCCTGGCACAAGGCTTGCTGGGAGGTGTAGTCACCTACCTCCCAGCAGCAGCGAAGATGGTGGTGACTGGGACAGTGATGCTCGTTGCAGGGGTGAGCTCATGGGCTCAGCAGGCTCTCCTGTAATGCAGGCAAAGACGGGCTCCCAAAGGTTATAGCAGGACTGTCTATTGTTGTGGAAGTTTTTGTGCATTAATATTATTTGTGTATTATTAACAGAATATGGATCAATACTCGACTTTACATGTGTGCCCTTATACAATGTTATTGCCTTTGGAAATATTTTAATATGACTTCTTACAGGGCCTTTTCGTGGCACCTTTCTGCAGGATTTTCTTCATGGTGGGGTCATTGTGTGAAGTTAGCACACGTGCATATTTGGTATGGAGAAATGTGCTCAAGCATAATGGTACAGTTGCATGGCACTAGCGCGCTGCGCTGGCTATGCATAATTTCTACTGCGCTATTTGCTACCATGATGTCTGAATAATGCCCTTTTCTTATATTCACCCCAGAGTATTGAGAAGGTTGATGAAAATCGTAAGTTATGAACCATGAGCAACAATATCACATGCCTTAGCACGCATGCAACCACTGGTTAGGTTTTGTCCTTTGAAGAAAGCCATTGTGAACCAGCTAGCACGTATATTTCATCTGAAACATGTCGACCTAGAATGTGGGATACCATATAATCCCACATCACATCCACAATCACCAATCTGAACCATACCCAAGGTATCCACCATTAAAGCATCCTTAAGGGACAGATCACTTTGAGGCAGTTTTAACTCAGTCACAAATTAAAAAAAAACCCGCTCCGCTGTAATTCAGACATCACAGAAGTCCCGAGATGCACTAGGCATCTTGAGTGGAAACCCATTAATGAAGCATGCCACTAACTAGGTTAGCGTGTGAGAGTTCTTTAAAAAAATGTGTTTTTTTTTCTCTTGAGACAGGAGTGAAAGGCATTCCTGATGCTGTATATGAGGGGTAGCAAGCGCATTCTCATTTAATTGTAATATTACTTCTGCTGCACATGATCATGCAAGTCATGTTTGCTTATTTCCGAATAACGTTCTTCTCAAAGAAAACTCTCTAACATGGGCTCAGTAATGCTTCAACCTTCAAGGTTTCTTCTGTCTGTTTGCTGTATTGCATTAATTCACAATAGTTCACTGTTGTTTTGTAACTAGTTTGTTCTGCCATTTCCTGATGACATTAGTTTAGAGGGGAATGAATCAATAGTAGGCTAGTGCTTAGGTGGCAAGGCAATATGACACTTTTCATCTTAATGCTCTGACTTGTTGAAATTGTATTCTTTTAATCACACCAGTTTTCATGCTTTCTATGAGAAGATTTCCTATATAAACCCTCAAATTTGGGGGTGAGCCAGATGACTTTCCAATGCTACTAGAGATGCTGTCCAATTTATTACTGATTTTGCTGCTTATTTGGAACTTTTGCTGCTTATTTTGGAACTTAGAATATTATTGATTTTGCTTTTAGAATTTTGCACTTACAATTTTTTTAATGTACCTTTTGAATTTTTGTAATAAGTCTTTCTAGATTTTCTAATTCTACCCAGGAACGCACTTATTGAGTCTGTCCTTCCTTATTTGACTGCATTTTCAATGTGGTGATTTGTACTTTATTGTGGGACACATTTCCTCATGAAATTGAGCTTTAACACCGTCCCCATTCCACCCACCTGTGGGCGTGCTACTGAGGCGCTAGAGGGCCTTTAGGTCCACTAAGAGTATGGGATCATCATCAGGACTTAATGGAAGAGATGTAATGAACATGAGGAGACACTGGCGTAGCAAGGGGGGGGGGGGGCGGCACGAGTTTTGGGGGCGGCGGCGGCCGCAAAAATCATCGCCAGCACCCCACCCGCCCACCCCCCCACCCCCCAGCGCGGCGGCAAAAGGCAGGGACCTACGCCACAGTGAGGAGAAGTGTAATATTAGAGCATTTTTAGTCGACATGATAGCCAAAGTTATGTGAAAAGTCCGAATGATATCATCTGCACTCACATGGAGAGGATGGTTTGCTTTGAGGAATGTGCACGGATCCAGAATAGGGTTAGACGGATGTACGTCTGGAAATGGTTTCTGTACAGAGACTAGCGCTTGACAGCAGAATAGATATAAGGGCAGCATCTGAAACGCCAACTACTCTGTCTCACATTTAATTAGAGTCCAGATGATGAGGACCCCATACTCCTAATGGATCCCAAGCCATCGATAATAATGACGGACTGCTATAAATATATTTAATCTGTAATATACAGGCCACATTTATGTACCATACGTGTGATACAGTCATTGCTATAAGCAGTGCTGGAATTGGAAAAACGTTACTCTGGAAGCCCATAAACTGGGGGTCACGGTGTGGCAACAAAAAGGTGGTGGAGTTGTGAGGAGGGGAGTCATTAAAAGCAGTCTGACAAACAACATACAGATTATTATTTTTTTAACTCTGCCACAAACAAATTGTCAACAAGAAGAAACATGACAGTGGATCTGTTCTGGCTTAATTTATTGCAAAGGCTGCATTTTAAAATATTTAGGCACCTGTTGCGGTGCAGAGAGCTTTGTGTGCTCAGTAACCCTCAGGGAACAATAATAATGGTAAGATATCTGTAGTACTTAATGTGCTGGCTGGAGGGATCTGCGTTTGGTCTCCGCACAGTCTTCACTCGTAAACTAGCATAGAGGGTTAATGTGTCTCTTACAAAGCAAATCGTGTAACAAGCAAATGACAGATTTTTATTTTATGCACATAGGTTAGAGAGTTACTGCTTTTGACACAGACAGTCTTTCTAATATAGCACAGTGAGCTATGAACCGGCAAGAAGAGCCTGCATGAAAACTCCAAAGCATGGGTATAGAACCTTATTGTTTTTTTTCTCAATCTGTTGTTATGATATGGTTGCTTAAAAAGGTTTCTTTGGTTTGTAATAAGGTTGTATTAGTACAGACAACCCCAAGCACTGCGTTCCGATTTAAATCCTGACTTTGTGTTTCTCCCAACGACGCACTCTTAACATATAATCCCTACCAGTAAAGATGATGTGCGACTGCTACACCATGAAACCCTCACTGTTTTATGTAACAACCTGTACACTGATTTACACACCTGTATGATTTATTGTAAATATATAATGTGTGTCTATGATTTAAAGCGCTCTGACACCCTACCTTGTGATGAGTAAAATAATTAAATAAAAGAAATTAGTAGATGCTATTTAATTTTTTTATCGTGTAAATAATCGTACAGACCCATACATCTGACATTCTTACAGTGCATGCATATTTCTTATATACAGGGGTTGAACAAATTAAAAAGTTTGCTTCCAAATCATAGTTTCTCTTAAGTACTTGTGAAATGAAAAAACAAGCTGTGTCTTTGTTTCCCTCCATTGCTTTGCCATCTAGGTGTTATGCTCCAGAGAGCTCCTAGCCAGGATTATACTGGATCAAAAGGAGCGCTGAGGGCCCTTTAAAATCGGCCTTTCTAAAATTTGAAAGCCCCCTCTTTGCCTGCACGTTGCAGCGCCGACCACAAAGAAGACAACTTGCGGGCGCTGCTGAATTGTGTCCCAGTGTTGGAAAATTACACTGGGACAAATACAGCATATTTCAGTGGGGCCAGACGGATCCTCAATCCGACTCAATAATAGCTGCCAGATATGGGATCCGGCGGGATCCCCTTCATTCCAGCACTGGCTTTAAGCACTCCTAAGCATCAAGCCTGTCTGAGCACCAAGCACATTTTCATACCTCACTGAATTGTCTTTATGCTTATTGGCTATATGCTTGATTTTTGTATTATTATATTTTATTTTACTTTACATATCTCTTTTATTGTAAGTTTTGATGTGACTATAGGGACCATTGTTATTTATATCCTTATGATACCCCAGGTCCCTAGTGAGGTCAGGGTTTTCCCTTGTGCCTGGGTACATGGCTGACTTTTGAGGCACAGCAGCCCAACAATATAACAGAAAGTTGGGAGTCGAGTCCAGAGTGTCCATCCATAAAAATAAAACATTAGGGATATCTGGTGGGAGATTCACCATATCAGGCAGATGATTTGGAGTTGTGTAGTACTGCCTCTCGCAGTGAAGAGCAGGTGCAACTGCACAGTTCAGGTTCCTGTGAGCGTTGACTTGGGCTTCAGCTGGGGTTCCTCCCCCTCACGGGAACCAAAGATCCACGCTGATGCTCGGCTCTTGGATGACTCCGCAGGCGGCTATTTGTCTGATATCTATACTAGAGTGTTCTGGTGTACTGATTTGTGGGTAAGGCACATGGGTTTGACGACACACCGAGTCTAAATGGGAAGCCGGTGAGATGAGGACTGGAGATATAGCCTTAAAGTGACGAGTACCTTTGATCGGCTCAGCTGCGGTGTCTTGCATCAATTTTGCAGGGACAGTATTCTCTTGAGAAGGTTGCAAGATGGTGCAGTAGTCATGCGAATAAGACAAAAGCTTGTACTAGAGCTTGGAAGTCAGATGATGGGGTGCCGTTCCTCAAGTAACTTAGGAGACATAGCTATTACTGAGGGGTTTTCAGCATATTTTTGATGTGATGGTATAGGTTTCGCTTTCTTTGTGCGAGTGGTTGTAGTTAGTCAGCACCAGCACTCATTTTTGCGGAACGGGACTTACTTTCCATCATCAAACTTAGACTCAAAGCAAGAGAGAAAGATTGAATGGGGAGCAAGAAAGAGAAAGATAGGAAAGCACTGGAAAAGGGAGAAAGCAGGGTGCAAAAAGAACCTGCAACAGTGAGGAAAAGAGACAAGAAGTGTAGAATGGTGGAAGAAAGAGGCGTATGGTGGAAAAAGTACCCAAGGCTAGCAGCACACAGGACACTCCCATCCTTAAACGAAGAAGCAGGGTATTGAACATGGCTTCTCTTGAATATGTGCTGTGAGCTGGTTCCATTTAGTGGTGGAGCCATTGATAAGGGATACAGGCGTATGCTGACGTCATCCCTTCAGTAAGTGAATGAAACCTGATCAGAGCAAGATTAGAACATGATCAGCTATTTCACATTTAATCAGACCAGGCACCTTTTTCCAGCCTATGATGTTAAGCACAACAAATGCTCTTTCTGCAGGTCTGGGGCTGGATCTATGCGCAGATTGCCACAATATCGAGGTCATTAATATCGGCCTGCGTATACATTGACTCCCCAATGTTGACTGCAACTATATCGTCAAGGTAAGCCTATATAGGGAAGTATAATTTTAGTATTATATCTCCACAGCTACTTACCTTCACAAACAGAGTGATAGGAAGAGTGCGTGGGTGCTCTGTGTGTAAGAAAAGGAATATGCCCATACTACCCACCCCTATTATTCCTCCGAAACAGCTGAAATGTTTAATCTTCAACATCCAGTTCCCCGTCGGCTTTCCACTTCCAGTCTCTTTTTTCTGCCTCCCATTAAAGCTATCTACTCCTTGAGGCATATGTGCTCTTTTACTCTCCAGTGGTTTATACATATCTGACAAATCAGTGCTGTCGTTGTCCACAAGGAGATACCGCTCTATACTATGTGTAAACATGAAAAACTTTAATATCTGTTACCTCATTTTTTAAAG
Organism: Calotriton arnoldi; assembly: GCA_963921515.1. Lineage (NCBI taxonomy): Eukaryota > Metazoa > Chordata > Amphibia > Caudata > Salamandridae > Calotriton > Calotriton arnoldi. The sequence goes on from CAWUFW010003676.1 coordinate 1,744,514, forward strand.
ATCTGGGTTTTGACAGGGCAGCTGTTAAAACACCTATGGGTTTTGGTGGCATAACTGTCAAACAGACTTTTTACTTACAATATTCACAAAGTGAGCTCTGGGTCTGACCCTATCAAGCATTTGCTTTCTCTGACCGACCTATTCCAGTCGCTGGCTTGCGGCTTTGTCTATCACGTATTTATGTTATCAGCCACTTTTAGGTTGCAGCCTGCTAAAGACATCTTGAGGAGTTTTAGAAAGTTGACCTAGGAATACGTTCCACCCATTGATTACTGTTTGCTTTGTGGTCTGTAACTCACATTTTCTGGCTTTCTATTTGCTGGCTTTATTTGCTTCAGGCTCTCCAGGTTCAGTTTCGTCCCTCCCGTTGCCTAAAGCGTGTTTACTGTATTCTTCCACAAACTCACCCTCTGTAAACAGGCCTTTAAATCTTGTTCTTATCTTATCACATTTGCTATGCATTCAAAGACTGAGGTCGAATGTCAGGCGCTGTCTTCCGAGGGCGCTTGTTTAATTTTCTTTCTCTGACTTCAAAGTAAGAGGATTTAGGTGACATTCTTGCTGGATACTGGGGGTAGGAAAGAGGGTTTTTTCTAGTACACAACAACATTTAAATGAACTGTGTAAGTATTTCAGAATATACCAGAATTAAGAACACAAATGAAGCAAATCTTCTGTTATTTCTGGTGTATTGGAAACAAATACTTTAATATGATCAAAACAAATTATTACACTAGGTGATGCAATTTCCACACATTTTCATTGGTGCACTGTAAAGTTTTATTAGTGAAACTGTATTTTTATGCAAATGTAATGGTCATTTCAATTGAAAATGTGTTGTCTGTGATGGCAGTGGGCTTCATACCATGCATACTCTGCTCTATGCCACTCAACTCTACTCTACACCATTGCATCCTACTCTGCACCACTCCACGCCACTGCACTCTGCACCCCTCCACTCTATGCCACTGCACTCTTTGCCACTTCACGCTGCACCTCTGTACCACTCTACTCAATGACAATGCATTCTTCGCCACTCTACTCTACACTAGTGCACTCTTAGTCACAGTAATCTACACTACTCCAGTCTGGGCCACACCAATCTACTCTGCACAATTCCACTGTATTCCACTGTACTCTACACCACCCTGCAACACTGCACTCTACGCCAATACACTCTACGCCAATACACTTTACTCTGTAACACTCAAGTCTATGCCCCTGCACTCTAAGCAAATCAACTGTACGCCACTCTAATCTACTCTGCACCCACATCTGATAGTAAGTAAATACACTGTCACCAGGCTCTGCCCGCTGTACCTAGCCTTTATGGATCTTTCTACCGCCTTCGATTGCGTCAATAGAACAAAACTATGGTTGATGTTAATCAAAATGGGGGGTAGACATTGCATTGGTTAATTTTCTGAATGATTTAGATGAACATCTGAGTGCTAAGGTACGATATGGCAAATGAGGATAACTTTCTGATTCTTTCCCACTAGCCAGTGTCGTGCGCCAAGGGTGCGTGTTAGCACCATTGCTTTTTATCTTGTATATTAATGATTTGGGAGTATCTTTATCAGACTCAACTAAGGATGTGCCGAAAATTGCGAACCTAGCTATTCCGGCTCAGTTAAACGCCGACGACGCGGTATTGATGGCCAGAACACTGCGTGCTCTTCGCAGTTTGGTAGAATCGTTTGTGTCTTTCATGAATAAGTTAGATATGAAAACTAATTATGAGAAATCTCATATTATGGCATGTGGCCCAGGTAAGTAAGCCCTGTCTGTATTAAATTTGGGCGAAAGCAGCTAACAGCAATTACAAACTTCTGTTATTTAGGTTTGATGCTAATAATTCATGGCAGTCACAAGTAAACAGTGCGCAGCTAAAATTTGGGAAGGCAGCATGCTCGCTTTTTAACTTGGCTAGGAGGGATGTCAGCACTACAGTCTCCCCTTCCTTAAAAGTTACAAGATGCAATGTGTTTTCACTGCTACATATGGAGCTGGGGTTTGGGGATTTCATAATGCCACCCCAGTTCAGGTGGAAGAAAACAGAATATGCAGGAGATTGCTGAACCTCCCTCCCTCCAGTCTAAATTTTATTCTGCACTCCGATTCAAATCTAGAATATATACAGGATAGTATTAAACTGGCCCCCTGAAACTCTGGGTAAATATTTGGAGTAATAGGGATGCTTGTTTTAACGGTGAGCAGTCAAAATATCGAAATAAATATATCGACTAACAAAAATATCGATTTTTATATATCTATGGTATAAAATATCGATGTTCTGAATATCGATGTAAAAATATCGTTTTTTAAGTGTAATTAAAAATATCGAAGTATTTAATATCGATTGTCAAAATATCGTTATGTGAAAATATCGTCAAAGTATCATATATGGTTATTTTTTATGTGTGTGAAAGTATAATATTTAAATAATGTTAAAAAAAATAATGTGTAGAATATTTTTAGGAGCGGAATGTTGGGTTTATAGGGGATAAGAGTGGGGAGTGTTTTAAAAATATGGCTAAATATATATTAATAATTTAAAATTTAGAAATTTATTTTTTATATTTAAATTTTGAAATTAGAAATAATTTTTTAGGAGCGGGATGTTGGGTTTATAGGGGATAAGGGTGGGGAGTGTTTTAAAAATATGGGTAAATATATATTAATAATTTAAAATTTAGTAATTTATTTTAAAAATTTAAATTTCGAAATTAGAAATAATTTTTTAAGGAGCGGGATGTTGGGTTTATAGGGAATAAGGGTGGGGAGTGTTTTAAAAATATGGGTAAATATATATTAATAATTTTAAATTTAGAAATTTATTTTTTAAATGTAAATTTCGAATTTCAAATTAATTTTTTAGGAGTGGGATGTTGGGTTTATAGGGGATAAGGGTGGGGAGTGTTTTAAAATATGAGTTAATATATATTAATAATTTTAAATTTAGAATTTTATTTTTTACTTTTAAATTTAGAATTTAAATTTTTTTATTTTAGGAGCGGGATGTTGGATTTATAGGGGATTAGGTTGGGGAGTGTTTGAAAAATATGGGTAAATGTATATTAATAATTAAAAATTTAGGGGCTCATTACGATACCCGGCGTAAAAAAATCCGCCAGGCATGGAAGCGGCAAAAATCCGCCCGCACACACCGCCTGAACACCGACCACGCCATTACGATTACACAAACCGAAAACCGCCATCGGTGGAAAAACACACAAAATACCGCCCGCCATCGTCCGAGTCGGAGTCAAACCGCCCGCCACGGACGGAAACACGCACGACAACACAAAACCGCCCGCCCACACGGCCGACACACCGCACGTGAAATTACGATCGCACCGCCATGAGCGCGGAAAACCACAAATATACCGCCCGCCAGCGCAAACAACGCCGATGAGAATCGACACGGCAGAAGCCATGGCGCCAACGTACCTGCACAGAAACCATCCGCACACAAAACCAATAGCACACAACATGGCCAACAAGTCCACACAGCAAGGCACGCACAAATACACAAGCACAGTACACATCCCGAAAACACCCCCCGGACAAACAAAAAATACAAAGGCCAGAACCCCAGACACAACACACCTGAAAACAACAGACCATGAGGACACACCCACATAGGTGAGTACAAAAGCAGCACTCCCACAGACCACAACCCCTTGCTACATTGCAAACCAGAGAGGAGAGGAGAGGACACAGTGACACAGCAAGGACAGCAGCACACCACAGAAACGCACACATCACTACCACCACCACCACCACCACCAAACACCACCACCACCACCACCACCACCACCACCACACCCCGGCACCACAAACCCCCTGCACATTACACAACACACACCGCACCAGCACCACAAACACCATGGCACCACAAAGGATGCCCAAGTTCACGCCCATGGAGCTGACGGTCATGGTCGACGAGATCATCAAGGTGTACCCACAAATCTATGGGAACATGGTCCAGCACACACCACTAGCCACCAGAAACAGAATGTGGAACCGGATCGTAGACCAGGTCAATGCAGTCGGGACCCTGCCCAGGAACAGAGTCGAGATTAACAAACGTTGGAATGACGTCAAGAGCCTGGTCAAGAAGAAGGAGGGCAAAAACAGAGAGCTGGCTGCCGTCACTGGCGGAGAGAATCCCGCGCTCTTAAGACCTTCAAAGCGTGGGAGGAGAAGGTGCGAGTCGTAATACATCCGGAGATCCTCGCCGGATTAGCAGGGGGAGTGGAGGCTGGTAAGTACAAACTAATGTATACCAGCACACCGCTATGTACTCACATGCGCAACTACCATGCCACAGCTCCCAGGGACAAACACCCCCATGTCCAGCACACAATACACAACACATCACACACACATGCAACAGACACTACCACACACAGCCCAAACCGAACAACTGTAAGATGCGTGGGGACATGTGTACACTCAGCCAGCCACGTAACCACCAACAGGTCCCCAAATATGCCAGAAGCGCCACAACGAGCACCCACCACACCCATGTGTCCGCCACAGCTGCACTAACCGACAAGTAACAGGTAAGTGGCAGGAACACAAAGTGCAGTGGGTGGGAGGGTGGACAGCCCAAGTACAACACACACCAGGCCCCAGTCCCACAGCACAGCAAGGAGGAGCATCCCCCACACCCCACAGCCACATGTCAGCCACCGCAGTGCACAACGACAGCCGAAAGGCAGACATCACGGTCCACAGCAATCGGTGCCAGTGGGTGTCCAGCCACCCCCACGACCCACAACACCCCCCACCCCCACAGACCTGCAACATGGAGCACCCCCCGCTTAGAGCCATGTGGCATCCAGTACAGTGCACGCACGAACAACTTGCAGGTGGGAAACTGGACAGGGCTGGATTACTGGAGGCATGAGGACCATGACACGACCAACACATGGGACATGTCACGTAGCAGACGAACACGCAGCACCGCCCACCGTCACGAACAAGTGAACAATGTGCACACGGACATGAACAACAGACTCACACCCCACATGACCCATCACAGACATAGCAACACCCAAGGAGCCACGTCTGCATGCACAAGCCACACTGAATATAGTCCCACACGGCAGCCACTGTGCAACTCATCACACACAACCGAAACACCATTGAAGTCCTGTCCATGTAGCCCCTACTGCCTGTCAACCACACACCCCACAACTACGCCTATGTAAGACAAACAACACTAGACGCAACAGAGAGGAACAACAGAAATGCACACGAACACCACTGAACCCATCAAATTCACAGACACACCATGCACATACAACATACCATCCATCCCATCCGTCAGCCCCAGTCTCATGAAAGGCATGTCATCCGCACAGCTGCCACACATACAGCAGTCACGCTAAGACACATGCCCATGACCAACCATGTGCCAGAAGTCAATTAAGCGCACGACACACTGTGAGCAACAACACACAACATGGGCCACACCCCCCGAGCACTGCAGTGATGCACATGGCACAGGGCAGCACGCACACCAAGGAGATGGGACAACTGCAATACGTTGGCTGGCACACAACTATCACTCACTCATAACGATGCGTCCAATGCCATGTCCAGTAATCACAACAGACAGCAAATATGCAGGCCATGTCAAGCATGCACACACCTCAAACCATGCACTGTCATGCTGCCACAACACATGTCACGTTCGGGCACCCATGGCTCACAGCATGTACCCCAAAAGCATATCCCCTCCCAAATGCGAATCTGGGGCATGGCCCCCATGTTGCCATATGCGTTCCTAAGCATTCCATTTGAACCCCAAAAGCATATCCCTCCCAAATGCGAATCTGGGGCATGGCCCCCATGTTGCCATATGCGTTCCTAAGCCGTTCCATTTGAACCCCAAAAGCATATCCCCTCCCAAATGCGAATCTGGGGCATGGCCCCCATGTTGCCATATGCGTTCCTAAGCGTTCCATG